>OX463781.1:9149721-9749721 GCA_949825025.1 Siphlonurus alternatus | reverse complement strand
AACTTAAAACTACATTTTTCCTACTCACCGATATTACATACTCCATTAAGGTGAATTCATAGCAAATATTTATAAAAACGCAAGGCACTTATCACATCACACAGAAACATCTTGCTGAGTTTCATTTCGTCTGCACGACACTCGAGCGCCTTGCTCGCGCAGAGGTGCAAGCCATAATGACGAGTCGCGGTGTCATGGAATCCACACAAGTGCGACCCGCGAGTTAGTGCAGATAATGTACAGCTGATCTCTCCAATTAAATTATCTTATCTTCAGTGACGTTTGCTAACATTAGTAATATATTTGAACAATGATTATGTAAGTTGTCCTGATGGATAAGTAAAAAGCATCTTAATTAGCATGCATGCCCATTTGAATTATTTGATTGATTTAACACAAGTTAGTTTATAATACATTTTCATAATATGCTCACACAAGAAATGCAAAGACACAATATAAAATATTAAGCACCATATGTACCGGTTAAAATTATGATAGATCCAGAATACTGTGATCATGCAGATTTGCCAATACGAAACCACAAAAATGGAAAATGAGGCAATTAAGGATATGTTTTTGTTATTTATTTATTTTCGATCGTTATTTAAAATAATTTTAATGATAAAATATGATTTTCAATGTATACAATATACTGTATAATTATTATGTATTATATTTATATTGAACAGTACAAGATCTTGTTAATCTTCGATTAATATTATGTTATTCACCATCACCGTATAAAAGTTTTTATTTTTCTATGCTTGCTGAAAATTATTTTAATTTACTTTCAACTTTTTTCATAATTTACTACATTAACTACATTTTAAAGATCGTTTTGTCAGTGAGAGACTAGGTAATCATATATGAGAGAGATCATTTTAATCGTTTTAAATTTGCGACGTATTTTTTTTTTATATATTACTAATTATTATGTATTTTTCAAATTTCTTCATTAAAAAAAGTTTTATTTTTTTCTACAAGTTAGCCTCTTGAGTTTTGGAGGGAGAGGGGCTGAGAGGTTATTGTATTTCTGGAGATCTGTTCGTAAACCCTGTTCAGTGTACACTTTCAGTTTCTACACCCGATCGACCTTATAATGTTCATGTACATAATACATAAGGTCGATTTTGGGTGCAGAAAGCAGAAAGTGTACAATAACGGACAGGAGGGTCGGATTTACCGTAAGGGGAGGTCGAGGATAACTTATACGCCCTCCTTCCCTGCGTCGTAAAGCTTCTCATTCGAAATTTAAAAAAAAAAATAAAAATAATAATAATTCTTGAACCACAGGGCGGCCAGGGCATTGGTTTGGGAAGCCCAAGATGCATCCCCACCTCTAAGTGCCCTGGTTAAAGGCATCCAGCACCCAAGAAAGCTAGCGGAAATGTGTCCCACCGCGCCTATATAGGAGAGGACCTGCCCGAAAGGCTGTGTGATGGGCTATTTGCGGGTTGACCCGGGAAGCCCTCATTGCCCGCAGCTGAGTAGGAGACGCTGGATCGTAACATCACCAACAGGATCAGCGGGCGCTTTCATCTTGACCCAATTGGGCCCGGTGCTGGCGCTTAACCACCCCAACTAGGGGTATCACGTCAAAACAACGAAAACAAAAATCACGAAAGCATTTTCAACGACTGACTTTATCCCGAAAACAATTACATCGAAAACAAATATAAACGAAATCATTTACCACGAAATTAAATTAACACGAAACAAAATAATAACGAGAACAAAAATCACGAAAACAATTTGTACGAAAGTAATTTGACCGAAATCAAAAAGGACGAAAGTAAATTAGAACGAAATTATTTTAATATGAATTCAAAAAGCACGAAAACAATTTGACCGAAAGTTATTTGATCGAAAACATTTAAGACGAATACAAAAACCACGAAAACAATTTGTCCGAAAGTTATTTGAACGAAAACATTTTAGACGAATCAAAAAATAACGAAAACAATTTGACCGAAAGTTATTTGAACGAAAACATTTAAGACGAATCAAAAAATAACGAAAACAATTTGACCGAAAGTTATTTGAACGAAAACATTTAAGACGAATCAAAAAAGAACGAAAACAATTTGACCGACAGTTATTTGAACGAAAACATTTAAAACGAATGGAAAAATCACGAATACAATTTGAACGAACGCTATTGAACTGAAATAAAAAACACCGATGAAGAAAAATATTAATAAAAAATTATAGCAACATTTTTAAACCAATAAATTTTTTTAAATTAAAACGAATGCAATAAAGAAGCTATACAGACTGCATGAGCCAGAAATGGTGTTCAGAACCCATGCTAAAAATTGGGCAGGTTAACTTTGAGGTAGAAATTTGAAATTTGGCATACGTAAAGCCAAGGGTTCCAGATTCTTTTGACATGTATATACGTGTTAAACAATTTTTAAAATTAATATTTCCTACCGTTTTAGGGGTTGATTCACGATTTGCATTTCTTCCTTATGGGATTTCCATGTTAAATTAAGTTGATAAAAAAATTTTAGCCGATTTGCACCAAAATTAGTTTTTAAGGTTTTCAGAGCACTTTGAATTTAATGGTGTAATTTAAAAAGTGGTGAAAACAATCCCTAATGAGATAATGACCCTTACTACATGAAAAAATGATGCTATCAAAATTTTGATTATGCCATTGAAACGGACTTATTTTTTTACCCCATAGTTTGAATTTTTTGAATCCGAGCAAGTTAACAATTTAATTTTTAGGGGTGAGGAAACACCATTAATAAATACAGCGTGCTCTGAAAACCTTAAAAACTAATTTTGGTGCAAATCGGCTAAATTTTTTTTATCAACTTAATTTAACATGGAAATCCCATAAGGAAGAAATGCAAATCGTGAATCAACCCCTAAAACGGTAGGAAATATTAATTTTAAAAATTGTTTAACACGTATATACATGTCAAAAGAATCTGGAACCCTTGGCTTTACGTATGCCAAATTTCAAATTTCTACCTCAAAGTTAACCTGCATGCCCAATTTTTAGCATGGGTTCGGAACACCATTTCTGGCTCATGCAGTCTGTATAGCTTCTTTATTGCATTCGTTTTAATTTAAAAAATTTTATTGGTTTAAAAATGTTGTTATAATTTTTTATTAATATTTTTCTTCATCGGTGTTTTTTATTTCGGTCCAATAGCGTTCGTTCAAATTGTGTTCGTGATTTTCCCATTCGTTTTAAATGTTTTCGTTCAAATAACTGTCGGTCAAATTGTTTTCGTTCTTTTTTGATTCGTCTTAAATGTTTTCGTTCAAATAACTTTCGGTCAAATTGTTTTCGTTATTTTTTGATTCGTCTTAAATGTTTTCGTTCAAATAACTTTCGGTCAAATTGTTTTCGTTATTTTTTGATTCGTCTAAAATGTTTTCGTTCAAATAACTTTCGGACAAATTGTTTTCGTGAATTTTTTATTTCGTTTTAAATGTTTTCGTTCTATTTTACTTTCGTTGTTTTCCAATTCGTTCAAATAACTATCGGCCAAATGGTTGTCGTGATTATTGAATTTGGCTAAAATGTTTTCGCTGTAAATGCTTTCGTGTTTTTTAAGTTTCGTTATAAATGCATTCGCACATTTTCCATTTCGGTTAATTATATTTTCGTTTAAAATGTTTTCGTGTTAAATTACTTTCGTCCTTTTTGTTTTCGGTGTAATGCCTTTCGTATAAATTGTTTTCGTTCTTTTATTTTTCGTTCTTTTGACGTAGACTCCAACTAGGTTGGGAGTTAAAACAAAACCATAATAATAATAAATAAATGAATGAATAATGAAGAGAGAAAGAAAAAAAAGGAGAAATAATCCGATGTCGGGGCAAAATTTGTAAATTTTAAATGAGTTATGGGGGCATCGCGCGGGGGGCGGGTTGAATGTAACACACGTACCTAGGGGATGGAAACCCCCTCGGTCGTGAATGGGTTCGCTCTTAAGGGCGGCGCGCACACGCAATATGTTAATTTTGAAAGGACATCCAATTAAGGTACGTCAAGTGGTACAGGGTGAGTAGAAAATACAAAAAAAAAGTTTTGCACATTTAGTTAATTAATTGAATACAAATTGTTACACATAATTATTACAGTGCAATTATAGTCTACTTTCTTCGAAAAATTTCAGTAATTAGAGAATTAATTCTATACTGCTCTTCCATATCAAATCAAAATTAAAAAACAAAAAATCTCCCATAGAATTATCATAGGAAAAAATTTCAAACTCGATCAGAGCGCACGCATGCATCATTTAACATATTATAAATATATATTAATTATATGGGGCGCCCTCGATCCTTACGTTGAAAAAATAAAAATAAATAAATAATAAATAAAAAATTATCAAAGAATTCGCGTGCATAATAATACATAATTATATAATAAATATAATATATATACATATATATCATATATTTATAATGATGTTGTCTATGATTCTATAATGACTCGATAAAGCATTCGAAAAAATGTTTAATAATTTATTACGAAACCATTGCATGCAGTTTCTTGTGAAGAATTTCTTGTGAAGAATTGTAGAAATTCTTCAATGTTAAATCTCATCATAAGAGTTTTTAAAAATTTCACTCGAATTTGATTTCGTAGTAAAATTCATTTGAACAACTGCTAATTAGAGTAGAGTGAACGATTTCATTTTTTGGAATATTTTATTTTCTAAAAATAGTTTAACCTGCCTTCAATTGAGAAATGAAAACCAAAAAATTCCATCTCAAATAGCTTCACCACAAAATATCCCAAAGTTGGTGTTTCGGAGGCCTTTAACATGCATCTTTATGGAACAGAAAACAGGTTTTTACTCCAACTTCGTCTGAAATATGGTACCAATTAAAAAATACGTACGTAATCTATGATGAATTCTTTAATGGTTTTTCAAATAAAAAAAATATATATATTATATACGGAATCGAAAAAATATATATATATATATATATTGAAATTTTTGCGGGTGAATTCCCATAAGGATTTTCAAGTAAATTTTTTTTATTTGAAAATCAATTAAAGAATTCATCATGATTATACATACGTATTTTTTAATGGAGTACCGACCTCAAAATTTTTTATTGCAGAAATGGATAGAGGGTTCAAAGTTATGCTACTCTGATTTTTTTCAGATTTTTTAGAGCCCGGCAAATATTTTTTCAAAATTATTGAAAGTACAGAAAAAGTGCCGCCTCTTGCCGCCTCTCTTAATAAAAGATAGGACCCAAAAGGGGCGTGGATTCGAACCCGACCTCGCCAAAACTTTTTAGCAATATACTTCCCGGCCCCTAAAAAATCTGAAAAAAATCAGAGTAGCATATAACTTTGCACCCTCTATCCATTTCTGCAATAAAAAATGTTGAGGTCGGTACTCCATTGGTACCATAGTTCAGATGAAGTTGGAGTAAAAAGCTGTTTTCTGTTCCATAAGGACGCATGATGTTAAAGACCTCATCTGAAACACCAACTTTGGAAATTTTTTGTGGTGAAGCTATTTGAGATGGAATTTTTTGGTTTTCATTTCTCAATATAGAAGGCATGCAGGTTAAACTATTTTTAGAAAATAAAATATATAAAAAAAAAAAAAATGAAATCGCTCACTCTACTTTAATCACTTTATTACTTTACTTACTTAATTTATTATATTTTATCCATGAACTTTTTAGAATAAATGCATGGACAACATACATGATTATTTTTTTATTGCAAAAACAAATATAATGCATCAACTGAATTTTTTTCAGATTTTTAAGTCATATTTGGGTGGTTTTTAATTAAAACAGATGTATGGATGTATGGTATAAATGTAGTTGTTAATAATTGACTATATAATTTTTTTATTTCTTATTATATTTGTATTATATGGTTTAAATGTATGTTGCATATAATGTTATGTTTAATATATATATATATATATATATATATATATATATATATATATATATATATATATATATATATATTTAATTTCAGTTTTTGACCATGTTGTCCGTTCATCAACCAGTTGTTCCAAATCAATAAATAAATAAAAAAACAAATAATACAATACATACTGCAATTTTATAGTGTATATAAAATAATATACACTATGCATTCATAACATGACACCACATCCCCTGCGGGGTAAGCCAACATCATTTTACCTCGGTCAGCAATGTCTGACGCAATTTTTCTCTAATTTTTAGTAAGTTGTTATTTTAATTAAGTATAACTATAGTGCGTTATAATTATAATATTCCATGCTCTTTCAAGTTAAGCGTTTTTATGGTGGTGGTCAAGGGCAGATACAGCAAGTGGTTTGGGGAAGAGGGGGGAGAAGGCACGGAATGTCCCTAATGGATTAATTGCCCCTTTCTCACCTGGATCTGTGCCGTCCTTGATGATAGACTGTCGTCAAGACTGCGTATTCCAAATAATATTGCTTGATAATTTAGAATATATTTAGTTATTATTGAAACAAGGTTTAGGCAGGTCCATTCTTACACGTGACTATACCTATATATCTTTGTTTCAATCATTTTTTATTTTTTTCAAACATTTCTTTTTTTTCCCAAATTTAAAAAAAAAAGGAAAAAATAGTCTAAAATTATCAGTAGTCGAAAAAAAATTATGATTGGCTGCGACGCTATGACTTGTAGTTATACATGTATAGCTAAGCTCTGCTATACTCTAATCCCACGTGATGTCCCTGCAACGCATATTGCATACTTAAAGGAGCCTGCCGCGCCATAGTGTTGTGATGCATCAGCAGAGTATAAGGGGAAAAAATGTAGAAAAAAATTAATTATAAATTATAGACGGCAATTATTACATTTATATCATTTCCATAGCATCTGCTAGTTTATAAAGAATACACAAGCTACATTTTTGTGTCCTTAAATAATTATACCTGGCAACAAAGTTGATTTTTCTAATTTTTTTCAATGGTTTAGAGCGTACAGGTACCCATTAACATTTTTATTTTTTTTTAAATCTTGGGAAAGGAGCACCAGTGTTGCCAGACTCTGCGGTTTCCCGCTAAACCTAGCGTTTTTTCAGCTTTTCTCTGAGGGAAGATTTTGGAAACCCGCAGAGTTTTCACGTTTTTCAGCAAAAAAAGACCGCGAAATTCAAATTTTTCAGCAAAAAGACCTCGAAATTCAAATATTTTCAGCAAAAAGACCGCGAAATTCAAATTTAACATACAAAATTTGAATTTCGCGGCTTTTTTTAGACCAATCACAGACTGCGGTTTTTCTTGCGTTTTTTTGACATCTGGCGGCGGTTTTCTGCGGTTTTTCTGCCCACCGCCCGCGGTCTCGGTATTTTGGACCTGGCAACACTGAGGAGCACCAAGCCTGTAACATCTATCAAGGTGAAAGCTCGACGACCTTACAGTTTGTTATTGAGTTTCTCTAATATTTCTCTGCACATTTAGGGAACAATGTAATTAAAATACGGGCACTAATTGTCATTAACAAACGAGCCAGACAAGTTGTTAACTCTTAACCATGAATGACAGGTAACCTCCTCACTTTGATGGATCTGGCTGTTACAGTTCCATGCTGAGATTTTTGTAAAAGATTTGTAGGAGGGTGCACCACATGCATTATTAGCAGATTGAAAGATTTTTCTTGTTTGTTTTAAATTAGCTCTTTTGTTGACTGCTTTTATAGCTTTTATATACAAAACTGAAATTTCTATTTGTTAACATAATGCAATAATAAAAAATGTAATTTTAAAATTATTTATTAATTACATAGGAACTTATTCCTTTAATTATAACAATTAAATAGTTCATTATTAGCACAGTAATTAAATCAATAGAATAGTCAATCAATAGAATAAACAATCAATTTTCTTTAAATCACAGCATTGTTTCTGTCAGTAAAATTTGGTAATTAACGAAGTGGTTGTGGCTCATCGCTGGCTAAGGCACTATTTGGTTGCTCGCTACAGACTGAACGCTTGCTGCATGCGCGCCGCTGTCTCTGGAGGCATAGCTATCACTGCAGCCTTGAAGCGATCAGAGAAGTCGCGGTTGATGCACAGCAAAACCTCCATTGCTGCATCATGACCCTCTGTAACAATAAGGATTAATTTGTCAGTAAATACATTTGAAAATTACCTTTCAGCAAAATAAATTATCCATATAAGCTAAAATTAGCCCCCATAATTTATTTTTACATAATTTAAACAATATCGGTATAGAAGAGAAAAGCTTAACAGAAAAAAAAGATAGATTAAATACAGTAAGGAATACAGTATGTAATTAAAACAAGGCATTTCAGAGAAAATTGTAAGGCGGGCTGAAATTTTCACAATGGTTTGAAGATTAGTGATAAAATAAGATTGGAAATAAGGGAGATCTATCCCGCATTCAAAATATTATTCTACGAGACAGAAGCTAGTCTGGTGTTCTCACCTTTGGGTGCCTTCTCTGTGCCGATGATGTCGGCTCCAGCTGTGATGATGAAGTCGAGGTAATTTATGATCTCTTTGCGTCCCATCTGGTACAAGAACGCTATACAGTTGAACACCGTCTTGACCTCATCAAAGTCGGAGCGCAGCGGAAGGTTCTGGATGAACACTGGAAACACCTGCAACAATTATAAGTTAGGTTTAGACCTGACAGCAAGAATCATTCTTTAGCCTCCTTCAAAGGTTTACAAAATGACTGAAAAGTTGAATGCAGTCACACTATTCTTCACAACATTTATTTATTTTATGTACAAAAAAGTTTAAGCAAGCTTTGTAGTGTATGATATAATTATTGTATATAATTATTTTTTTTTATCTTTGTATTGTGTAATTTTTGTTTTCTCTGCAACTTTTATTTAGTTGTTTCTTTTCTTTCACAGGATGCGAAATCTCGTTCGGGCAATGCCTTTTTTTGCACCCTCTTGGGCAGTATTTCATATAATTTGACTGTGACAATGTATTTATCTTGTCTGTTTTCTGCTCAATAAAACTTATATTATTATTATTTTGTTTAACCTTTGGAAAATATTATAAAAATTAATTAAGAATATTTAAGTTTTATTGTGTATTTTCTCTGAGATTTTGAATAAAAGGTATGTTCTATATTGTTGTCTTCAATTTGCACAACACAATATCGAAAATTGGTTGCTAAAATTAGCCCCCAGAATCATATATGTACATAATTTAAACAATATCGGTATGGAAGAGAAAAGCTTAACAGAAAAAAAAATATCTTTAATTTTCAACACAAGTAAATAAATAAATAAATAAATAAATAAATAAATAAATAAATAAATAAATAAATAAATAAATAAATAAAAAAATAAAAAATAAATAAATAAACAAATCAATAAATAATAAACACAAAGACAATTTACGGCAATACAATGATTGTCTGAGACACAGCTCTCCCTCACATGCAGTAGCGGTGCGTTGACTCACCTGCTCCAGAGGTACACCTTCGTGGTGAGCTAGGATGAGGCGAGCGATGGCACCACAGATGTTGTCCAGAAGGTAAGGACCATTCTCCATGGCCAGCACCGCAGATAGGGCACTCAAGATTTGTGGGTAGTGACTGATAAGAGTCAAGGAACAAACAAGGCAGCTAGCCAAATGGTACCAAAACATTGTATATTGATAGACCCTCTAATATCTCATATCTCACAGAGTTAAAGAAAAAAAATATATCGGAGTTCAAGAAAACCAACAGTTTAAATTATTATTAAATGGCCATTATCTAACGGGATAAAAATAAATAAAAAGAACTATGACAAAACATTAATTTGTTAATTGGCAAGCGAGTGCAAGGATACGGGTAGATTGTCTCTCCTCCGTGCTTGGCAAGCTCTCCCAGAGCATACACGGCATTGTTGCGAACGTCCTCCTCAGAGTCTGAGCTCAGCTTGAGCAGCAGGGGCAGCAGCTGACCCGTCAGGCCAGCCAGCTGAGAGGGGCCCAGCGGACCAAGGCACTCGGCAAGCATGCCTGTGCTGAACGAGCGTTGAGCAATGCTGCACTTCTTTTTCTACAACATCACATGAAACAGACCATTATTTAAAATAAAAATAAAATCAACAGTGTTTCATCAAATGTAAAATAGCAAAAAAGAGTGAAAGGAACTCACTACAGTACTGAAGTTCATCTAATTTATAGCAGACTACATAGAAATTGGATGCTCTTACACAGGAACTTGTCCACGTTACTCACCGTCCTGCTGGTGATGATGGGCAGCAGGTTGCGGAAGACCTCTGCGAACTGCTCGCAGGGCATGGCATGGCCAAGGGGGGCCAGCACGTCGGCTGCATACTCAAACAGCATCTCGTCCTGCTCTGCTTCATCCCCACTCTCCTCTCCTTCGTCACCATTCGGGCCTGGCCCAGTACCACCCTCGCCCCCATCAGGCTTCTGGCATTCGGTCTGAACACAATAAAATAGTCACCAAATCAGAATAATATCAAAATACAAACTAGTCTCACAATTGTAAATAAGTATGCAAACATATCGTTCCCCCTAACACTCACATTGATCTTGAGCACGTCCTTGATGCAGTTGATGATGGCCTCCTTGTGTCCTTGGTCCTGCAGGACTAGGCCCTTCAGCTCCTTGAGCAGCTCAGCAAAGAGCTCAAAGCAAGCCATCACAACAGTGTGCTCAGGGTCAAAATGCACCAACTCAGCAAGCTTGGGCACCAGAGACAGCAGTGCCTCGCGCAGCTCTGTAACAAATGGAATATGTGTGGTGAAAATAACAATCAAATTACATCTTATTGTTTTTAATGGAAAATATTGAGAAGAATCATGGTATTTAATTTAATAATTTTATTTTCATTAATATACTGTACTATATTTAAATTGTAATTACAAAAAATATCATCGTAAGTAGGAACTCTTGGAAGTATTACCAAGATTCTAGCATCAGAGCAATATAATGCAATACATGAAAAACAAAAAAAATTTTTTTTCACAATTCTGCTTAGGGTGAGGGTTAAATTCTTACCAGCAAGGGCCTCTGGAGTCTGGACACGGTACCAGTTGATGCAGATCTGCGAGATGCAGCCGATTGCTGCCGTCTTGACGTCTTCACTTGGGTAGCTGAGAGAGACGTAGACCAGATCAAACGCCTCCTTGATGTAAGGTTGGAATTTATCCTCAGTCTCGAAGGCAAGCTCTTTCAGGGCAAGCAGGGCCTCTTCTTTCTCTTGGATGTAGCTGTTCTTCAAAGAGTAGCCTGCATCAAAAATAAAATATTTACAGTTACTTAGACACTTCAGGAGTTTTAAAAGAGAAATTATGTTTATTTTTGTTATCACTATTATATTTGATCCCACCATAACTCGATGTCAATTCTCTTTTTATTTTCTCACTAGAGACACTGACATAACTCTTCAAGGTAATCATTAGCTTACCCTCGAGGTCAGAGCAGACGTCGTCATCTTCATCAGAGTACTCCTCGTTGATGTCATCCTCCTCCAGCAGCTCCCGCACCTCCTCGTACACAGGGAACGCCTTGTCTGCCTCATCCTTGAAGTGGGTCTGCAATATAGACAACATGAGCTATTACTTTCACTTACTCTAAGATTATTAAATTGGTATTTCCCAGCTTGAAGAACTTTATATTATATAAAAAAATATATATTAATTTCGTCCATAAATGGAACATCGTGTGAAATTTTTTGTTGCAGAAATGAAAACAGGTTACCAAATTATGCTAATTTGATTTTTTTTTTTTTTGCAGATATTTTAGAGACCGGGAACTATTTTTAAAAAAATTATTGATTAAGTATAGAGAGAGGCGTCAATAGGTGTCACTTCTTAATAAAAGGATAGGACTAAAAAGGGCATGGATTCAAACCTGAAATTTGAATAACTTTTTAGCAATACTTTCTGGCCTCTAAAAAATCTTTAAAAAAAAAAAAAAAAAAATGTAGGTTGTGTTAATTCTTGAATAGCTATCTTGAACATTTGAGATTTGAGCACTACTGTTCACTGAAATTGTTATTAAAACCAAGAAAATTATCTGTTAACAGCAATGAATACTGCTGCTAGTGGAGTAAATAAAAATGGGTGGGCAAATTATTACGTATTGCATTCTCTTTTAATTAGTGTAAAAATAAATCGTAAATTTTACTACAGACAGCATGGAACACCTACATAATATTTACACCCACCACAATGCCGTCGTTGCTCTTAATAGAGAGCAGGATGAGAGGCACAATGTCGGTCAGCTCAACTGCCATCTCCTGCTTGAGCACAGTTGAGACTGCAGCAAAGAGACCGTAGGCAGCCTTGCGCAGATCCACCTCCTCCTCGTCACGTCGTGCCAGGGCCAGGCCGAGCTGCAAACTCTCGCGAGCCAGAGGGGCGAAGTGCTCAGCACCAACACCGCGTGCTAGCAAACTCAGAGTGTCTGAAAATCATTCATAAATTAGAGTAACAAGCATTCTTCACTCCCAAGTACAGTATTTAGAAAATAAAGGAGGGAGACAGGCTTCTCTTTAAAACGTTCACAAGTTTTATGTACACTTTTATATTTCTTATGCTTAATTAATAAGTCTTTGTGAAATACAATACACATTTTAAAAAATATTAAAATACGTATAATTACATTTTCAGACAGATCCCCCCCTCCCCCATGCGTAACTGAACTGTCACAGGACCAGAGTCAGAACTATAAATTTATTTGGCCAGAATGGCTGTGGAACTTACCAAGGGCCTGGACTTGTAGTTTGAGATTCTCCTCGGAGCTGCTCTGCTGGGTGAGGTATCCCCTGAGCACATGGATGAGGGTGGGGAAGTAAGGCAGCATGTTCTGCTTGGCTGCACTCGCAGCAGACCCCACAGCACTCAGGGCCAGTTCTATGAGGTGGGGGGAGGAGCGAGAGGGGTCCAGGGTCAACATGAGACGCTCCATTAGCTGAGGAAGGTACGGCAGCAGGTCTGTGTCCAGGTTTTCCATGAAGGTCTCGAGGGCATAAAACATACGATCCACGCCAGCAGGGATCTTGCTACCACACTGCAGAGTGTTGCACAGCTGCTCCAGGTATGTGAACAGCACTGGCAGCAGCTGAGATGCAAACTTGGTGATGTCAGGCTGGGAAAGGACAACAAAATTAATATAAACATCACAGTGTTAACACTTGAAACAGGAATGTCTTTCTTTAAAAGAAAAAAAAAAAATTAATTTTAAAATATCATCCAATTCTATGTTTCAAGAAAGAAAAGGAAAATATTTTCATTTTATATTACATTGTTACATGTTAGAGGAATTGCTGCATGCACACAGTATTAGAAAGTTTTTTCAGTTATTTAATTAGGCCGACTGTCAGTTACCTGCAGGTAGTCTGAGAACTGTCCAAGAGCAAACAGGGCAGCGTTTCGCACGACGGGTGAGGGGTCTGCAATGCCCTTGGCGATGCACACCACAAATTGCTCCAGGCAGTTGTTACGGATGTACGTGGAACAACCCTCCACAATCACAGACATGGACAGATAGGCAGCCTTTTTCTTGAACACGTCGGTGCCTTGTAACGATGGCTCAATATACTCCGCCTGAACAAAATGATTTCATTTTCATTTTAAGTCATACTGCATTTTTTTTACATTAATTTTGTCTTAGTTTGTTCATTACATCTGTAATGTTGACATAATGAGTATTTTTTTTTTTTTTCTAAAGAGAGTGAAAGAGGTTATTCAAATTCATAGCTTCCAAAATTACTGGGAAAAAAACTTTTTAAATTCTAAAATGATGGCTTTAAGATATTTCCCTACCGGGGAGCACTTGGAGCCTATATGTGTACAGCTACAAGACTTGGCAAGCGAGTGACTCACCAGAAGTGGTATGATTTTGTCTGGAGGGAGGCACAGGGCGAGGGTATCGAGGGTCTGGGTGGCCACCACGCTGGGCCTGCTGGCCTGTGCGGCACAGATCAGGTCGTCCTCATCCTCGTCCTCATCGTCCTGGCTTGAGGGAGCGCTCATCAGAGTGTACAAGGCATCCACCACCGGACGAAGCAGATCCAGCTTCAGGAATGTCTGTGCAAAACAAGACATCTCGTGTGAATACACATTTCTTAAAAGTCAAATACTGTACATCTTAAATTTACCCTCCTAATTAACCAGTTACAATCAAACTCTACTCTTGAGACTACATAATATGAGAATGTAACTTGTGGTTATAAATTACAGTACAATACAAAACCATTACAAATGCTGCATATTACATTCTGATGTACATATTACTACAGTATTGCACCTTCAATCGACAGCTTCCTTAATTAATACAAAATTTAGTAATTGAATCAACGGTACTAACAGGCTTCTTGAATGTTACACTTTAAGCTCTAGTCCAGCTAAGTTATGGTAAACTTACTTACACAGTAAAAAGTTTTAGCTGCAAAATTTTTGTTCTAACCTTTTTCTTCTTGCGGGCGATCCAGCCAGTGAGAAGTATTCCCTTGATCCTGATCTGGCTACCGAGGGCCTGGTTGAGAGCCAGTTGCAGGCAGCCCGCGATGACGGTGGGGATGTGTGGCACGAGACAGGACACGGTACTCTCCAGAAGTTCATCAAGCAGCTCCAGCTCCTGGCAGGCACGCATCTCGTCCAGCGGGGCCAGTGCACTGGCAGCGGCCAGCACGTGGGGCACCAGGTTGCCATAGAAACTGACACAGTTCTGCAGACACAATGATGAGTGAGATAATGATTTTTCTACTAGCATATAGTGCAGTACTGTGCACTCAAAAGTGGAAGTTCAAATATAATTTTAAATCCAGTAAAAATAAAAATGAAGGTATCAAATAAATATAAAATAAAATTTGCCTAATGATGGCATGCTTTAAAAAAAATATCAGATAAATAATACTGTAATTTAAAAAAAATATATAATTTTGCTTCTTTTACAACCAACAGCAAGAAAAAAAAACTGACCAGAACATTTTAAAAGTAAGGAAATATCGGTATGTACAATACATTCTTTATAAAAAGCAGACATTCCACTTAACAGTTGGTCAAGTTCCCACCTTGTGATCCTCCAGGGCGGGCACAAAGAGCTTCATACTGTTGATGGTGTAGTAGACGGCAGGGAGACTGAGGTCGGTGGAGCCCTCCAGCACTCGCTTGAACATGAGACACAGCGAGGGCAGGTGCTTCGAGAGAGTCTCAATGCTCATCTCAGCAATGCCAGACAGCGCCAGTGCTCCAAGCTGCAGCAAACAGATTTTTTATTTAGTAAGCTTCTTGGAATCGAACTGACCTTCTTTATTTTTGATGAATTAACAGAAAGTTTTTGTTTTTATAATGAAACTATTTCGTAGGTAATGTGATTTCCATTACGTATTATTTGCAACTGTTATTATTTTTATTAAATTATAATTTTATTGGTGTATTTAAGGGTAAGATAACACGAAACATTGATTGTTGTAGTCCCATTTGATTAATATGTAAACCTTAGCAACCTCATAATAATGATTCTAATTTTTTTTTTTACAGACGGTTCTTAGCACCAAAAAAATGTAGAAAAAATTTCAAAACAATCACTCAATCTGATTTTTTTATATTAATTTATTAGTTTAGGTCTCTATGGAAAAGCCCTATACTGGAAATTTAAAAAATTAATTTAAAAAAATTGGATCGAGCGATTGTTTTGAAATTTTTTCTATATTTTTTTGGTGCTTAGAACTGTCTCTAAAAAAAAGTCAGAATTATTATGAGGTTGCTAAGGTTTACATGTTAATCAAATGGGACTACACCAATCGATTGTTCGTGTTATCTTACCCTTAACAAGAATCAAGCAAAATTATATTGCCCTATTCTTTTCTTTTCACTAAGCATTAGCATTTAAGCTATTTTTACTTTTAGAATGATGCCAATAAAGACAATTGTGCAAATCTTTCATCATATTGCCAGGCAGTGAGGTAAGTTAACAGTACATACATTATCGAAGAGTTACGACATTATCTTCTTGTTCATTTTTTTTTTTTTTTTTTTTTTTCAAGTTATCAGCAGCAGCTACTTGTATAAATTCTTTCACTTTTTATTACATAAAAGCTCGGAAGAAAATTATGAAAAAAATACAGGTAACACACTATAAGAATATTTTAATACTTTATATTACCTCAAACAAGAAATAAATGGAAGGAAGCCTCATAAATAAATGACATGCATTCTTTCCTTCTTTAGAATTTCAGCTGCCAAGTAGCCTTATATTAAACTTGTCCTGCAGTAATACTACGCACCTCCTGCTGGGCAAGGTCGTTGCTGTCAATGCACTGCTGCAGGAAGGAGAGCAGCTCGGGCCACTGCTGGTCCACCGCCTTCATGTGCTTCACAATCACTCCAATCAGTTGTGAGATGGATGTCTTGACGCTCTTCTCTGGCTCGTTGATCAGAGCTTGAATTATTCCTTCTTTCAGCCTGCCAAAATAACAACTATTTGTATTGACAGTGGCTATATTGAACAGTGTATGGTTCTAGAACTATGAAAATAGAGTACCGGTATACAGTAATACCGTAAATAGAATCTAAGAGTTTTTTTTAGAGGGATTAAGGGCTGTAAAATAAATACAGTATAATACAGTGCTGTACTTTCAAATTTTCTAAAATCATTGTATTTAAAAAAAAAAAAAAAAAAAAAAAAAAAAAAAAAAAAAAAAAAAAAAAAAGTAATTCTACCAACTATCATTATCACTAAGAAAATTTATTTAAAAAAATATATGTATATACATATAATACCCTCCCTCCTACCAGCATTAACATGAGACATGAAGGATAGCAGTTATAATAAAAGTTATACTAAATAATAGGATTTGGAACTTTATTTTCCAACTATAAATGCATAAACAAGGCACAGTACCATATCCATATTTAATTAATTTACAATAGTGAAAATTAATGAAACTACGCCTAGCAATTATGTATGCCTGAATGTTGAAGCTGACAGTCCAAAAAGTGATTAATATATAATACAGTAACATAGGGACAGTGTCACTTTATGTACAAAACCTTATGACTTCATTTGCCAACAGATATACATGTGTAAAAAAAAATAATATTACCCTTTCTTGACATCTGTAGAGAGCTGGGCCCAGACCTTCTTTCTTCCGAGTCGCTTACGCAGCAACACAGCAGCATACTGTCGGATCTGGTACTGGTCGGAGGTGCCCAATACATTGCAGAGGGAGGGGACAATGCCAGGGCTTTTAAAGGCTTCCCTCAACTCCTGTGTACCCTGCAATTAAAATACATAATAAAAATAAAACAGACATTAAATTTTTCATATCCACAGGTCTTATGGGAGATGTAATAAAAGACATTCAGCATCAAGGTACAAGTAATAAGAAAAGCAGCATCGACTAGCTGACCTTCACTTCACAAATTTAAACACATTGTTGCAGATACAATGTAAAAACTTTTAAAACCCTCTTCAGTATAGAATATACGAGATCAAAACTTACAAGTTAGATGCCCCTTCTGGTTTATGATATTAATTATTTCCTTTTCAGGTTACTAGTTAAAGCATTGGACAAGAAACAAAACCAGTTAAAAAAGTTCAGATGTAATAATCTAAGATCTGATGGACTGTATGAATGCAATGAATGTACCTTTAATATGCACCTCAATCACTCAACTCAATGTATTAAAAGTTAAGGAAGGGGGCACAGTGAGGGGCCAATTAAATAACAGATAAAATGAAACACAACCTCTCACAAGTTTTGTATTTTCCTTCAGGAAGGAAAGGGGAGGGGGCTGTTACCGTCATTGCTCACCACCCATGCAGGGATCTCTGCCCTTGAAACAGTATGCTTTTACACTGTGAATACCTATATATTTATGTACATTGCAATTCGAATCATTGCAAGATCAATTTGTGTACGTGGCTCAATTGATCTCCTTCTCCCACAGAGGCAGTGCATGCGCCTAAAACTTGCAAAAGTATATATTATAATATATACAGGCAATATAATTAAGCTAGGTGGAGCTGGGCCAGGCAGCATGTCTTAAATCTAGCATAAATTACAACACGTAAGCTGCCTAAATATATAAGGCTCTGTTAAGCAGGAGAAGCCATGAATATAACAGGAAACTCATCTTCTTGCAATAAACTAAAACTAATAAACTTGTGTGTATACTTTTGTCTGTGGTATATGCATATATGTAAATAAATCAAAACTTGTCAGTCAGAGTCAGTCTTGGCATGCCATGGAAAAATAAGTTTGTGGAACTTGTTTTCTTTTTTTTTTTTTCATTTTTTGGAGCTCCCGCTGGCACACCTACAGTAATGTATGCATATAATGCATGATGCATACTGCTAAAACATGATAGAACTACAACTATAGCTGCTGAAATTTGGGAGCTATTAAGGGTAGGGTAACGCCACCAATGTTAAAAAAAGTCCCTCACACAAAAATTCTGAAAAAAATTTAAAATGTTCTCCTCTACATCCCCTATCAGTAGTTAAAATATCAGGTATACAAACACGATCTAGTTTTTGAGTTATGAATTTTTAAAGTTGACTAATTTAACATGGGAATTCCATTTCTCCATGTTAAATTAGCCAACTTTAAAAATTCATAACTCAAAAACTAGATCGTATTTGTATACCTGATATTTTACCTACTGATAGGGGGTGTAGAGAAGAACATTTTAAATTTTTTTCAGAATTTTTGTGAGGGATTTTTTTTAACATTGGTGGCGTTACCTTACCCTTAATGGCAGGAAAGCACCTTAAAGGTTGGTAAAATAAAATATGTACAATAATCTCTTAAAAAAAAATCCCTAAATTTTGTATGCATACAATAAAATTGATGCATACAATAAAATTGTATGCATAATCATATGCATAATTCAGCATGCAAAAAAAAAAATGTTCACCAGTTTTATGTGATTACAAAATTTCTCAAAAGAAGATATTTTATTTTTTTTAAAACTCTTACAGTATGAAATGCATACTGTACACTGTATGTGTCTACGTCTGTGGTGTCTATTAATAAAAGTGCGATCAAGAAAATCAGAAAATAGAACTGTCACACGTGTTTCATAAAAAAATCATGCCCGGCCGGCAACCTGAAAAATCGTTTAATTCATATACTCTACCTGAATAATTTGTTCAGGATCAGATAGAACCACCTTCTTTAGGATTTCTTCCAGCGAAGGCATGATGAAACAACCTTTTTAGAAGGATAAAAGGCCAGTTTTATGGCAAATTCCGAGTAGCCGTTTTGATGAACGTCTCTGCAGGTCAAAAAACTCAAACGCGAATGCAGTGTGCTCTGGCGGTTTTGATGGTAACTACAATGGCGGTACATTTGAATATTCATGCCAAAGTGCACCAAAGTTAATAGTCTGTGCCGTGTGCACCAGGAACCAGGACGCTTTGCATGCACGTACTGCAAGGTGCATATATATATATTTATATTATGTAAAGAGAGTCTCACAGAATTTAAATTCAATTAATAATTTATATTAATGAAATAATCTTTTTTGTAGCTTAATTGTACTGTAAACATAAATTTATAAAATGTGCTTTATTTTCATTGATTCGCAGCGCGTCTTAATATACATAGTTTCAATGTATATACCTATGGAACGTAATCACTGCTATCATATTATTATCATGGAATAGGTGTTTCCCATTTTAAGAAAAAAATATATTTAGTTTTTATATCCAGTTTATCAGATAAAAATTTTAATAAGGAACCAAAGATCCAATAATACATTTTATTACAATAAAAGAAAAAGTACAGAAATTATGATAAATTTAGATCTAGTAATCAAAGTTGAACTCGTAGTACGATGGGTCAAAGGTGTGGATGCGAATGTAGCCGTCCTCTCCGCCACTGCTGTAGCTCTTGCCATCAGGGTGGAAGGCCACACTGTTGATTGGACCAAAGTGGCCCTTGACACGTCCAAACTCCTCCTCGAACACAAGGTGGAAGAAGCGGGAGTCGAACTTGCCAACACGGGCAGAGGTGGTTGTCACATCCATAGCTTCCTGACCTCCTCCAAGTACCACCTGAACAGCAACAAACAAATAAACATAATGAAGAACAAATAACAATAACACAAAGAGTAAATTCACTACACATATTACATGACCTTACTGAAAACTGACCATTATTTGCAGCAAATTTTTTTTAGTGCAAAGTATGTACATACCAAAGATGGTTACAGCAAGATTAATAAAGTTTCTAGCAAAAAACAAAGTACAATTCATGACACCATCATTGGGGCTAATTAATATGAACTTCAGATTTTCGATTACTTATAAAACCTGGAGGTCCTGTAAGATTTTTGTTACACAACTAAAAACACCATCATCATCACAACTACACAGTATGTCACGTTTAATAGGATTTTGTCATGTTTATGATGTTCTCGGTCATTGGTTGACAGTTTGCAACAAAGGATCTAACTGGCTAAGTACAAAGCCAAATACTTCCGAGCTAGCATCTCCGACCATAACCTAGATGAATATGACAGCCAGTGTAGTAAACAAACAAATAAATTAACTGTTAATTCCTTATTTACTGCAGAACTTTGTTAACAACTTTTTAGAATCATTAACAAGTAATTACTGTATATAATCTAACAAACACTAAATTCAGGAATAAATACTTGCCATTTTTTTTTTTTCTTCTTCTTCTACAATTTACAATATTTATCCACAAATGTTAAAACTATACAATACTCATGAATATAATAGCATATCATATTTATAGTAAAATAATTAAGCTACAGTACAATATAATGATGAACTTTAACATTCAAATACTGTACATTCAAAAACAAATTGCAAGATGATTTTTATAAATTAACATAAAAAAAATCTTACATGGTCCATGATAGGAGAGATGGCAGCACTGTTGACAGGTCGCTCAGTCTTGTAAAGCTTGAGAGGAATGAGCTCTGCTGCGTCAAAGAGCCGTGCAGTGTTGTCCTTGGAGGCTGTGATGAACATGGTGCCATCCTTGTTCATCTGCATGTCATTGATGGGTCGTGTGTGCTCCTGCACCATGTTCAGCTCCTTGCCAGACTGAAAACAGCAGCTCAAAGTCAGAGACTCATTTGGCACTCATTTGGTATGTTTTCATCAACCAAGTTTGAAACATTTCTTATTTTGACATCAGCATTATTTTTTTCATTTCAGACATTTTAGAATCATGTATTATAAAATTTACTGTTAAAACAATTGAAATGAATTATTTTCTTGTACATTAATTACTGACTGATAGCAAATATGACTAACTGAAGTAAATCGGGTTGATTCCTTGCAACCGTTACAACAATAGATTATTTTCAGGGTAAATTGGTAATATGTAATTACCCTAAAGTCCCACTGCGTGACTGATCCCTCCTCATGACCAGTGAGAATGGTTTCATCCAGAGCTCCCCACAGAAGAGAGGTCACCTTTGAGTCTGGGATTGGAATCCTTATAATAGGACTGGCTTCAGCTGTAAACAAGAACAGTAGGTTATATGACATAACAATAAAAATAGACAATAGATTTTTACCTAGAGATAACATTAATTTTGGTCCCATACTGTACATTATTACATAGTGGAGTGCTATGAAAGCTCTGATAAGAAAATCCTTAAAATAACATAGCAAGCAGAAAATATTACAAATTTTAATATCCCTTTACTTCAATTCATTGTCTCCATTGGTTTACTATAAGTAAAATGGTTTTAACACCAGGATTTGGGCATAAGAAGAAGAAGACTTTGATTCAGAAAGATAAAATAAAAGTTTAAAATTAAAAGCTTTGTACATCGAATATGTAATTTTTGAGGGCAGTACTCACCAATTGACCTGTCGACTGTCCTAACGTCAATCACAAACATTTCGCACTGCTGGCCCATAGTCCTGTCGGTGGTGTAGATGGCCATGTTGCCACTGTAGCTGAATGCACATGTACGAACTGATGACCTCGTATCAATCTTGCCAATCTCTTTGCCTAGAACAAGCATATAATACATCAATGAGGGAGAATGTTCTTACAGTAGATTTAACCCACTACTTAGTAAATTTGCTACTTTAGTTGAACAATTTCCACATAGAAGCTTGCATGAAATATTTAAACTACTACACAGTATTGTAGCTAACTACTAGTAACTCCTGTACTGTACATGAATTTGGAATATTTGGATTCTTGCATTAATATCTAATGTCACTAGACATCATTACTATATTTGATTTTTAATATAAATACTGTATATTTTTTTCTCAATTGTTTTTTTAGAGAACAAATTGCTAAAATTTGTAAAAATAATTATCAAACAATTCAGTTTGATTTATCATTAATTTGAAAAAAAAAAAAAAAAAAATGACATGACATGACATGACATGCATGACCAAGGATTACCAAAGTCTTTATTTATTTCTTTATTTCTTTATTTCTTTATTTATTCATTTATTTATTTATTTATATTATATATATATTTGCAGCCTACTTGAAGAATTTTTATTGCATAAATCAGTCAAGGTATACTTTTAAAAAGAAATATAGGGTCTTAATTAAACGGCACCTCCACAAGGTGTGGACACACTTTCATAAGCTTGAGTTAATATAGACAGTTTACATACTGCATTTGAATGCAAAAATGAAATACTTTAAAAGAAGAAGGGGGAAAAATAAAAATTAAACATTTTCCATACTGTGGGTTTGTTTGTTTATATGCAAGAGTTGAATTTGTAAATTTTAAATCAGAGAATATTATTACTTTTCGCAAGTAAAAAAGATGAACACAAAACTTTACCAAAGGTTGCTGAATACTGCATCATTGTTATACTGCAAGTTACCTATGCATAATATAATCTAACTTCAAGTATTTTTTTTAAGATTGGGGTAATAGTAATCAAGCAGATAAAATCTGAATGCATGGTTATGAGTTATGGCAAGGCTATTTACCAGTGGCAATATCCCAGATTCGCAGTGAGTTGTCTGCTGCTCCTGACATGAAGTGAATGGTCTGCCAATCAACATCCAGTGTCCACACTGCTCCAGCATGTCCGTTGAAGGTTCCAAGACGCTCTCCATTAAGAGAGTACCAGACATTAGGTGTGTGATCCTTGGCTGAGGAGAACAGGAGATCACCCTCACGATTGTACTTGATTTCTGTGATGGCACGCTCGTGCCCGTGGAGCATTAACGGTTTCTGGAAATAAGCAAACAAATTAGTGTTACATATACACATAGATAGTGTCATACATATTAGACTTCAGGTACAAATTTAATAGTTATGGCATTCATCTATGCAAATGGGTAGCCACAACAATGATATGCATGGGGACTTGAGAAAGTCAATTCCATGCAAACAAAGACCTCTGTAAGGAAAAGAAACGGGCCCAAAAATCCTGCTCGGTGCTTTGCCTGTGATGCTTTCCCATACTCAAAAAAGGCTATAAAGATAAAGTTGATACTAGGCGGCAATTGTGGTTACACCACGGTAACCAGGCCCCAGGCTTTCGCTTCTAAGTCTCCTCTTAAACTCCCCAGAACTGCTGGCCTCCACCACCTCATGGCTCAGCAGATTCCACTCTCTCACTGTTCTTCTGTAAAAATAAAACTTCCCCACGTCACTCCTGCTACCCTCATATGCATACACCAACATCCACTCGTGGTCCCTCCTTCTCCTATATCCTCCTTTAACTGCCCCCTCGCTCATCTCCTCCCATCTCATCTTGTTATTTTATACATTGTTGTGAGCCTGATATCTTTCCTTCTGTCCTCAAGCGCCTCCCACCTCTTTAATCATTTCCGTTGGAAGTGTTGTATGATATGCATACATAACATAACTACCGTGTTGAATGCACGTATGCATACATACAGTACTGTATGCATATTATATTATAATGCATACATACATAATTACAATAAAAATCACACAGAATTCACTACAAAACATTATTAATTAAACTATTTATCCAGCAAAGAGACAAACAGACTCTCCACATGATGACATGATAAGCCTGCGTTCAACCAAGCAATCTGCATCACGATTTCATGGATACAAGTTACATTTCAGTTATAATATTCCCCTCATAATTAGTATTTACCATTTTATTATCTTCTAGAGTTCAGTTTTAGCGAATATTTAAGAAGCTAACACAGAAATGAATAATAAAACTTGGTGAAAACACATCCACGTTTTTCGGCAACTTTCAGTAGTTTAGTTTCAGTTTGCAGCGCAATTTGATGCTCACTCAATGACCGTGCATAACTTAGCTCCAAATCACCTCCACGCCAGCTCCAAAGAATTGTGACGTCACGGAAAAGTACAACCCTCGCACATTGATCTTGAATGTATTTTAAAACGTTAATTCTCGGGTTAAATGGATTATTAACGACCTGTAGACTGAATATAAATAGTATTTATAACATTTAAGTGTCATTTATAAAAATTCTATGATTATTTATTAAGAAATTAGCCGAAATTAGATTAACTAAAAAATTAAAGGCGGCAAAATTTTAAATGCCATGTGTGTCGGTGCTTTTATTAATTAAATTTTAAAAGTTGTTGAGCTCATTATTTAATTTCTAGGGAACGAAGTGTACGTCGTGCCGGTTACTAACACATCACAGATTATAGGTAACAACATCCTTTAAATGAATCCGTAAAAAAATTTGATGAAACCAGGGGATAAAGGAACAATTTTGTCTTGGAGGTGGAAATTTATTAAAAAAATCAACGATCCTCGGTATAAAAAAATTTCTAGGGAACGAAATAAACGTCGTGCCAGTTACTGACACATCACAAATTATAGGTAACAACATCCTTTAAATGAATCCGTAAAAAAATTTGATGAAACCAGGGAATAAAGGAACAATTTTGTATTGGAGGTGGAAATTTATTAAAAAAAATCAACGATCCTCGGTACAAAAAAATTCTAGGGAACGAAATAAACGTCGTGCCAGTTACTGACACATCACAGATTATAGGTAACAACATCCTTTAAATGAATCCGTAAAAAAATTTGATGAAACCAGGGGATAAAGGAACAATTTTGTCTTGGAGGTGGAAATTTATTAAAAAAATCAACGATCCTCGGTATAAAAAAATTTCTAGGGAACGAAATAAACGTCGTGCCAGTTACTGACACATCACAAATTATAGGTAACAACATCCTTTAAATGAATCCGTAAAAAAATTTGATGAAACCAGGGGATAAAGGAACAATTTTGTCTTGGAGGTGGAAATTTATTAAAAAAAATCAACGATCCTCGGTATAAAAAAATTTCTAGGGATCGAAGTGTACGTCGTGCCAGTTACTGACACATCACAGATTATAGGTAACAACATCCTTTAAATGAATCCGTAAAAAAAATTGATGAAACCAGGGGATAAAGGAACAATTTTGTCTTGGAGGTGGAAATTTATTAAAAAAATCAACGATCCTCGGTATAAAATAATTTCTAGGGAACGAAGTGTACGTCGTGCCGGTTACTAACACATCACAGATTATAGGTAACAACATCCTTTAAATGAATCCGTAAAAAAATTTGATGAAACCAGGGGATAAAGGAACAATTTTGACTTGGAGGTGGAAATTTATTAAAAAAAAATCAACGATCCTCGGTATAAAAAAATTTCTAGGGAACGAAATTAACGTCGTGCCAGTTAATGACACATCACAGATTATAGGTAACAACATCCTTTAAATGAATCCGTAAAAAAATTTCATGAAACCAGGGGATAAAGGAACAATTTTGACTTGGAGGTGGAAATTTATTAAAAAAAATCAACGATCCTCGGTACAAAAAAATTTCTAGGGAACGCAATAAACGTCGTGCCAGTTACTGACACATCACAAATTATAGGTAACAACATCCTTTAAATGAATCCGTAAAAAAAATTGATGAAACCAGGGGATAAAGGAACAATTTTGTCTTGGAGGTGGAAATTTATTAAAAAAATCAACGATCCTCGGTATAAAATAATTTCTAGGGAACGAAGTGTACGTCGTGCCGGTTACTAACACATCACAGATTATAGGTAACAACATCCTTTAAATGAATCCGTAAAAAAATTTGATGAAACCAGGGGATAAAGGAACAATTTTGTCTTGGAGGTGGAAATTTATTAAAAAAATCAACGATCCTCGGTATAAAAAAATTTCTAGGGAACGAAATAAACGTCGTGCCAGTTACTGACACATCACAAATTATAGGTAACAACATCCTTTAAATGAATCCGTAAAAAAATTTCATGAAACCAGGGGATAAAGGAACAATTTTGTCTTGGAGGTGGAAATTTAATAAAAAAAATCAACGATCCTCGGTATAAAAAAATTTCTAGGGAACGAAGTAAACGTCGTGCCAGTTACTGACACATCACAGATTATAGGTAACAACATCCTTTAAATGAATCCGTAAAAAAATTTCATGAAACCAGGGGTTAAAGGAACAATTTTGTCTTGGAGGTGGAAATTTATTAAAAAAATCAACGATCCTCGGTATAAAAAAAAAAATTAGGGAACGAAGTGTACGTCGTGCCAATTACTGACACATCACAGATTATAGGTAACAACATCCTTTAAATGAATCCGTAAAAAAATTTCATGAAACCAGGGAATAAAGGAACAATTTTGTCTTGGAGGTGGAAATTTATTAAAAAAATCAACGATCCTCGGTATAAAAAAATTTCTAGGGAACGAAATAAACATCGTGCCAGTTACTGACACATCACAAATTATAGGTAACAACATCCTTTAAATGAATCCGTAAAAAAATTTGATGAAACCAGGGGATAAAGGAACAATTTTGACTTGGAGGTGGAAATTTATTAAAAAAAATCAACGATCCTCGGTACAAAAAAATTTCTAGGGAACGCAATAAACGTCGTGCCAGTAACTGACACATCAAAAATTATAGGTAACAACATTCTTTAAATGAATCCGTAAAAAAATTTGATGAAACCAGGGGATAAAGGAACAATTTTGTCTTGGAGGTGGAAATTTATTAAAAAAAAACAACGATCCTCGGTATAAAAAAATTTCTAGGGAACGAAATAAACGTCGTGCCAGTTACTGACACATCACAGATTATAGGTAACAACATCCTTTAAATGAATCAGTAAAAAAATTTGATGAAACCAGGGGATAAAGGAACAATTTTGTCTTGGAGGTGGAAATTTATTAAAAAAATTGTTCCTTTATCCCCTGGTTTCATGAAATTTTTTTACGGATTCATTTAAAGGATGTTGTTACCTATAATCTGTGATGTGTCAGTAACCGGCACGACGTACACTTCGTTCCGTAGAAATTTTTTTATACCGAGGATCGTTGATTTTTTTAATAAATTTCCACCTCCAAGACAAAATTGTTCCTTTATCCCCTGGTTTCATGAAATTTTTTTACGGATTCATTTAAAGGATGTTGTTACCTATAATCTGTGATGTGTCAGTAACCGGCACGACGTACACTTCGTTCCCTAGAAATTTTTTTATACCGAGGATCGTTGATTTTTTTAATAAATTTCCACCTCCAAGACAAAATTGTTCCTTTATCCCCTGGTTTAATCAAATTGTTTTACGGATTCATTTAAAGGATGTTGTTACCTATAATCTGTGATGTGTCAGTAACTGGCATGACGTACACTTCGTTACCTAGAAATTTTTTTATACCGAGGACCGTTGATTTTTTTTAATAAATTTCCACCTCCAAGACAAAATTGTTCCTTTATCCCCTGGTTTCATCAAATTTTTTTACGGATTCATTTAAAGGATTTTGTTACCTATAATTTTTGATGTGTCAGTAACTGGCACGACGTACACTTCGTTCCCTAGAAATTTTTTTATACCGAGGATCGTTGATTTTTTTAATAAATTTCCACCTCCAAGACAAAATTGTTCCTTTATCCCCTGGTTTCATCAATTTTTTTTACGGATTCATTTAAAAGATGTTGTTACCAATAATTTGTGATGTGTCAGTAACTGGCACGACGTTTACTTCGTGCCCTAGAAATTTTTTTATATCGAGGATCGTTGATTTTTTTTAATAAATTTCCACCTCCAAGACAAAATTGTTCCTTTATCCCCTGGTTTCATCAAATTTTTTTACTGATTCATTTAAAGGATGTTGCTACCTATAATCTGTGATGTGTCAGTAACTGGCACGACGTTTATTTCGTTCCCTAGAAATTTTTTTATACCGAGGATCGTTGATTTTTTTATTAAATTTCCACCTCCAAGAAAAAATTGTTCCTTTATACCCTGGTTTCATTAAATTTTTTTACGGATTCATGTAAAAGATGTTGTTACCTATAATCTGTGATGTGTCAGTAACCGGCACGACGTACACTTCGTTCCCTAGAAAATTTTTTTATACCGAGGATCGTTGATTTTTTTAATAAATTTCCACCTCCAAGTCAAAATTGTTCCTTTATCCCCTGGTTTCATCAAATTTTTTTACGGATTCATTTAAAGGATGTTGTTACCTATAATTTGTGATGTGTTAGTAACCGGCACAACGTACACTTCGTTCCCTAGAAATTATTTTATACCGAGGATCGTTGATTTTTTTAATAAATTTCCACCTCCAAGACAAAATTGTTCCTTTATCCCCTGGTTTCATGAATTTTTTTACGGATTAATTTAAAGGATGTTGTTACCTATAATCTGTGATGTGTCAGTAACTGGCACGACGTTTATTTCGTTCCCTAGAATTTTTTTTACACCGAGGATCGTTGATTTTTTTTAATAAATTTCCACCTCCAAGTCAAAATTGTTCCTTTATCCCCTGGTTTCATGAAATTTTTTTACGGATTCATTTAAAGGATGATGTTACCTATAATCTGTGATGTGTCAGTAACCGGCACGACGTACACTTCGTTCCCTAGAAATTTTTTTATACCGAGGATCGTTGATTTTTTTATTAAATTTCCACCTCCAAGACAAAATTGTTCCTTTATCCCCTGGTTTCATCAAATTTTTTTACGGATTCATTTAAAGGATGTTGTTACCTATAATCTGTGATGTGTTAGTAATCAGCACGACGTACACTTCGTTCCCTAGAAATTTTTTTATACCGAGGATCGTTGATTTTTTTAATAAATTTCCACCTCCAAGACAAAATTGTTCCTTTATCCCCTGGTTTCATCAATTTTTTTTACGGATTCATTTAAAAGATGTTGTTACCAATAATTTGTGATGTGTCAGTAACTGGCACGACGTTTACTTCGTGCCCTAGAAATTTTTTTATATCGAGGATCGTTGATTTTTTTTAATAAATTTCCACCTCCAAGACAAAATTGTTCCTTTATCCCCTGGTTTCATCAAATTTTTTTACTGATTCATTTAAAGGATGTTGCTACCTATAATCTGCGATGTGTCAGTAACTGGCACGACGTTTATTTCGTTCCCTAGAAATTTTTTTATACCGAGGATCGTTGATTTTTTTTATTAAATTTCCACCTCTAAGAAAAAATTGTTCCTTTATACCCTGGTTTCATTAAATTTTTTTACGGATTCATGTAAAAGATGTTGTTACCTATAATCTGTGATGTGTCAGTAACCGGCACGACGTACACTTCGTTCCCTAGAAAATTTTTTTATACCGAGGATCGTTGATTTTTTTAATAAATTTCCACCTCCAAGTCAAAATTGTTCCTTTATCCCCTGGTTTCATCAAATTTTTTTACGGATTCATTTAAAGGATGTTGTTACCTATAATTTGTGATGTGTTAGTAACCGGCACAACGTACACTTCGTTCCCTAGAAATTATTTTATACCGAGGATCGTTGATTTTTTTAATAAATTTCCACCTCCAAGACAAAATTGTTCCTTTATCCCCTGGTTTCATGAATTTTTTTACGGATTAATTTAAAGGATGTTGTTACCTATAATCTGTGATGTGTCAGTAACTGGCACGACGTTTATTTCGTTCCCTAGAATTTTTTTTACACCGAGGATCGTTGATTTTTTTTAATAAATTTCCACCTCCAAGTCAAAATTGTTCCTTTATCCCCTGGTTTCATGAAATTTTTTTACGGATTCATTTAAAGGATGATGTTACCTATAATCTGTGATGTGTCAGTAACCGGCATGACGTACACTTCGTTCCCTAGAAATTTTTTTATACCGAGGATCGTTGATTTTTTTATTAAATTTCCACCTCCAAGACAAAATTGTTCCTTTATCCCCTGGTTTCATCAAATTTTTTTACGGATTCATTTAAAGAATGTTGTTACCTATAATTTGTGATGTGTCAGTAACTGGCACGACGTTTATTTCGTTCCCTAGAAATTTTTTTGTACCGAGGATCGTTGATTTTTTTTAATAAATTTCCACCTCCAAGTCAAAATTGTTCCTTTATCCCCTGGTTTCATGAAATTTTTTTACGGATTCATTTAAAGGATTTTGTTACCTATAATTTTTGATGTGTCAGTAACTGGCACGACGTACACTTCGTTCCCTAGAAATTATTTTATACCGAGGATCGTTGATTTTTTTAATAAATTTCCACCTCCAAGACAAAATTGTTCCTTTATCCCCTGGTTTCATCAATTTTTTTTACGGATTCATTTAAAAGATGTTGTTACCTATAATTTGTGATGTGTCAGTAACTGGCACGACGTTTACTTCGTGCCCTAGAAATTTTTTTATATCGAGGATCGTTGATTTTTTTTAATAAATTTCCACTTCCAAGACAAAATTGTTCCTTTATCCCCTGGTTTCATCAAATTTTTTTACTGATTCATTTAAAGGATGTTGCTACCTATAATCTGTGATGTGTCAGTAACTGGCACGACGTTTATTTCGTTCCCTAGAAATTTTTTTATACCGAGGATCGTTGATTTTTTTTATTAAATTTCCACCTCCAAGAAAAAATTGTTCCTTTATACCCTGGTTTCATTAAATTTTTTTACGGATTCATGTAAAAGATGTTGTTACCTATAATCTTGGATGTGTCAGTAACCGGCACGACGTACACTTCGTTCCCTAGAGAATTTTTTTATACCGAGGATCGTTGATTTTTTTAATAAATTTCCACCTCCAAGACAAAATTGTTCCTTTATCCCCTGGTTTCATCAAATTTTTTTACGGATTCATTTAAAGGATGTTGTTACCTATAATCTGTGATGTGTTAGTAATCAGCACGACGTACACTTCGTTCCCTAGAAATTATTTTATACCGAGGATCGTTGATTTTTTTAATAAATTTCCACCTCCAAGACAAAATTGTTCCTTTATCCCCTGGTTTCATGAATTTTTTTTACGGATTAATTTAAAGGATGTTGTTACCTATAATCTGTGATGTGTCAGTAACTGGCACGACGTTTATTTCGTTCCCTAGAATTTTTTTTATACCGAGGATCGTTGATTTTTTTTAATAAATTTCCACCTCCAAGTCAAAATTGTTCCTTTATCCCCTGGTTTCATGAAATTTTTTTACGGATTCATTTAAAGAATGTTGTTACCTATAATTTGTGATGTGTCAGTAACTGGCACGACGTTCACTTCGTTCCCTAGAAATTATTTTATACCGAGGATCGTTGATTTTTTTAATAAATTTCCACCTCCAAGACAAAATTGTTCCTTTATCCCCTGGTTTCATCAAATTTTTTTACGGATTCATGTAAAAGATGTTGTTACCTATAATCTGTGATGTGTCAGTAACCGGCACGACGTACACTTCGTTCCCTAGAAAATTTTTTTATACCGAGGATCGTTGATTTTTTTAATAAATTTCCACCTCCAAGACAAAATTGTTCCTTTATCCCCTGGTTTCATCAAATTTTTTTACGGATTCATTTAAAGGATGTTGTTACCTATAATTTGTGATGTGTTAGTAACCGGCACAACGTACACTTCGTTCCCTAGAAATTATTTTATACCGAGGATCGTTGATTTTTTTAATAAATTTCCACCTCCAAGACAAAATTGTTCCTTTATCCCCTGGTTTCATGAATTTTTTTACGGATTAATTTAAAGGATGTTGTTACCTATAATCTGTGATGTGTCAGTAACTGGCACGACGTTTATTTCGTTCCCTAGAATTTTTTTTACACCGAGGATCGTTGATTTTTTTTAATAAATTTCCACCTCCAAGTCAAAATTGTTCCTTTATCCCCTGGTTTCATGAAATTTTTTTACGGATTCATTTAAAGGATGATGATACCTATAATCTGTGATGTGTCAGTAACCGGCACGACGTACACTTCGTTCCCTAGAAATTTTTTTATACCGAGGATCGTTGATTTTTTTATTAAATTTCCACCTCCAAGACAAAATTGTTCCTTTATCCCCTGGTTTCATCAAATTTTTTTACGGATTCATTTAAAGAATGTTGTTACCTATAATTTGTGATGTGTCAGTAACTGGCACGACGTTTATTGCGTTCCCTAGAAATTTTTTTGTACCGAGGATCGTTGATTTTTTTTAATAAATTTCCACCTCCAAGTCAAAATTGTTCCTTTATCCCCTGGTTTCATGAAATTTTTTTACGGATTCATTTAAAGGATGTTGTTACCTATAATTTGTGATGTGTCAGTAACTGGCACGACGTACACTTCGTTCCCTAGAAATTATTTTATACCGAGGATCGTTGATTTTTTTAATAAATTTCCACCTCCAAGACAAAATTGTTCCTTTATCCCCTGGTTTCATCAAATTTTTTTACGGATTCACTTAAAGAATGTTGTTACCTATAATTTGTGATGTGTCAGTAACTGGCACAACGTTTATTGCGTTCCCTAGAAATTTTTTTATACCGAGGATCGTTGATTTTTTTAATAAATTTCCACCTCCAAGACAAAATTGTTCCTTTATCCCCTGGTTTCATCAAATTTTTTTACGGATTCATTTAAAGGATGTTGTTACCTATAATCTGTGATGTGTCAGTAACCGGCACGACGTTTATTTCGTTCCCTAGAAATTTTTTTATACCGAGGATCGTTGATTTTTTTAATAAATTTCCACCTCCAAGACAAAATTGTTCCTTTATCCCCTGGTTTCATCAAATTTTTTTACGGATTCATTTAAAAGATGTTGTTACCTATAATTTGTGATGTGTCAGTAACTGGCACGACGTACACTTCGTTCCCTAGAAATTTTTTTATACCGAGGATCGTTGATTTTTTTTAATAAATTTCCACCTCCAAGACAAAATTGTTCCTTTATCCCCTGGTTTCATGAATTTTTTTTACGGATTAATTTAAAGGATGTTGTTACCTATAATCTGTGATGTGTCAGTAACTGGCACGACGTTTATTTCGTTCCCTAGAATTTTTTTTATACCGAGGATCGTTGATTTTTTTTAATAAATTTCCACCTCCAAGTCAAAATTGTTCCTTTATCCCCTGGTTTCATGAAATTTTTTTACGGATTCATTTAAAGAATGTTGTTACCTATAATTTGTGATGTGTCAGTAACTGGCACGACGTTCACTTCGTTCCCTAGAAATTATTTTATACCGAGGATCGTTGATTTTTTTAATAAATTTCCACCTCCAAGACAAAATTGTTCCTTTATCCCCTGGTTTCATCAAATTTTTTTACGGATTCATGTAAAAGATGTTGTTACCTATAATCTGTGATGTGTCAGTAACCGGCACGACGTACACTTCGTTCCCTAGAAAATTTTTTTATACCGAGGATCGTTGATTTTTTTAATAAATTTCCACCTCCAAGACAAAATTGTTCCTTTATCCCCTGGTTTCATCAAATTTTTTTACGGATTCATTTAAAAGATGTTGTTACCTATAATTTGTGATGTGTTAGTAACCGGCACAACGTACACTTCGTTCCCTAGAAATTATTTTATACCGAGGATCGTTGATTTTTTTAATAAATTTCCACCTCCAAGACAAAATTGTTCCTTTATCCCCTGGTTTCATGAATTTTTTTACGGATTAATTTAAAGGATGTTGTTACCTATAATCTGTGATGTGTCAGTAACTGGCACGACGTTTATTTCGTTCCCTAGAATTTTTTTTACACCGAGGATCGTTGATTTTTTTTAATAAATTTCCACCTCCAAGTCAAAATTGTTCCTTTATCCCCTGGTTTCATGAAATTTTTTTACGGATTCATTTAAAGGATGATGTTACCTATAATCTGTGATGTGTCAGTAACCGGCACGACGTACACTTCGTTCCCTAGAAATTTTTTTATACCGAGGATCGTTGATTTTTTTATTAAATTTCCACCTCCAAGACAAAATTGTTCCTTTATCCCCTGGTTTCATCAAATTTTTTTACGGATTCATTTAAAGAATGTTGTTACCTATAATTTGTGATGTGTCAGTAACTGGCACGACGTTTATTGCGTTCCCTAGAAATTTTTTTGTACCGAGGATCGTTGATTTTTTTTAATAAATTTCCACCTCCAAGTCAAAATTGTTCCTTTATCCCCTGGTTTCATGAAATTTTTTTACGGATTCATTTAAAGGATGTTGTTACCTATAATTTGTGATGTGTCAGTAACTGGCACGACGTACACTTCGTTCCCTAGAAATTATTTTATACCGAGGATCGTTGATTTTTTTAATAAATTTCCACCTCCAAGACAAAATTGTTCCTTTATCCCCTGGTTTCATCAAATTTTTTTACGGATTCACTTAAAGAATGTTGTTACCTATAATTTGTGATGTGTCAGTAACTGGCACAACGTTTATTGCGTTCCCTAGAAATTTTTTTATACCGAGGATCGTTGATTTTTTTAATAAATTTCCACCTCCAAGACAAAATTGTTCCTTTATCCCCTGGTTTCATCAAATTTTTTTACGGATTCATTTAAAGGATGTTGTTACCTATAATCTGTGATGTGTCAGTAACCGGCACGACGTTTATTTCGTTCCCTAGAAATTTTTTTATACCGAGGATCGTTGATTTTTTTAATAAATTTCCACCTCCAAGACAAAATTGTTCCTTTATCCCCTGGTTTCATCAAATTTTTTTACGGATTCATTTAAAAGATGTTGTTACCTATAATTTGTGATGTGTCAGTAACTGGCACGACGTACACTTCGTTCCCTAGAAATTTTTTTATACCGAGGATCGTTGATTTTTTTTATTAAATTTCCACCTCCAAGACAAAATTGTTCCTTTATCCCCTGGTTTCATCAAATTTTTTTACGGATTCATTTAAAGGATGTTGTTACCTATAATCTGTGATGTGTCAGTAACCGGCACGACGTTTATTTCGTTCCCTAGAAATTTTTTAATACCGAGGATCGTTGATTTTTTTAATAAAATTCCACCTCCAAGACAAAATTGTTCCTTTATCCCCTGGTTTCATCAAATTTTTTTACGGATTCATTTAAAGGATGTTGTTACCTATAATCTGTAATGTGTCAGTAACTGGCACGACGTACACTTCGTTCCCTAGAAATTTTTTTATACCGAGGATCGTTGATTTTTTTATTAAATTTCCACCTCCAAGACAAAATTGTTCCTTTATCCCCTGGTTTCATCAAATTTTTTTACGGATTCATTTAAAGAATGTTGTTACCTATAATTTGTGATGTGTCAGTAACTGGCACGACGTTTATTGCGTTCCCTAGAAATTTTTTTGTACCGAGGATCGTTGATTTTTTTTAATAAATTTCCACCTCCAAGTCAAAATTGTTCCTTTATCTCCTGGTTTCATGAAATTTTTTTACGGATTCATTTAAAGGATGTTGTTACCTATAATTTGTGATGTGTCAGTAACTGGCACGACGTACACTTCGTTCCCTAGAAATTATTTTATACCGAGGATCGTTGATTTTTTTAATAAATTTCCACCTCCAAGACAAAATTGTTCCTTTATTTCCTGGTTTCATCAAATTTTTTTACGGATTCATTTAAAGGATGTTGTTACCTATAATTTGTGATGTGTCAGTAACTGGCACAACGTTTATTGCGTTCCCTAGAAATTTTTTTATACCGAGGATCGTTGATTTTTTTAATAAATTTCCACCTCCTCGACAAAATTGTTCCTTTATCCCCTGGTTTCATCAAATTTTTTTACGGATTCATTTAAAGGATGTTGTTACCTATAATCTGTGATGTGTCAGTAACCGGCACGACGTTTATTTCGTTCCCTAGAAATTTTTTTATACCGAGGATCGTTGATTTTTTTAATAAATTTCCACCTCCAAGACAAAATTGTTCCTTTATCCCCTGGTTTCATCAAATTTTTTTACGGATTCATTTAAAAGATGTTGTTACCTATAATTTGTGATGTGTCAGTAACTGGCACGACGTACACTTCGTTCCCTAGAAATTTTTTTATACCGAGGATCGTTGATTTTTTTTATTAAATTTCCACCTCCAAGACAAAATTGTTCCTTTATCCCCTGGTTTCATCAAATTTTTTTACGGATTCATTTAAAGGATGTTGTTACCTATAATCTGTAATGTGTCAGTAATTGGCACGACGTACACTTCGTTCCCTAGAAATTTTTTTATACCGAGGATCGTTGATTTTTTTTATTAAATTTCCACCTCCAAGACAAAATTGTTCCTTTATCCCCTGGTTTCATCAAATTTTTTTACGGATTCATTTAAAGGATGTTGTTACCTATAATCTGTGATGTGTCAGTAACCGGCACGACGTTTATTTCGTTCCCTAGAAATTTTTTAATACCAAGGATCGTTGATTTTTTTAATAAAATTCCACCTCCAAGACAAAATTGTTCCTTTATCCCCTGGTTTCATCAAATTTTTTTACGGATTCATTTAAAGGATGTTGTTACCTATAATCTGTAATGTGTCAGTAACTGGCACGACGTACACTTCGTTCCCTAGAATTTTTTTTATACCGAGGATCGTTGATTTTTTTTATTAAATTTCCACCTCCAAGACAAAATTGTTCCTTTATCCCCTGGTTTCATCAAATTTTTTTACGGATTCATTTAAAGAATGTTGTTACCTATAATTTGTGATGTGTCAGTAACTGGCACAACGTTTATTGCGTTCCCTAGAATTTTTTTTGTACCGAGGATCGTTGATTTTTTTTAATAAATTTCCACCTCCAAGTCAAAATTGTTCCTTTATCCCCTGGTTTCATGAAATTTTTTTACGGATTCATTTAAAGGATGTTGTTTCCTATAATTTGTGATGTGTCAGTAACTGGCACGACGTACACTTCGTTCCCTAGAAATTATTTTATACCGAGGATCGTTGATTTTTTTAATAAATTTCCACCTCCAAGACAAAATTGTTCCTTTATCCCCTGGTTTCATCAAATTTTTTTACGGATTCACTTAAAGGATGTTGTTACCTATAATTTGTGATGTGTCAGTAACTGGCACGACGTACACTTCGTTCCCTAGAAATTTTTTTATACCGAGGATCGTTGATTTTTTTTAATAAATTTCCACCTCCAAGTCAAAATTGTTCCTTTATCCCCTGGTTTCATCAAATTTTTTTACGGATTCATTTAAAGGATGTTGTTACCTATAATTTGTGATGTGTCAGTAACTGGCACGACGTTTATTTCGTTCCCTAGAAATTTTTTTATACCGAGGATCATTGATTTTTTTAATAAATTTCCACCTCCAAGACAAAATTGTTCCTTTATCCCCTAGTTTCATAATTTTTTTTTACGGATTCATTTAAAGAATGTTGTTACCTATAATTTGTGATGTGTCAGTAACTGGCACGACGTTTATTGCGTTCCCTAGAAATTTTTTTGTACCGAGGATCGTTGATTTTTTTTAATAAATTTCCACCTCCAAGTCAAAATTGTTCCTTTATCCCCTGGTTTCATGAAATTTTTTTACGGATTCATTTAAAGGATGTTGTTACCTATAATCTGTGATGTGTCAGTAACCGGCACGACGTACACTTCGTTCCCTAGAAATTATTTTATACCGAGGATCGTTGATTTTTTTAATAAATTTCCACCTCCAAGACAAAATTGTTCCTTTATCCCCTGGTTTCATCAATTTTTTTACGGATTCATTTAAAAGATGTTGTTACCTATAATTTGTGATGTGTCAGTAACTGGCACAACGTACACTTCGTTCCCTAGAAATTTTTTTATACCGAGGATCGTTGATTTTTTTTAATAAATTTCCACCTCCAAGTCAAAATTGTTCCTTTATCCCCTGGTTTCATCAAATTTTTTTACGGATTCATTTAAAGGATGTTGTTACCTATAATCTGTGATGTGTCAGTAACTGGCACGACGTTTACTTCGTTCCCTAGAAATTATTTTATACCGAGGATCGTTGATTTTTTTAATAAATTTCCACCTCCAAGACAAAATTGTTCCTTTATCCCCTGGTTTCATCAAATTTTTTTACGGATTCATTTAAAGGATGTTGTTACCTATAATTTGTGATGTGTTAGTAACCGGCACGACGTACACTTCGTTCCCTAGAAATTAAATAATGAGCTCAACAACTTTTAAAATTTAATTAATAAAAGCTCTGACACACATGGCATTTAATTAAAATTTTGCCGCCTTTAATTTTTTAGTTTAGCTAATTTCTTAATAAAAAATCATAGAATTTTTATAAATGACAATTAAATGTTATAAATACTATTTATATTCAGTCTACAGGTCGTTAATAATCCATTTAACCCGAGAATTAACGTTTTAAAATACAAACAAGATCAGTGTGCGAGGGTTGTACTTTTCCGTGACGTCACAATTCCTTGGAGCTGGCGTGGAGGTGATTTGGAGGTAACTTCAGCTGGGTACTCAATGCCGAATGCTCAGAAAATTAGTTCAAAAATAAATCACCAGAGTAGGTACCGGCACTTTTGAAAAGGCCATGATTGAAGGATTTCTTCCAGAGACCCTATATATATAATATATACACGATTTCTTCAGTCTCAGAAATTATTAGATACCAAAAATGAAAATATACATGAATATAAATATATTATATAAATGCATATTTTTCATGTCTAAATTATTAAATCAAAATTAATTATAAACTCATATTGCAGTCTCTAAACTTTGTTAATTGCTAAATTATATACTCCACAGATCTCTGGATATAATATATTATTATGAAATAGTGTTTGGTGTTTGATTCTAAATAATAAAAAAAAAAATATGAAGCGAGCGTGGCGCATTGCAGTGCATTGACCTGTTCTCGTTAGATCACCGAAGTCTGGCTACGTCGAGCGTGGTTAGTACTTGGATGGGTGACCGTTTCAAGTAAAAAATACGCTGCTCCCTCCCTGGGGTAAATTCATCTCGCTTTCCACCCAGTGCAGTGATGCACTTGTGTGGTTCCCCAGGCTTTGGACATTGCTTTGGTCCATTGAGAAAAAGTAGAGAGAGATGTCCGTCCTGACTGAGGTTTTCCACGGTTCCCTCAGTCTCACCTCAGCTGGGACGCGTAAGCATGCAGGCCGTGGCCACTATCCGTTCCCTACCTTATCCCTACCCAGTACCCCGCAGCGAGCTGTAAGCTCTTAGGGGTGTATCCTTGTAAAAAAAAAATATATATTCCTTATAAGTATAAATTAACTCATCATTTTTTTCCCCCTGAATTAAAAAGAAAAAGACTATATTTATCACTTATATGTTCATACATGGTTTTTGAACATATAATATAAAATACATAATTATGTGACAGAAGCAAAACACAAATTTTTTAATAATTTATAAATTATAATTTTAACAATTGCAAGTTCTTCATTTTCAAAATGAAGAGAGGTTGCTGATTTATTTTTTAATTCATTAATTAAATGTAACTTTAACATAAAAGCATTTTCCTTAACCCCAATTAAAAAAATATCATAAATAATATTTTATATAGTCACAATGCGTACCAACTGTAATGTAAAAAAATTAATAAATAAGTAAATAAATAAATAAATAAATAAATAAATAAATAAATAAATAAATAAATAAATAAATAAATAAATAAATAAACAAACAAATAATACAAATTGTAAACTGGTTAATTATGATTAATTCACTAAGCATATTATAATTATATTTTCAACTCAATGCTACTAGTAAAACATAATTTCAATTTGCAGCAGTATTTCAATAAGAGCAATTTTATTGTAATTAGGGATTTAATTTATTAACAGACATAATAGGCATTTCATTTTTACAGATTGGACAATAACTAAGATTAGACAGGGACCAGGATCTAGCTGGACAAAGAGTCTCACTTCTTGTCTGTGGGCACCTCCTCTGAGGCAGGTGGTGCTCGGAAACTGGGGAACTGCTCCCAGGGGCTGGCCAGTTCAAACCTGCGGAACTCTTGGGCAAGCTCCAGAGGCTCAACCACCACACGTTTCTTCTCATCATCATATCGCACCTGACAACAGAAAGGCAAGTGTTGTAGATTGTGCAGGCAAATATTCTAACCACACATTCAACCATTTAAATTGCCCTACTGCAATACTGATTGGACATAAACTCTCGCTTCAAAAACTGTAGCGCCTTCGACTTTGTGCTGTAAAATGATTTGATGCCATAGTCACATAAATTTACACACAAGCATAGTGAAAGGCGTTGCAGAATAACTATTAAATAACATTAAATACCTCGATTTTGAAGGTGTTACGAGGGTTCAGAAATTATAAAAGAAAATTGATGATTTTGATTTAACGTACTTTTCATGAAAAAAAAAAAAAACATGATCATTGTTCTTCATTATATATAAATACAACAGTAAAAAACTGTTTTATTAGTGACTGATTAGCTTCTTGAACAAAAAGAAGCCACTTGCAATGCAATAAGCACAATCAATCATCAATGTTGCAATGGAGAATAATGTGTCAATTACTCCCATATCTCACCTCTACATATCCGCTGAGAGGGAAGTCCTTACGGAAGGGATGGCCCTCAAAACCGTAGTCAGTGAGAATGCGGCGTAGGTCTGGATGGTTAGCAAAGAATACGCCATACATATCCCAGATCTCACGTTCGTACCAATTGGCTGCCTTGAACACTTCGTTACAAGAGTCAAGGGGAGTCAGCTCGTCAGTATAAGTCTTGACACGGATGCGCGAGTTGTAGCGTAGCGAAAGGATGTTGTAGACAACCTGCAACATAGTGTCATGAGGACTTCATGTACAAAATTAAGCCATTCAACTGTAATACAGATAATAAAACTTATTGATTACCGACAGAGTATTGGTATGGTGTTTAATATGGGGTCAAACTTAATAATGATTTAAGTATATGAGGGCCCAGCGATCAAACAGATTCTAAAGCCATTTTCAATACAGGCAGTCACCAGTGAAACTCGCTTTGACCTGCAGTGGTATATTGTACACCTGTTTGATCAAAGGAATTATTTGTTTATAAAACTTATCACGTTAGACCTTTAATCATGAGTTGAATACATAGCTTGTGAGTGAGAAATCAATAACTTACATAAAAAGAGCAGCACCTAATTATTTTAACTTGGTGGTAAAGTTAATAAATTTAAGGGTAAGATAACACGAAACATTGATTGTTGTAGTCCCATTTGATTAACATGTAAACCTTAGCAACCTCATAATAATGATTCTGATTTTTTTTTTTTAGAGACAGTTCTTAGCACCAAAAAAATGTAGACAAAATTTCAAAGCAGTCGCTCAATCCGATTTTTTTATATTAATTTAATAGTTTAAGTCTCCATGGGAAAGCCCTATACTTGAAATTTAAAAAATTAATTTAACGAAATCGGATCGAGCGATTGATTTGAATTTTTTTCTACATCTTTTTGGTGCTAAGAACTGTATCTAAAAAAAAATCAGAATTTTTATGAGGTTGCTAAGGTTTACATGTTAATCAAATGGGACTACAACAATCAATGTTTCGTGTTATCTTACCCTTAACCACTCAAAATTACCTAATTCTTGCTAAAAGTTGGCTATTTCATTTCATAACAAGCATTTTTTTTTTACCTGTCTCGGCAAAGAAAAAACTTAATAACCCTAGTGTATATTTATTTTATAGCAGGCTTGGATCATTTTACCAATAGAGTAGAAAATTTCAAGACATAATACAAAATACTCAATTTGTGCCTATGAAATTGCATTCATTTTCTGCAACAGAACTTAAATAAGATTGAAAAAGACTTTCCAGGTTACAGTACTTAATCATGTTCCAGAGCAATACAGTGGCAATAATGACCATTAAAATGTTATCAGTACATTTACTACAGTACAGTTAATGAATACTCCAGGAAATAGACAGAAATGCAAAGATACTTCTGTCTTATTTGAAAACGTCAATATTTAATGTAGAGTCTGGCCAAAATATTTACATTCTATCATTTATGAGAGTAATCCCACAGTACAGTAGTTTGTCAGCTGTGGCACACCAGTTAGGAGTTGAGTAATCTTTAACATTCACCTCAAAGCGGTATTGTCTGTTTGGTACGTCAACGCCTGCGATGTCAACGAGGTTGACGAACTGAGCATTGTGGTGGTCCTTGAGGAACTGCAGGACAGGGACGACACCCTCCGGCACAATCAGCACCTCGAGCTCATCGCCTGACGTCAGCTGAACTTTCTGCACGTATTTGGGCAGGCACTCAGCAACATACTTGCCGAAGTCAGTCAACTGGCCACGCTGGATTGTGTCAAACTTCCGGACAGTCGCTGCAATAAAAGGCTGTATAAGAGATTTCATTTTATATTTAAATTTAAACCACATATGGTCCCCATGGCGCCAAAAATCAAAAACCGAAGTATTACGAAGTGAGATTGGTCAAAAGGGCGCTACAACGACATGTAACCACTATGCTTGACATAAGTATGCTTGCAGGGCTGGAGTGCTACACTGAAATATGGTATGCAGTGTATGCACTAAGTTCAGGCTACCACCACGATACAGTCCACAAGTATTAGAGGATGCTGTAGAGATGTATTAGTCCAGAAGGGACAACCTACATGAAATTTTTTTTTGTAGAAACGATTAGAGGGCACTAATTAAGTTGTGCTATGCATACTGGTACTATTTTTTTTTTTTTTTTTTTTGTCATTAAAGATTTCTTTAAAGGCCAGGAAAGCAGGGACCGGATGCATGCGTTTTTTTCGTGCATCCGAGATGTGCATCCGGATGCAAATTAATTTTTCGTGCATCCATGGATGCGCATCTAGATGCAAATTTATTTTTCATGCATCTGGGATGCACATCCGGATGCAAATTTATTTTCCATGCATCTGGGATGCGCATCCTGATGCATTAATTTTTTCCCGTGCATCTGGGATGCACGGATGCGGATGCAAGCCAATTTTGTCGCATCCGTGTGCATCTTGCGTGCATCCGCATCCGATCTTTGGTTTTTATAATACACTTTGTTTCTTGCAATTTTAAACGCTAAGTGACAAATAAATGTTAAGAAAATGCCTTGTGTTAAAGATTTATTTAGAGGCCATTAGCAAAAAAACCTGAGAAAAAAAGGAGAAAAAAAAGTGTTAAATGGATGCAAATTTATTTTTTGTGCATCCGTGGATGCGCATCCGGATGCAAATTTATTTTCCCGTGCATCTGGGATGCGCATCCGGATGCATTCATTTTTCCCTGTGCATCTGGGATGCACGGACGCGGATGCAAGCCCATTTTTGCGCATCCGTGTGCATCTTGCATCTGCATCCGATCCCTGCAGGAAAGTCATTCAAATTTGAGGTTTGAACACATGTCATGCTTTTTTTAGTCCTATCCGTTTATTAATAGCCTATTGACACCTCTCTCTGAACTTTCAGTATTTGCTTAAAAATAGTTCCCATGCTCTAAAAAATCAGAATATCATTATTTGGTACCCTCTATTCATTTCTGCAATATTTTCTTTTTTATGTACTGTAGTTGCAATCTCCATTACATGTTTAATTCTTCAAATTTTAGTGATTTATTATGGAAGGGGGGGGAGGGGTAGTAGCCCCATAAAGGTTTAGGGAAAATTACATTCATATGTAAGTATAAAGTCCATGACTATTGGTGGGGTAAGGACGGGACGCCCCCACACAAGCAGCGTGGAACTAGTAAACACAGATGACGATCCCTCTTTTGGAGCCAAAAGGTCTGTTCATAAACCGTAAAGTGCAACTCTGAGCAGGGTTTATGAACAAACCGTTTGGCTCCAAAAGAGCGATCATCATCTGCCGTCATTCGTTCTTCGCTGGTTCGTGTGGGGGCAGCCTTCCCAACACCTCTAGCCTCCCTGGCCTGAAGAACCCCTCCAATTTTCTTCCAGACTATGCCACAATAATACAAGCCCCACTTTTCAGTGATGGACCTCCTAGAAGGTGCAGAGTGCTGATATAAAAAAATACGTTTAACATTATTTATGAATTGATAACAATATAAACATTGAAACCTTCCCTTCCTGCAAGATGCTTTTACACACTCTAAAACTGCTTCATGCATACACAAGGATGATATGAATATTCTTCTTGCATACGGCACACCGTAGAAAAATCAATCTGTACGTTCAGTATGCATACATAATTATGTATGAGGATAAAGGTGCTTTCACATAGTCCGATTTCGCTACAAAGTCCATAGCAATGCTGCAAGCCTTTCACATATTCTCGTCCGTCTGCGGCAGCTGCTGCGGAAAATCATGTGAATGCCATAGCAAAATCAAGACGAGTTTGATTTTGTTACGGCGTGCTGTAGAACGCCGCAGCAGCAGATCTCGATCTCTACGGCGTACGGTAATCAACAACATTTGCTACAGCGTGTTGCGGCATGATTCCGTAGCAAAATCGGACTACCAGTATGCATATCATATGATATATTATCATACTATGTGAAAGCAACTTAATATACAGTATAACAGATCTTAGTTTACCTCTAGACAGGTCAGTCTAGACTAGATGGCGCCGGATATCAGCCAATGAAAAGGTGGCAAGCAGTCATTCTAGGCTAGAATGACTGCTTGCCACCTTTTCATTGGCTGATATATCTGGCGCCGTCTAGTCTACTGAACTATCTAGAGGTAAACTAAGATTTGTTATATGCATACTGTAAACTGTATGCATATGCATATAATATGCATACATAATGCAAAGGTAACTTACGTCTTGTTTCTGCCGCTGGTGCAGCATCTGCAGATTTGAATCGCAGTTGTTGAGTCACCAAGGTGGGAACACAAGCTAGAAGAATAATTATGAATTAAGTAATGCCACATTAAATACCATTTTTGGAAATGTGGAAACTTCGGTCATTCGGTATTCGGTCTCCACAAAACAGCTGTGTATCTTTTAAATGAACCCCAGCCCGGCAGTATGTATGGATTCCTTCATAGTTCATCGACAATCGACGACAATACACAAAAAACATGCCAAATTTCCAAATATCCAATTATATTACAATTTTTTATGGTTACAAATATCGTATGCAATGTACCTTTCTGTAATTGATGTCTGAATACGATTGTCGGGGTACAGGAAAGCACCCGACGTAATACAGCCGACGCCATTTTGACTTAAATTTCGTTCGCAGACATTAGTTAAAAATTGCACCACAGTGCGTATTTGGCGCTGATTCCAAAGACTTCTCCAGCAAAATGCTTACGACGCGCGTAACTTAAAATATGGTGGGAAAATGTGTTATGGTGGTGTAAGCAGAGAAATTATATGTGATTTCTGTGTGTCAGTGGACGTTTTCAAAACATTTGATACATGTACATATAATAGGAGCTATTAAGGTTTGTACATAATGTAAAATTAGATCACCTTTCAGTAAGATTTTGTTGAAAAAGTGCATAATTTACTTCCTCCTATCATCTGCCATGTTGAACTTTGGACTAGCAGAAGCAAAATTGCTGATTTCTTTTAAAATATTACTTTATTAGCCAGAATTGAAACTTTGAAGTACTTTTTAATGTTTTTTACAGGTATTGAATTACTTTTCAAGTAGCATTAGAGTCAGAATTGCTTAAATACAAAGAGATAACAACATTGGCATAGGAAACAACCCCCAGCAATGCTTTGAAATTGTGTGTAATTGACGCTTTCTTGTGATTTTTCTTGTAGATACATCACGTGTAGGGCAGATAAGAGATGCGGGCTGACATGTCCGGGTCGACGCAGAAGACTGCAGTGTCATCGGGCCGTAGCCCATGTGCTCCTCGTAAAGGCCTTCCGATGTCTGAAAGACAACAGCTTGCCCTCGTTATGCAATTATGTGCTAGTGACAAATCAGCTTCAAGTAAGTGTAGTTAACACATAAACTATTTTACATTACAAATATTACACAGGGAGAATACCTTAATTCAGCTAAAAACACACCAAATAGCTGACATAACTACATATAATTATGCGCTCTCTTTAATGTATATTGGAACTTGTATCGTGTAGCAGTACCCTACAATCAAATTTTACATTTATATAAATGCCATAATATTATTAACATCTATTTTGAATTAAGAAACAACCTATGCCAACTATATTATTGTTACTTTAATACTGGAAAGCAAAGTTGCATGTTCATGTAATGTTGTATACTTTGTTACTGTTCAATCTATATATCATTCCTCATCCTCCGGAATAATGAGCTATCTGCTTTACTTTTCACCTTATAATTGCACTCGCCGGGTACCTGTATGCCTGATGTATAGCAGATAGCTTATTATTCCAGATGAAGAATGATATGCATTTGTTTCATACTAAATTATTGTGTATTTTTCAATATTACGTCAATAATACTTGTACAGTTTACAGTATATACATAGTCATACAGTAGTGCAACATAACTATAAATATTATGTTTGCAAGAAAAATTACATCTTTTTAATTAAATATAATTTTATATTATAATGATTGCATTCCTAATGTCCTGTGATCAAATATTATGACCATTAAGTCACTTATATTATGCTCATGACAAACATTTTAAAAGCAAGAATAATTAGTAGACCGGGTAGTAAACAGCGTGCCATATGCCTGATGTTATTTGAAAGCTTTTGTGATGTGTTTATTTTGCTCATTTATCCTAATAAATTTTTTAAAGGTGTTTCAAAACATTTTCTATACAACCCAAGTCTCAATATAACTATTTACAGTCACTTATTAGTATTAGTCATTGCGAGAGAAGAGAATAGAAATAAATAGCTAGCTAAAAGATTCAAATAATTTCACCTAAAACATTTTGAAACAGCTCTGAAATTAATTTGATTGGCAACGTCTCAAATCAGTAAAAGTGAGATATGTCAGTTCTATTTTGTTCTGGTGCTTCAATAAAGAAAAGTGCGTTTCCCTCACCACCAACATATTTATCACCTACATAGATTGTGAAATTTGTATGGCGTGATCAAATTTTGAATGTGGCTTTGTTAATTGATCTGTATCATCGCTTTCATAGCCGTTCTTTTAATGATTAGATAACAAAAATGAGTCAGTATTTATTTGTCATATCTTAAAACCTCTTTCATTATAGTCTTGTTTTGTTTTTTACCTCTGCAGACTAAAAGATTGAATAATTCATATTTATTTTAATAAAGAAAATGAAATTTATTGTTTATAGTTGTTTCAAGATTTGAGACAATAATATCCATTATTGTTGTTAATATTGTTAGTGCCAAGGTGGCTAACAGATGGCAGGACTGTTTAACTTGTGTGTGTTGTGTAGAGTAGACAGGAAATAAAAATACAAAAAGGAATGTAGCAGCAGGCAAGCTGGCAAGCAGGCGGCCTGTACAAAATATACAGCAGGGGGAAGATTGGGGCGGGAGGGGGAGGAGGTGGGATAAAGCGTCCTTGACTGAGGAGTAGATAGACAGAGAATAAAGTTTGTAAAGTTTTCAAAACTTGTCCTTCCTTTCCTAGCCATGAACCTCTATCCACAAAGACCTATCTTGTTTTGTCTGCAAAAATAATGTATAATAATTATTGTAGATCATACTGACAATCAGAGACTGACAATATAATAAATTATAGGCAATTTAAGCTTTTTTTTTTTTTTTTCTTCAGTAAAATGTATATTGTAATCAGATGTTGCAGGTTTACATTTTTAAAGCCAACAGCCAGTTAACAATTTCTTTCATTATTATTTTCAGTTCCCCCCCCCCCCTTAATTTCTAAGATTTATTTCTAACTCCAGCAATTCTTTATTTCGTATTTTAGCTAGTTCTCATTACAGAAAATACTGTAAAACTAATTTAGTTGCTTGACAGCTAATTCCAACATAATGTAGTTAAAATAATTTCGAATGTATGCTGGCATCCTCCAAAAGATAATGAGTCCTACCAAAAGGTTATGGTATTACCATCATGTATACCTTGGGACAGCAGGAGTGTTACCCTTGCCTTGTTTATGGGTGTTTTAGAAACATTATGTGAACAAAATCTCACATCTTTTGGAGTCGTGCTTCTCTTACCTCCCCAAAAATTGTTCATCCCTCCATTTCTTTGTCTCTTGGAGTAACAGCTCCAGCAAACAGATAGATGTAGCAGTTAATCTGTCCTGAGAAAGTGGCAGATCTATAAAATATGTAAGAAATGGTTTTTGCCATAAAATGATGGCTAGGCGCTGTCCAAAAGACCACCACCTACTCCATACATTTTAGTTTCTCATTGGGGAGGGGGGAGGGGGGGATAAAACAAACTTTCCTCTTTACTAATTTATAAGTAATGCTCTATACGTATATCATACAGATAGAGATAGACCCCATTGTGAAGTACATGTACCTTATATTTAAACTTTATCTGGAATTACAGTATGTACTTTATCATTATTTTTAACCTACTCTAATTATAAACGTGAGGTGTGGCGCAGTGCGCTTGACCAGGTCTCGTCAGATCACCAAAGTCAAGCGTGGTTAGTACTTGGATGGGTGACCATTTTTAACATAAGTCATCACGTTTTCCACCCAGTGGTGAATCATTGTGCTTTTCCACCCTGTGGTTCCCCTAACTTTTGACCATTGCATTTCCAGTTCATTGACAAAAGCTGTAGCGTCCATCCTGGCTGAGGTTTCCACGTTTTTCTCGGTCTCAGGCACAAATGTCAGGATGGTTTGCAAGGCTGTGCAAGGCAGTTCTGAAAGAGCCCGCGAAACGCACAAGTTAGGGTTTTGGAACGTTCGGGGTTTCAAACTTGGTGTAATTAATAATTAAGTACAAATACCCAGTTAGGGTTTGATGTAAAAAAAAATCTAACCCTATAATTTCAAAATGCCAAATGTATAGTGACTGCGACGGGCGATGGTTTCTCTTCTATAAAATAAGTTGAGGAAATTTATAAATATATATAAGCATGCCAAAAACTGATTTGTAAATTATAACTATGTAGTGTGATACCTGCGTGATTGTAAATATTAATTTTATTCTTATCAAAAAATTCAATGTCAGACAATCCAAAATGATTGAATTTGATATTTGAGTAATTTCAACTTTTCTTGCTTGCTGATTAATAGAGCAATATAATGAATGTATTTTAATTTTTTTTTTCTTTTAATTATAAAATATTGTATGATCAAACGCGTGTATTTTTCATTATTATATAATATATTGTTCACATTTTTAATGAACAATGAGGATGGTCATAGTTTATGGTCATTATATGTTTAGTACAGAACTGGACTTCATTTGTTTATTTATTTATTTGTTTATTTGTTTATTTGCACTAAAATACACATGAAATATTGCTTGTATTTTTTTAATTCTTAAAATTAAGTAGGACCTAGGACATTATGCTGTTAATACCCTCTGTGATAATATAATATACATCAGCTCTTCTCTACAATAATACCAGACATCCTTCTCTGACTTCTCTCCATGCCAGACCAATCCTGCCGCGGGCTGGGATTGTAAAAAAGCATTTTTAAAGCACCGCATTCATCACAGAATATTGTGATTGGCTTACTATTGTTTTATTATTTATAATTATCGTCGCTTATTACCTTTTAAAAAAAGCACTTTTCTCACTGAAATTACTACAGCTTTTATAATTACAAAAATGGGCGATAAAATTTTAAATTTTGTTGAATTAAATTTTAATCGTATAAGTACATAAAATACTATTGCAAAAAAATATTGAACTGAACTTCGCCAACTATATTTTGTAATTTCAGTTTTTTTTAATTTATAGTATACCTGAAAGGTTAAATTAGACTATCATTAAAAATTAAAACTGTTAATAGCGTTTATTTCAGACTTCAGTATACTAACTTATTCAGACTCCTCCAAAATCCATCTCTTACTTTTCTATACATGAAAAAGAGAAAAATACTGAATGTCAAGTAATTAACAAAAAATACACTTTTTTCCTTTTAATTTTTATATAATTATTTTTTGTGAGCATATATTATATATTTTAGTATTCTTTTGAGTACTTTTTCTAGTCAACATCTCTATGCATTTTATTAGAGTGATGTGTGATTTACTTATCATATGATATCATAATATGAAAAATAATTTGAATTTCGGACATTTTTACAATGATTATTTACTTAAATATTTACTTGGCATTCATGGCAAACTTGGATTTGAGATATAATAATAATGGTACTGTACATATGATATCTAATTATTTTCGCTTTACTGAATATTACACTCTTCCAAAAAAAAAAATAATAATAATAATAAAGGGCGTATTTTGTTCTCGCCTGAATTGCTGGTATAGCTTATTTGGTCTTGTGTGTGTGACTTCATGTCGTCAGTTGGGCGTTATTTAATTCTTGATGCAGCCAGCCCGCAGCTTTTGGTGTATAAATAACAAGACTGCTAGAGCTGCAGCAGCACTGCGCTTGATCCTAATGATAATGAAAACAAGTTCACCCCCCATATAAAATCTTATCACTAGCCTGCTGACTCACTCGAGATTCAACTGTGATAAGGCAATTTTCATCAAATGTTTGAAATGCTTAAAAAAAATAAAAAATAACCCCCCCCAAGTTTTACCAGCAGAATCTGCAGGCAACTATATCGATCGACCATTCAGTAAATTTAAAATGTGCGGCAAAAATGGCGAGGCGAAGCGTAAAAGAAAAATTTAGCAATAACTATAATATATACACTTGGCATTCTGCAATTGACAGAAAGTCGAGGAATTCACTTTTTTATTTAGAAATTAATTATAAAATATTTTGTTTCTCTATTTTGAACATACTATTGGAAGATGGGAAAACATTGAATAAATCTCAAATTTACATTATCATTCTGCCAGCATTAGAACCCATTATTTTTTATATTTCAATTCAAAATGGTTAATTTTATATCCCCTAGAGTCTTGTGAAGAATTAATTTGGGTTTGGTGGTGAATCAAACCTTTTCATTTCAACGTTATTGATGGATTTTTTTCTGTATTGTAAAAATCTGGACACAAAATTAATTTTCAGTTCGCTTCATACGGAGTGCATGTAAATCAGTTTCAAGTCTCTCGACATTATTTTATTTAAAAAAGAAACTGCTCGAGTTTGTTGGGAAAATTGTGATGTAAAGTTATTTTTATACAAATAATATGCATTATTGTTAAATCTGCTCTTTTTTTATGTAATTTAGATTTGATTTAATGTGTGAACTTATAACATATTCATTATTAAGCATCAAATGGTATGTCGAGTCATAAAATGAATATTAATAATAAAAAAAAATGCATTATTTACTCTCTTTTTTTTTCAGACAATAAAGGTGTCAATAAAGAATTTGGGTAATTTTGTCTCAGATACTTGGATTTCAGCAGAAATGTTTTGCTAAAACGTTATAGAAATGTACCTTTAAAATAATATTTTATTTTTCAATTTGTGTAACAGTGCAATGTTGTCAAAACAAGACAACTTCATGACATGGCGATACTTCGTTGTTATTCGCTTCATGATGTACGCGTTTACGTCACCACCACGACAGCAGATGCTAATGAGTACATCACCAAATAACGCATAACCATTCTACGACCATGCTACACGCTGTTTCAAAATAGTGGGACTTTTCGAAGTCAAGGTCTTGAGATTAATAACAACGTGCTTGAGCACAGAAACTTTCCTGTAATAATCATCATCAATTACCGTTCCTCCAGTATTTATGTACCGTATAATGTTAAATTTATATTGCATTAATGTTTCTTGATTCAATGTGTTCAATACGTGTTGGTTCTCTTCAGTAATAAAATGGAGTACCGTAATGATATGCCATAGCTATATTATAGATCTTAATGTATTAAAATTAATAACAACTTTATAATTAAGTATCCAATTTGTTTATCTAGTACTGTATACGGTTTTGATTGCAGTTCATGCAGTTGGTATTATTATATATACCATAGGGTGTATTCACAAATTTTAAATGTTAATTTCTACATAAACTAGTTAAAGCAAATTTGGTGCCAGCACAGTAAATTTCAATTTCTACACACTTTATTACTATCCACATCACTCGTTTCCAGATTCTAAACTTCTAAAATTTAAAAATCAAGATAATTGATGGAAAAAATCAAACTTATAGCTATGCCCAAGAAATAAATACTGCCTGTTCATAATTTTGTTAGGCTTATGCTATAGATATTAAACTTTTGGTACTATTAAAAAATAATTTCATTGTAAAATTATCATGTGACAAAAAATATTATCACTCAATTGCACAGATGAGTTTTAAGAATTTTCTCGTTTTTAAATTGTCGTATGTTTCGAAAATAAAGCTCTGGTTACTTTGATGCTTGAATTTTCCCTCAAGTAGAGATTAAAAATAAAATAGTGTAACCGTCAGTGGCGGCTCGTGGGGGGTACTGCTGAACTGCAGCCACACCAGCAAAGTTGGCAGAATTATTTCATTTTTTTAAATTATATTTATATATTTTTATTTATAATTTTTCTTAATATTATGATATTTATTTAATGTTTTTTAATATTTTCTGGTAGTTTATAGTGTTATTTGTTGAAAAAACATAATTTTCTGTTAAAAAATTGAAGCAGAAAGTTTAAAACTACAAAGAAAACTGCAGTGCTCGCAGACACACGTTTAACGTTGTAGCGCTATCTCGGCAAATTTCTCGCTCAGTATGGGCGCTCAATGATGATCGTGTGTCTGTCTAGCGAGCAGCCTTTCTGTAGAGGCCGCTGCGGAGCTACCAATCACAGTGATCACAGCGCCTAGCTGCCCAATCACATTGCAGCGCCTGGCTGGTGCGCGAAATTTTCAAACATCTCAGAGCATTGACAGATCATCTGCTTGAGGTTTTCCTTTCGTAATAGATTAAAATTATAAGTAATTTTACATGTTATTCTATTAGCATCCCTACTTATTGTATTTCTTTTATTTAAATTTTATATTTTCGTTTATTTTCATTTTATATACTCCGTCTCAGAAATAAGTTTATTTATTTTATGAAGGGGCATTCACAAAGCCCTAAGGCCACATTTAGGGCTCGATAATTTAAAGCCTGATTTTAGGCATACTTTTTAGACCCAAAATTTCTGGTCTTAAATTATCGAGTCCTAAATGTGGCCTTAAGGCTTTGTGAATGCCTCTTATGATGAATTAAATTAAAAAATTCACGACTCTTAACTCTGAAAGTTTAATTATTACTTATTACATTTTGCAGAAAATAAAAAATATTGGTTGCAACTACTACTTATATTTATTTTAAATGATTTTTTTATAAAAAAAAATGGTAGATATTTAAGCGAAAACCGAAAAAAAATCGCGCCTGCGGCGGGCTACTGGGGGGCTCCGCCCCCCAGACCCCCCGAATGTATTTGCCTGCACCACTGTCAGCAGACACACCTATGTCCAAGCCCACGAGCCGCCACTGGTAACCGTACTTGTCTCAAATAAAGATGATTTTTTTTTATTTATTTTTTTTTTTTAATGGAACTGTATTCAACAATTGTAAATATTATGGTTGCAATTCAACAGTAAGAGACAAATTTAAAAGTATTTAAGCTAGTATATTTCCTTTTACCTATATAAATTGCTCTGATTTTATATCTCGTTTTCTGTTTATAAAAAAGGGCGTGTAAAACTTGAATTTCTTGTTATTTTTTTATAGGGAAAAAAAAAATGTGGAAATATTTTCTTTGTTATTATTATAATAAGAAAAAGAGGTCCACCACCAAGTTTAAAGGGATAGGTTGGGGGTGGGGTAAGGGGAGGTCACCGATTCATTTATGGGTGGCGTGCTAAACTCTTGCATGGTTGTGTTGGGCGAACGATTTATCTTACGGCTAGACTGGCAGTTCAGCTTTAATGTCTCTGCCAGGGAGAGGGGAGAGAGGGGGGGATGGAGGCTGGCAGAGGGGGTCCAGGGGACTGGGGGGATCGCTGTATTGATTTCTGAGCCTTCTCGGTTCTCTGTCTCGTCCTCTCTCTGTCTATTTCCCCCGCCTGGTGCCGCCATCCAGCTCCTCTATCCATGCCAGCCCGCCCGGCCATTCCAAACTGCCTGCTGCTGCAATCACACAAAGCCAAGCCAAATGTACATAAATTTAGATCTTCGCATGTATAGTAGGACAAGATTATTGCAATTTATTTAGTGAATTGGATAGAATGAAACATAGAAATTTTAAATTTTAAACTGTTGTTTACAAACATATACTTGCAAAGTAACCAAGTGTTTTCCTTGCTGCAAGCCATCAAGCAAACATTAATTTTTTAAATTTACAATTTACTTTATGACTCATCTGAGTTTGCTATAATTTTGAGACTTGGTCTAAAAAATACTTAATTTTAAATTGTAAATGAAACGTAATATAAGCCAAATGATAAAAACTTTTTTTTTTTTTTCATCAGTCACAATCTTATTATAAAATTCGTTGTTTTCTAAAAAAAAAATATAATATATATAAGTCTGAAGACATCGAGAAAGCAAAAACGTTACTCCATGATTGGTCGGCGCTATTATAATATAATTCAGTCTGTAAAGGTGTATGTGTTTAATTAATTATCTTAGTTAATTGCGTTAGATTGGATGTTCCCCCAAATTATAAATTTTTATCTTGTCATATCCTGCAGCTTCAGCTCAAGTAAATCACAATCACACATAGGGTTTCATTCAATCTGTTCTGACGTATGCAATACATTGCGTTGAAATTTAATAAAATATTGACAAATAACAACTCATTTTATACCATATTATAATTATATTCGATCATATCAATAATAATAATATACATGGTACATCATTTTTTATATAATAGAAGTAAAGAGAATCTTGTTTATAAGAAAAATAAGGTGATGAAATTGTTTATGGTGCATGACTGCATGTATTTAGAATTATAAATTACAATATTGCAAATCTCATTACATTATTTTATATATTATACAGTACAGTGTTACTTGACACGGGATGTAAGCGTCATTTACGTTTATGCTTTTTTTTGCTCTACATTCATCTTCATAAAAGTTTTTCTAAACAACTTCTGTATAACTTTCTTACCTCCTCCGTCCGGTGAATAACTTAATTCTGTATAAGAAATTACCAAGTAAAGCAGGTTCATTTAAATAACTTAATTATGCATTTCGTAAGAAAATCTTCCTACTTTGTCATGTTTTTTTATTCAAAATTCCACTGCAAGAGGAATACATCAAGCTTCTTCCTATTTTAAATTTAAACTATTTCTTGTCCAGTGTGTGCTCATGAGAATTCTGTCATTGTATTATTAAATTTATTAGCTTGACTTGTGTTCGTTATTTTAATTAGTTGGGTCTTTCGTTATTTCTGCAGATAATTAGTTATATATATGTATAACATATGGAATTAATGCTATTGTTTTTACTAAAAAAAAAATGCAGTTTTGGTTATATTTATTTAATTTCCAAAACTTATTTTAAGTATCTTAACTTACTATCGTTTGCTGCATGAAATTATAATGATTTTCAGCATTTTATTTTTATATTTTTTTTATCAGTAAAAAAATTACATGATGATAAATTTATCTTAACCTCCATATAATTAATTGTCAAATATATCGATTTAAAAAATACTCTTGTTTTTAAGTGCGTATATTAATCAATAAAGCAGAGCAAATAGTACTTTGGTGGAATTATTTTGTAAGAAATATTTTATAGCCATACATCGTTGCGCTATTAGAAAGTATAAATAAATTACAAAAAGAATATATTCAAAACTTAATTGATTCGATCGTTTCGGTCGAACTTTTCGTTCGCGTGTGTACTCTGCACTCGATCGACCTTCCATGCATTGATCAAGTGATTTACGAGTCAATATTCCTATATAAAAACTAATTAAAATTAACTGTCAATATCTTGCAATGCACTGTATTAACATCATTACTGTTGCACTGTCTTGCAACTGGTAATGTTAAAGTATTTTCTTCTTCATTTATGCAAGAAAAAGTAAAAATATTTACATGGATAATGATTATAACGAATAATATATATACATAAAAATATTATAACTGAGAAAATAACCTGTTATTCCTTCGTTATACGTTAAATTCCTTTGAATCTTTAGCAGTAATAATTGAAATATGTATACAAATAATTACATTTTTTTTTTTTTTTTTTTTTTTTTTCGTACGGCTCAAAGACTTAAAATTCCACGAATTTGTCTGGGATATTATTAGTGCTAAAATACTATAAGTGTATGTAATAACTATATTATCGTTCAAGTCTCTTTTCGTGTACTTTAAAGATTTGTTATCTGTAATTTCGAGTGCGAAAATCACGAACAGAAATAATTCAATTGAAAATTTTAACCTCGAGGTATATACAGGTGGGAACATTCACTTACGTTGTACAAGGACATGAAATGCTTTCAGTGTGAAATGAGTGCAATTACTTTGTTTTTCAAATGTAATTATTATTGTATAACTCTCGCATTGATTACTTTAAAAAGTGAAAAAAAAAAGAGGGCAAGAAAACATGGCGAAAAAGATAAGAGACACAAAAATAAAACATTTCCTTCGCAAATTTGACGCAATAAAATGTAGTCACGTATAGTAGATTTATTGCATTAATATTTTTCAAAGTTGTTGTTGTGATTGTACAGACATCAGCTCTTCGGCTTGACGTAAACTCAAGTGAAGTTTAATTATCTTCTTGGTAAAAGTTTGATCTTTGTACTGTACGATTCTATAGAGATATGTGCATACGGGAAAACTTATCTCATTTCTTGATCTCACAGAAATTCAGCAAATAGTTTTCAACTCTTGATGATAACAATGCTCTTAATTATAAATGCATTGAACCTTGAATATAAATATATTATCTTTATGAAAATATATGCAAAAAATGAAAAATTGTTGAAAAATGATAACATGAAACTAAAACTCCTTTTATAACGAAATATCGTTTAAAGCTTAAGTTGCTAAAATTATTTTTGAAACTTTTTTTTTTCCCCTGGCTCCTTGCACGTGTTTTGAACATCTTTAGGCCTGCAGTTCATAAACATGACTGGACAGAGCTTACAAACAGACCAGGCCGATCGAAAGCAGAGTGTGTATATCATAATACTGGGCAAGTTTTACGAATTTGTATACCATGAACGAGCCATGAATATTCTGATTATTGCACGAAATTTAAATTTCCTTGTGCCATGTTTCAGCCGGTGGTGGTACTTCCGTCTCTGGCACGGGTTCGCCTCCCGCCGCGGGTGTTTCTCCGGGTGGATCTGGAGGAGGCAGCAGTGCGGGCGGTCCAGGCCCCAGCACGAGCACCAGCGGTGGGGTGGCGTCGCGCTCAGGACGGGGGGCTCGCAATGAGCGTGGGGAGACGCCGCTGCACCTAGCTGCCATCAGGGGAGACGTGGCGCTCACCAGGCGCCTGCTCTCACGTGGCACAGACCCAAACTGCACAGACTTTGCCGGTAAGTACCTCATGTATGGGAAACATGTACTCGCATTGCGTTCATTTATAAAGTTTTCTTATTCATTACACGCCGTATGATTGCTTTTCAACGTTGATATAGTAAAGAACACTGACGTACTTTATGCACTCTCGTACATTGTCTGTTTTGATCGATATAATTCGGAAAGCAATGAGAAATGATAATGTAGTTTTACTTTTATAAAAAATTACCATCTGATAAGGCTATATGAAAAATGTTGCAGTCACGTGGCTTTTATCAGCTGCTATATAACCGTCAACCTCAAAAAAAGGATCTCTACATTTATAGTACCCGATATGAGTTCATTTAAAGTTTAAAGCATTGCAGCCACTTACCTAATTCATATCAACGAATAAAGGATCCTTGTGGAAATATCAAGCTATTAATTATAACTAAACTTTTATTTCTAGTATATTAAAATTTGCCCCATAGAATTATACGCATTGCATTTTATTCAGCAAGTCCGAAACATACAATCGTTAGTCAAATTCAAGGCTTATGTTACAGAATTTTCAAAGCTGTTATAGCTTCAGTAATAACTCCAAGTTTGGTGCTAAGCATTAGATCAAACAAGCCTCGAAGTAGAAAAGTAATGTTGTACAGTCATCCTCGGCAAAATGCTTGGAATTTTAGACACCATATATAATAAAAACAGCGTCCCTCCTATATGTTTAGCTTTGGCCTGCTAAACTTTCACATCTGTCGTTCAACTACCTCTGTACCAATTGTATTCTATGTATTATGTAACTTTTTGTACTAATGAATGAACTCTATATGTGTATAAAAATCTTACTCTTCTTTCCGCTCTAAAAAAAGAGAGAAAAAGAAGTAACGAAAGATTTTTCCACATGGTTGTTATAGTAATTTCTTGTTCACAAAAAGAATATTTTAAAAAAAATAATGCTGTTATCAAAGTTTGAAACATGAGGAAAAGAACTCTCAAAGAAAAAAAAAACATGTTAAAACGGTGCTTTTTAGCTACCTTGGCATCAGATCGTAATAATGACCCGTAGAGAGACGGTAAAGGAAAAAAATATGTAGCTGCAGGGTGATTTATTTAAAAACAACAATTTTTTAATTGTCATTATAATTTTTTATAGTTTTTACTACATATTCACATTAAAACTTTTTTATAATATATCATTATATTAAAAATCAAAATCTGAGCTTATCATGACTGTATGTATGTATGGAATATTTTTATTACAGTTGATGATATCAAATTAGTGTATGTGGTACCAATTTAGTTATTTTTATAATGAAGATATTAAGCAAATTAATTTTTAGTTAGGTGTAATAACAATTATATCTGTCAGAGAGGTTGGTAATAGCATCATCATCAGCAGCAGCAGCAGCAGCAGAAAGTAGCATTATAGCAGCTGTGTCCGGTAGACAAGTGGTGACTTCCTGAGTTTCTACCACGGCGTACTTGCAGCACTCCAACCGGGCCTTAGATAACGTCGTTCTTTGCTGCTGGACGTTACTTTATTATCATAAAAAAGTATTCTATTGTGACGTCATAATGCATTACTCACAGTAAATTAAGTTAGGGCACATCATTTTCTTCTGTACCGATTGTTGTCTATCTACAGCATGTAAAATGCAACATCCTGTGTAGGAGATCGACTATTATTACATTTATTACGTACAGTAATTTTGTAAAGAGGTTATATTAGCGTATAGAATGGGGGGGGGGGGGGATGTAAAATAAATAGGCTATTAAATTAATTAAATTATTTTATTTATTTGTTATTGAAATTTTTAATTAATTTGCCAATGTCTCACAAGACGTCTCACATAACCTCATTTTTTTTAGTAAAATGTCACATTGGTGTTAATTTAATAAAAATTGGCGCACTCTACTGAGCGTGTTGTATAATTACATTTTTATTTTGAAATCGTCGTGTGCATTCTTTATTTGCATCTTGTAATTATAATGTATTGTAAACTTCTTGGGGAGAAGAAGGTCTTTTCATAAGCAATGATAAGTTAAGCATTCTATTCAAAGTTAAGTTGGAATTAATTGTACATAGTATACACGACAAAATTTATTTTATATACGTAAAATTTATATATATTTTATGTAAAATTATTTATAACAACATGCAATTAATTTTTTAATTAGATGCGATAAACATGTTACATTTCTTGGAATTTACTGCTTTTCTTTAATATATAATACAATGTTGATTAAAACGAATATTGTAATTCATTTTCCTTGATACATTTTATACTGCGTCACATCATGTTTTCCGTTTCTCTCTCATCTCATTTTAATTATAATTATTTTATTGCATCAATATTATGATTCATCATCAAATGATAATAAAGTAATGTAAATAAAATTTTACTCTTTCAATTTTTTTCTTCTTATTTTGACGAATCTGTCGTCTCCACTGAATTATAATACATGACGCGGACGTATGCAAATGCTAGTTCTAACTGGAGCGGAAGCGACTACGTGTGAGTCTGTGCAATCCTGTCACCATATTTATAATCTCTGCACCAGAGGTACACTGTAAAAATTTAGCATCAAGGTATTATATTTTAATTCGTCCTTTGGGTGTTGGTATTTTGCGATGAGTAATTTCTTTCCTTAATTGTCAGTTTGCAACCTGCTTAATGATTTAATTTTCTACGAAGTTATGTATATAATAACAGCAAATAACTAGTAACTATTCGAGTTGTGTTCAAGTTATGTACTGTACATATATTATATTTATTTAAATATATTTTATATATAATATTATTTATTAATTATTTAAATTAATTTAATTTCTAGCTATAATAGACATAAGATTTGGATTAAGAAAAAACCTTTGTACCTCTATGTTGTATTATGTACAGCCACACGAGGAAATAAATAAATAAATAAATAAATAAATAAATAAATAAATAAATAAATAAATAAATAAATAAATAAATAAATAAATATATTCATAATCGAGGTAAAGAATGAAATGCTGGTATCAGTTTGTAATGTGAGGGGGTTTTCAGGGTTTTAGAACGTTAAAAAAAGCTGGAGAACAAATTAAGATATAATATATTTAGTATTATTTACAGCAAGATAGTGTTGCATACTGATAATTAATTGAAATAAAAATATTTATTCACATTTATAATAATTTTCCATTGCTATTTTTCTGTGAAAAAAAAAATATGGTAAGTTACAGTTCATGTGATATATATCCCACTTGATATAATTATAGCTTATTTATAATTTAAATAATTTAAAGAGTTAGGGTACATTAATTAATAGATTAAAGTGTTTTTTGTTTACAGTTTGATTTTTCTTAACTGACTCATAGTCTTGATCATATACGTAGATAGCAAAGCAATACTGCACATACAGTGTATATTGTTGTCGCAGCTCAGATCACGTCATTCACAGCAGCAGATCAGATATGGGCGGCTGATAGCAAAGCCAGCACGTAAGTCGTACATGACAACGCCCTCTTGCACACTTTTGCACTCCGCAGAAAACAACGCAAAAAAAGTTAGAATGGTTTATTTTGGTATCCCTTTAACTTTAAATCAAAAGAGCAAAGTTCGAATACTATATATTCTGATCAAGTTGGTTGTGTAATTTAAGAGTTTTTTTTTTATATAGTATAGCAATGGTGATTGTATAATAAATTCTGCATGATTATAATAAATTGCTGTAATTTAGGCATGGAATTTGAACACTATAAAAGATTAAACATGATTTTTATTTTACTTATTCGATACTGATGTTTATACAACAATTAACATATAAGATCACGTAATTTTAGAAAATTAATATCAATGTTGCATGAATAATATTGTGTATAAATTAATTTAATATTACATTTATAAATCAAGTTAGATCATCCTTCCATCCTTCACTTATTTTGCATTTGATTTTGATTTTTCGAGCTACTTTTTTATTAAAAAACATTAAAAATTGTATTGTATTTATTAACTAATTCATTTTTCGTCTTGTTGAATGTACAGTATATTACATATAGGAAAGAAACTAGATAAAACTTAAATAATGGAAAATAGAGAAAATAGAGAGAAATATTCAAAGCTATGTCCAGGGTAAAAAGTTTTATTTTGTTATTTACACCAGCTTGATTTTTTTATTGTTATTATTTAATTATTTTGCAGTGGACAACCTACATAAGAAATTTTTATTGCAGAAATGAATTGAGGGTACTAAATTATGCTACTCTTAATTTTTTTCAGATTTTTTTGAAACCCACAGAACCATTTTTAAATAATTATTGAAAGTGCGGCCACGCCCCCTGGAGGCGTCAATAGGCGTCTCGGTCCTATCCTTTTTATTAAGTATTCAGGGGTGCCAACTTAACCTACAGAACTTTCAATAAATATTTAAAAATAGTTCCGGGACTCAAAAAAAAATCTGAAAAAATTCAGAGTAGCATAATTTGGTGCCCTCTCTATTCATTTCTGCGATAAAAAAATTTCATGTAGGTTGTCCATTTAGTCATGCATTTATTCTATCATGTATTTAGTGTCCTTTTTTACATTTTTTACAGTATAATACTCTACATACGTCACAGTTTCTCTAATGTAAAGTAACTTAAATTTATTCGTTTGTCCGTTTGCCCTCTCCCTCCCTCTTTCGCTTCTCTCCCTCCCCTTACTCGGAGAGGATAGGGAACGGGAGAGAGACAGAGAGAACGGATCTGATGACCAGACATTAAAAAAACTCTAAATTTCAAGTACAAAGCTCGTGAGATTGGAATAAGACTCCTTGTGTGATAACTCTTTGAATTGGAAATGACATTGTATTGACATTTGATTAGTTTTAATGAGTTTACAACTTTTAAGGAGCTAGAATTAATTACAAGATTTAGATGAAAACTTTCTTGATAATATACTGTATCTTTAATGCAACTCTGTCCTTCGTCAGAATGATTATTTCAAGACGAGAACAGCATTAAAAAAATATTTATCTTAATCTTGATGACGAGGAATTAATTTAAGTGCATGCATACATTGCTTCAACATTAAAACTTTTTTTGTGTAATTTTATCATTTCCTCTAACTTATACATGCCATGAGAAGCAAAAATTAAAATTTAAAAATATATATTTTTTTTATTTAAATGCTAATTCTGCACTGCTGTGCACACTATTGATTTTTCTTTTAAATTTTTTTGTTACAAACTTAAATATTAGCTTAATTTTGAGATAGTTGTTTTATTTTTTACAACAGCGAAGTATTTTGATTCGGTACAACTTTCTAATTACCGCACATTATAATGGCCACCCCCCCCCCCACAAAAAAAAAACATCGATTACATCAGGTGCTAACGACTCTTAGCTCTTAACGATTGTTTTCTAATGAAACATCGAGGAAAAAGATTAGGAAAAGAGCAAAAAAAAAAAATCATTTTCCACATTGATTTTTTACCTCATTAAATTGCAAAAAAGTTAAATATATATATTTTGCCAAGCAATTTGTATTAAATCGACCTCTGTAAAATGAAAATGAAAACATAAATATAATCAGATTTCATGCTTCATAGTAGATTCAACATATCGCAGGTCTATTATTTATTAGATTTTAGTAATAATAATTATTCTTGAATCAGAAAGCTCTGATATATTTACTAAATTCTGACACTTAAATCATTATGCTCAAATTGAAGCATGGCTGCACTGCAGTTGTCGCTACAATGCATATGGTTCGCCTGCGCTAGCGCGGCGGTTTCGCACCGCCAAGCACGCAGCAGATACGTTGTTGCTCACGGAGCATAGAGTAAACATGTGAGTGTTATAAAAAACAGTCTCGTGATCGTGCTGTCTCAGTGATTGTAATTGACCTTCCCCTCTCCGCTCCTCTGCAGGCTACCGCGTACATTGTGCAGAAACACCGCCGCACTTTTATATAGAGGCTGCAGGGAAACGCATGCTAAAATCGCTCTCTTCTGAACAAAATGTAGTTTTTTCCTATATATGTGCATATATATAAACAATTTAATAAAGCATACCATAAATCCAAAAGATAAGCTCTATACTCCACCTTGGTTTTGGAATGAACTGTACTTTTATATATACAAGAGCAATTAACTTTGTTCTGTCTTATTCTAATATAATTTTTAATTTATGCCTTCCTATTTTTAATATAACAACACGCAAGAGAATGAAAAAGTATATAATAATTTGTTTGTTTTTTTGTTTTTTTTTGTGGTCTTTACACTTGCATAGAAAATAATAACTGAAAATAGATGTCATGCATGTTTTGCCGCATGGAGCATCAGCGATGATAGAAATTGGTTTGTATAAATGCAAGATAAATGAAATGTATACCCTCCTCCTGGAAAAGAGTATAGTATGGATGTTAAAAACGAATTTTGAATTTTGATTCCAGTTGAGACATTGAGAGGGCCTTTTGGTAAATGCGCAATTAATCCAGATCGAATCAAGACAGAATAACTTATAATGTGAAAATAGGGTTCGTCGATCTGATTGTTAATTCTAGATCGTTTAACATTTTCATTCTATTCTATAAAACAGACTTGCAATCAAAAGAATAAAAAAGAAAGTCTTTGAATAATATTGAATTTGCTCCAGGACTACAACAAATATACAGTATATTATGTAATATATTATTATATTATATGGATTGCGAAGTTCTGGAAAATGCTATTTTGGTGTATCCGAGAATCTTTTGTAGAATTTATTTCGTAATCTAAATACTGGTATCACACTTATTTATACGACGCGTGTTTTATAAAATTTCATTTAAAAATAAAAACATGTAGGTGATAATAAAATATATTTCAACCAAAACACCTCAAAATTAACACTGTTTTGCCGTAAAAATAACCACGAAGTTATAAATTATAACATGAGTCATTATTTGCAAATTGGATCAATGATATTCACGCTCTAGCAATAACAAGCACCTCTAATCTACATTTTAATTATTTGCATCTCATTTCTGTCGACTCTCTCGCAGTTACAATATCGGGTGTCGAACCCGAGGTTGGTGTATGATACATACAGTACCACTACATAGCATGTAGCAGTGGAAAGAGAACCTGTGACGTCATCTTATCGAATTTCTCATTTTCCCCCATGCATGTCCCCTCCCTTCATACCCCACCCACTCACCCCACCCTTCTGTATTTTCCCTCCCTTCGTTGTGACATGCAATGCAACCAACCGCCCCTGAAATGCTTAGCCCTGCAACACTAGGTACATACATCTACATAAGGTTTTTGTGGGCAATTTATATAAAATAAAAATACAACACCTTTACCATGTTTTTAACTGGATGGTAATGTATTCTAGTATCGTCAAATTAGACGATTAAAATTTTAAATTATGTAAGTTCGCCTTTGTGACAGGAATTTAAATATTGTACTGGTATGTTTTAATGAAGTCTTTGTTCCTAATTATTATATTATACCTTAAAAACTTATTTAGTGTGATTAAATCAATATGCTGCATGCTTCAAAACTGAAGCCTAAATAATGTTACTGACCTTTATTTCGCAGTAACAATTCAATTTTTTTTAAAAACTATATATATATTTTATATATAGCTATACTGTAGTGGAGTATTTATTTGCATATTAGTTCTGCCATGTTGGAGCACACAGTTCATTGTATTGGAATTATCATGACTGAAAATAAAATGTTGTTTTCTTTTGAACGACAAAACTAAAAGCAAATTATTTAATTTAAATTTTTACATTACAATAAAATTAAATAGCTGCGTACTCGAATTAAAATGCTGAACGATTCAAATGACGACCAAAGACAAGATATTTTATGACGTCATTCGCATAAGTCAAAAGCATAATAATTAAATTATTTCTGTGTCCGCAATAATGTATTGGAATTACAAGAAGACTGTTATTGATGAGATTTGTGATATTTTTTATAAGTGGCATCAACTTGACATCCCATGACTTGACTGATATGTCGTATGATAGTAACAAATAGTGACCAGCTTATTTTTAGCGCTAATGACGTCACCATGGCACAATTAGAAGTTGTTTTGTCATGAAAAAATTAAAATGTCAGTTCCGCTTTTTTTTTTCCCCCAGTTGTGTTTTTACTCTGAAGAAATTGTCTAATATATTATTTTATTACTCTTTGTTTATATTATTATAATCTATACAATCTATACTCGTTTTTACACCCTATACGAAATGAAGAAGAATATTATTTTCCATTATCGATCGTAAATTCTGTAAAAATCAACGCCTAATTTTTATTGTATAGCAGCAGTGTTGTACTGTGGTACATTATTTACTATATGGTTATGTACAATAATCCTTATTTTTATGGTGATGTGGTATATCCTGCAATTTGTATTGGAGAAGATGTTGCTAAAATGTACATAAAATACATGATAAGGAGCGAGCTACGAGCTGCGTCAGGAATATTGAGAGAGAAAACCGACGATTTTCTTCAACCTCACATTGAAAGTGAAAACTAAAAAATAATGTGACTTGCACATTTATAGTGCAACGTAAGCAAATCCATCAGTTGGGAGTGCATTCGATGCTCGTCGATCGTAGCATTCATACTGTGCAAGTTTTTGTTTATTCCTCAGATAAATTTTTTCCAGAAAATGTATCTGTAGTCACATTAATCATTAGTATAGTTAGATAACTTTTCTATGCTGCTTTTTGTGTGTTTATTTTGCAATAACAATCATTGCACCAAAATTATTTTAACATAATTGTGCGTTTGTTAAATGTCACAAACTTATTAATCTTATAAAATTTTATAAAATATATTTTACAAAATTCCTTGTATCATGGCCTAAATCATTTATTATGTGGTCAAATCTTACTATCCTTGCATGTCACAGAGCTGTGCGTATTAATAAATTTGAAGGCTCATACGGAAAACTAACTGCATGTTGAATACCCGAGACTTGAAATTTTCTGCACCAGATATATATATTATACGGGTCTTTCACCATACGTCACAAAAACATGACGTCACGTGAATGTAGGCAAAAAGCACCTATTTAACATGGTAGTAGCATACCAAAAACTATTTATTTTCTGCGATATGACGATCGTGGTACATTTGACAATTATTTTATTTGATAGATTGAGATGTCAAGTAAATGGAAAAAAATACAATATTTGCCAATGATATCTGTGAAAAATACAATAAATCATTAAATAAAATGTAAATCGACTCCAAATTTCACGCCAATAATGACCATTTTACGACACTTATGCACTGATATTGACCCTAACATTCTGAAAAAAAATCAGCCAATCACCGACCATTGCTTTCCCCGCGGACTTTTGAATACGAGGGGGAAACGGCACAACAAAGAATAATGATAAAGAAACTAGGTAAAATAAAAAAAATATATATGTTCAAGTTATGTATATTCATTTCTTACGTATAAATTATTGTTAAAAAAAATTAAAAATATGTTAAATTAGGAGCAATAAATCAAGTGATTCCAGTTCCCCCTAAGTACCTACTGATGAATGTAAACAACAACAAAGCCAAGCAAACACCGTATATATATATGTGTATATAATATATATATATATATTATATATATATATATATATATATATATATATATATATATATGATAGCATTTTTCTTGTTCTTTTTGTACGAAACTAAATTAATTTTGCAAATTATTTGTGGGGGGGGGTTGAATTTAAATTGAACACTTCTTGTCTCGAGTCATTATCAGATAATGCTTGTTCCATCGAGAGGCTGCGTACATGGCACGTGCATGTCCGTGCATGCCCCACATTGCCCCCGGCCATCAGGGTTGATGCTGGGGGCTGTATTGCAGGGAGGTTTGCTGGTGGCGTCTCGGTGTGAACGCAGCAGCGGCTCGTGACGTCAGAGCTCCTGCGAGGAGGGGGAGGAGGCAGCTGCGCCATGCAGCCATGCAGGCAGGCAGGCAGACAGGCGGGCGGGTGGGTGGGGTAGTGAGGAGGAGAGTCCTGAGATCGAGTACCGAGCACTGAGGTGCGTGTGTTGAGTACCACTCACTGTTAAGTCAAATGGGGCCGTTATTTCACGCACATATGGCTTTTTTTGTGGTAAATTTTCTCTCATATAAACTCCTTTTTGAAAAAATTCCCAACCACCATATAATATAGTAGTGAACATTAACCATGCACTAAACTTAACTTTTAAAACAAGATTGAAACAAATTGAATTTTAAAATATCAGGATAGTATAATTATTATCTCTTTTTTACATTTATTTTATTATTATCAGATGCCTATTTTTTTTTATTGTATACCATGCAGATTCAATCCAAGTTCAAAAACAATGGGATCATTTTTTTTTTTTTAACTTTAACATTAGCTTCATTGCTGAAGTTTAGAATAGAATGCAATATAATATTTTATTAACTTCTTTGACCTACAATAAGTCAAAAGAAACATCAGTAAACGGAAACGACGTACAAAATGAATTGTGTTATACAATGTATACACAACATAACACTGATGCATAGTAATTAAACAGCCTGGGTATATTTTTATGTATTTTGTATCTGATTATTTTTTAATTGCTAAAATTAGTTCAAAATCGGAAGTCATCCCTTCTACTCGTATTTCTGGTAAACTATAGCTTGGAACGTTTTTATTAAAGTACTATTTTTCAGTTCAATAGAAAAAGACTTCTCAAAGAAGAATATTAACCATTGCTAAATATATTCACCGCATGGCTCTCAAAAAGAGTGTAAAATATTTATAATTTCAAACAGTAAAAAAAAAGTTGCTATGCCCAAGGCGATTGATATAGTTTTTTTAATTACACTGCTGAAACTTTAACATTCTATGTAAATAATTGCTGTAATTGTACAGTTTAACAAATTTTAGAATGTATCTGCGAGATTTGAAGTAGAAACAAAAATATTATATCTGTAATTAATTCTTCCTAATACTTCCGAAAAAGAAGCTTTTAATTTGTTGAACTGTAAGTGTGCCAAAAGTTGATGTTTGCATTTACTTGTAGATAGCTCATGGAAGCAAGCTCTCATAAGTTGATGACCCCTGAGGTATTTTCCATTGCTTACATTTTTTCCCCCGTTACAAGTACTTTCACATTTTTTAATGTTTATGATGTCATTTACTGAATTAAAATATTAATATTTTTTTGCATACTTATCTTTTTCAACGTCATATTTTCAATGTTCCTTTGCCATTGAATCTTGTCATTTCGTTTGTATGATAATACGGCTGGTGAATCTCATTTGAATGCACCATATGGTGCTGGTGTGACTTGTATCGCCTGATGGTTACGCCCCCCCTAGCCCCACCCCTGCTCTAGCTAGAACACGTGACTTTGGGAAGAGACGAGATCAACTCAAGGCTAAATCGATCAAAGTGCATACAACAATGATATTATTTATAATGAGAACCATATCATTTAATTTTCTGAAAGTATAAGTTTGAGGCTTGGACCTTCTAAATAATAATAAAAAAGTAGTATAATTTACTGTGTTCATTAATTAATTAATTAACCACTCGTGCGTATATATCTGTAATGTATGTATAATATATAATATACATTTATGAGCTTGAATTCCAAATTTTGAACGAACAGAACATATTGTTTTATGTTAACCTTAACTGTGTGTTTTTTTTTTATTTTTTTAAATATTATAAAATAAAAAATAAAAAAAAACACAGTTTAATTCATCTCGCCGCACTTTATTTAATGCTATTTATTACATAATATTTAATTGTAATTGCAATTAATATAACAAAAATTTATCGTTTCAACTCAAATCATTGCTATATGTGGTAGCATGTTATACTAATATAATATATAATTGCATTATTTGAAAAAATATATTTTATTCTTTTTATAATGGTTTCTCTGTCCACCTGAAGTAGTCAGGTGCCCCTGTTCATATTTCAGTCAAAGTTTAAACTGTGCATACAGGTATTCAATGTATTTGGTGTTTCAAAAAAACTAATGAATTCTCTCTATATATTACAGTATTTTGCATTTTAAAGCCGGTATTACTGCCCGATACAATTTTGCATACTTCCTTGCAAGAAAATTTCATCTCCATATACAAACAAATGGAGTTGAAGTTTTCTTGAAAGTAAAAATTGTATGCAATAATTCGAAAAATTGTATCGTGTAATACCGACTCAACAAGCAACACTCACTGATATCAGATGCAACAGTAAAACTTTCAAAGTTTTTTTGCATGAAAATCAGCTTCAGTCGAATTAAATTTATGCTCTTGATTTATTGTATGTTTGTGTTTTTTACATAATTATATGTTGTATTGTTGACTTCTTATTTTTAGTGACATGGATTCGTAACTTTTGCCGAATAAATAATAATTATATAAAATTATTATATTACATATTGGGGGGCATTCACAAAGCACTTTAGCACCCGTTTTAGCCTCAATTTTGATCCTTAGTGCTACTAAACATGGTGTTGAACTAAGGCTGAACATGGTTAGCCCCTGGTTTAGCACCAGGGATAAAAATTGAGGCTAAAGTGGGGGCTTTGTGAATGCCCCCCATTATATTTTTAATACAGAATATTATTTAACACGCGCGTGTTATTTTTTATACATAAATTTTTATTGATTAAATAGCTAAAGTCACGTTGAATGTTATTTTTTTTATTGTTGTTGTTAACATATATCATATAGTAAAACAATGTACAATTTCTGTGCACCAAAATAATGCACGTAAGCACTTGCCGACAAGGACGTGTCGTTACAGACTTACTTCAATTACTGTAGAATAAATTATCATCTTGACTCGTGAGCGTGAATTTATCTCTCAGGCATTACGAAACTTCAAGCACTTTCTCACGTAAAATACAGTTGAATTAAATCTACGAGCTTTTTTGTAACTTTATTCAGCAAAATAAAACTATGCACATCAATCATATAAACATTGAATATAATACTGTAGAATTTTATATATAAAATAAATGTAAAAATATATTGAAATATGGACGTATTTTAAATTAAATGGACTGTATTATTACTTTTTTTTTTAGACAATTTGTGATTATACTTGAAAAATGGTGCATGTGATTCGTTCGTGTTTTCTCTTGTAAAATTTTTGACGTTTATAAATTTAGATTCACCTTCGTTTTTCTTTCTGTTCTATTCGAGAAATTTCAATATTATATAGAATGTTATAGAATGGCGTGAAGCGAGCTGAATGGAGAAGAGAGAAAAACGGTAGATCTATCTCCTCCTTCCTTGTTATAACTCCTTGTTGAACTTCATAACATCCACAGAGAAGAATATTGCAAGCTCTCTTTCAATTTGTGCCACAAGATCTTATCGATTTCATATAATATTCTTCATCTACCTTCTATATAGAGATGATGTAAGAACAACCAATGAAATTGTTCTAAAAAAAAAAAGGAAAAAAATATTAGTGTTTTATTAAATTTACTTTTACAAGCATATATATGTAAGTAAATTTAATTTACATTTCAATTTTTTTTTTTTTTTTTTTTTTTTTTTTTTTTTTACCACGATACGTGTATACAAAATTGACAGTGAAAATGTAGTTTTTATATAATATTTATAAGCCATAATTAATTATTTTTTACAATTGTCTTGTTGTCATGCACTAAATTAAGACATATATCAATCAATACTTTTATTAAATATTATAAATACATATAATATAAAAATATACAATTTATAATCAAGAGATAATTTTATTTTGTTACCAAATTTTTGAGATTTTTAATTTTTTTTTTTTTTTTTTTTCTCAGTGTTTATAATTTTTTCTTTAAAATTTCATCAATGCGTTATAAATATTATATAGAAGAAATGAATGTTTTTACACCATTATTGCGTAAATTTTCTGATAAAAGTGTTCTATTGTCGATATAAAATAATTGTCATCACGTAATATAAAACTATATTATACATTTAAGCTGATGAACTTGGCTGTCTGATATGCATATTTTTAATAAGCTCAATTGAAATACTTTTGTGTTGCTTTATATAGATGTACTACGTCATCGCGTGCTCAGACCATGCATTGCAATCTGGCTCTCAGTGCGCATGCATTACATCGGCTGATTGCAATCGCGCGCAATCACAGTATAGGAAATAGTTGAGAAAAATTGTGGGAAACTATATACCTTTATGAAAAAAATATATATCAAATGATATATCAAGTCAGGTTGTGCAAATTTCGTCATATCAATGCAAGCTGGCCAACATTTTAAGAATCGGGAAGTTCATTGGTATAATTTATATATACTATATATAATTATATTATAGCATTTATTATATATTGTATTCGACCTTGTACTTCCTGGACGGTTTTCAGCGGTAGCACGATGACGAGAAATTTCCTATATTGTTAAAATATAAATTAAAAAAAGGCACTATTTTTATATAATATGTTTATATGTTATTTAAAAATTAGTGATATTTTTGCTTCTGCCTGCATCTTCAGTGCTTTGTAATTTTTAATTTATATACATAGCATCAATTTATCGCTAAATATAATCAAATTTTTGGAATTCATCTTTAATACATCATTCATCTATTAATTTTATAACATTTATTATCAATTATCATACGTTTTATCGGTTTTACTACATTTAATTTCAAACTTATTTTGCTATTGTTAGCTTTCATGCACTTTCTTAATTTAATTTTTTGTACTTAAATATATATGTTACCACCAAAAACCGAATTCGGGCAAAAGCCGAAAAAAATGAGCAAAACTAGTTTTGATCATCAAGTTAAGCTCAAAACCCGAAGTAATCGATTATTTCGGGTTTTGAGCTTAACTTGATGCTCAAAACTAGTTTTGCTTAAATCGAAGTGAGCAAAACCCGACGGAGACTTTTACATCGGGTTTTGCGCGTTTCCGTTTGAGCATAACAAGTTTTAAGCATCAAGTTAAGCTCAAAACCCGAAGTAAGATTTTATTTCGTCTTTTGAGCAAAATTTGAGCAAAACTAGTTTTACTCATTTTTCAAAGACAATTTATTTTAAATTTTGAACTTGAGTGAAATAAAGCGTTCGCCATATCAAGCCCTCTTTGGCCACCCACAACGAAAAGCAAAATAACAACAACAACAAAAAATCACTTTTGAAATTTCGAGAAAAAGCTAGGCCCGGCCTGGCCCGTTCGCAGAATTAGGCGAATTAGGGGAGAAATTGAAGAAATTAAAGCTTTTATTAGGAGACATACATGACCAAAATGTGTCAATTGCCCCAAAATACCAACCAATTAATCAAAACTTTTATTCAATCAAACAAATAGCAACAAATAAATAAATGCAACAATAAATAAATTAATAAATATTTAAATAATTAAATAAATAAATGATTAAAAAAACAATAAAAATTAATTAATAGTTAAATAAGTATTTAAATAAACATTTGAATAACTAGCAAAGAATAAGTAAAAATAAATATATTATTCCGAAGAAAATAATAAATGAAGAACAGCTGTCACAAAATAAAAAAATAAAATATCTTTGAAAAATGAGCAAAACTATAGTTTTGTTCAAATTTTGCTCAAAAGCCGAAATAAAATCTTACTTCGAGTTTTGATCATAACTTGATACGCAAAACTAGTTTTGTTCAAATGGGAATGAACAAAAGCCGATGTAAAAGTCTTCATCGCGGGTTTTGCTCATTTCGACTTGAGCAAAACTAGTTTTGAGCATCAAGTTAAGCTCAAAAACCGAAGTAATCGATTATTTCGGGTTTTGAGCTTAACTTGATGCTCAAAACTAGTTTTGCTCATTTTTTTCGGCTTTTGCCCGAATTCGGTTTTTGGTGGTAACATATATATACATACACACATTCATGTTACAAAAAGTGAAATAAACTTTATCCATGTGTCTATAAAACAAAAAGTTGTGACTCACTGTCAGCTCAAAATTTGTCCGTGTCTAAAACTTTACCAACTTTATTGTGCCGATATGTACGGTACACCTTGAAGTGATCATCAGACAGTTTGGGGGTTGTTTTTGTTAGGTGAGCACCGCACGTATAGTAAAAAAAATCAGTGGTGGAACTGGTGGAAAGTTAGAAATAATATTTTTTATATTCCCCAGTTGATATAAAACATCATTCAAAACTTTCGTAATTGGCTTACGCAATGGCTTAATAATGTATTCAGACTGAGCACAATGAGGTTGATTTTGTTTTGAATACAGCTCGCCGCTTCGGTATGTGTAATTATTATAACGACAATAACACAGGATAAAAAAATGTATAATTTCCCCTCCTCTCCCCCCTCTGTGATGGCTGTCTGCTCCAGATATCTAGTCTGTAGAGACTCGAGTAAAATATTCGTCAAAATTATCCACAATTTTATATGAGGAGGACTAAATATTTTGCTTTCTTTTAAGATAATGTAAATAAATTTTGTGTAGCACGATGATATTCATAATATGTTCTAGAGTAATCTAGAGTAAGTTTTGTATATTCTTTTGGAGACTTATCTCAAAAAAAAATGTGCGTAAAAAATACGCACGTGATGTAATTTCATTTTTTAGTGCATGTTGATGCGCATTTATAAGAGTATTAATTAACATTTCAAATTCGTGAAATAGTGTTAATTATTGCATGGCATTTGATCCTACTTTTTTAAGTAAGTCTTATTTATTTATTTATTTATTTATTTATTTATTTATTTATTTATTTATTATTTCACCCAAAACAAATAGATACAAAAATTGTTATCTATATAATATACAGTCGTAGCAAATTTTAGTTAGGGTGGGGATAGCATACAAAAGCGCCAAATGGAGGCACCAAAACACAAATAAAAGTGGCAGCTATGTGCCAAAATATAATTATAAATTAAATTAAGTCAAATACTTTTTTTTTTTTTCAATAAGTTGAGATCATTTTTAATTCAATAGGAGATATCATATAGTAATTTATCTGGTCGTTGCAAGGTGTGCTCCAAGTCTCATAACCAAAGACACCTGATGATGACGTCATTGGTGCTCATCGTCATAATATTTCACATGGTCACTTATTGTTTTTAGTTTTTAAATTCTAAATATTGTAAGTTGAAAACTGTACTGTATATATAATACGTATTTTAATACATCGATGGTACACGATATAAATAAAATAATACCACGAGTAAATAATTAGGGGAAAAAATAATGCTTGCTATTTGAGTATACTTTTTTTTTCTTCTTTTTACAAAACTATATTAATGTAATATACATTGCAGATATTCATTCCGGTTTTAAAACAATAGCAATGCTTCAGCCATATTATTTTTTGTCATTGTTCTTTGAAATAATATATTCAACATCGTTTCAATAAGTTGAGATCATTTTTAATTTCAATAGGAGGTATCATAGTAATTTATCTGGTCGTTGCAAGACATTGGTGCTCATCGTCATAATATTCCACATGGTCATGAAATTAACCTTGGCATAATGATGCTCCGCTATATGACAATGTATCAAAGAGCTATACTTTCGATGATACCATACCAAGTTATTGTAAACTAACCCAAAATGCAAAATTAAAATTGAACTTTTTTTTTTTTTAAATTTAATACTTGAAAAAAAAATGTGATTTAGTGAATCTCGTACGCACCTATAATTATACTTATTCATTCACATTATATTTTTGGACTCCATTGGAGTACCGACCTCAAATTTTTTTATTGCAGAAATGGATAGAGGGTGCAAAAATATGCCACTCTGATTTTTTTTCAGATTTTTTAGAGACCGGGAAGTATTGCTAAAAAGTTTTGGCGAGGTGGGGTTCGAATCCACGTCCCTTTTGGGTCCTATCTTTTATTAAGAGAGGCGGCAAGAGGCGGCACTTTTTCTGCACTTTCAATAATTTTTTAAAAATAGTTCCCGGTCTCAGAAAAATCTGAAAAAATTCAGAGTAGCATATTTTTGCACCCTCTATCCATTTCTGCAATAAAAAAATTTGAGGTCGTTACTCCATTATTTGTGCAATGTAAAATATAATGTACACTTTGAAGTTTTGTTGTTGTTGTTGTTGTTTGTTGTCTAATAGTTATACAAAATTTTGACCTTATATGGAAACAACCACTGAATATTTTCTAGTTATTCTGGTTTTACTTTATAATTGCTATTAAACATTTCTGCGAAATCACTTGAAATTTCTCCTGACTGGTAATTGATTGTGCTACCTGTGTATTAAAACCCTCCTTGGAGTTTCCTATATACAAGATAGGGTGTGACCCGCAACGTGGCAAGAGCTGCTGCAGGTATACCATTGACGATGCTGGCACACTCTGGTTTTCTTTGGAGTTGGTGCACACATAGAAGGGATATACAGTCAAATTTATTTTATACCCCCTCCGGAAGTGTGAACTCTGGTCTTGCTATTCACATCTCAGTTTTGAAACTTAGCAAAGAGTTTTGCAATAAAAGTACGGACCTATGATTGAAATTTCAATACCGAAATAGAGTAAAGTAACACTTCCCGAAGGCATAATAAAATTAACGTGACTACATCTGCTCCAAGAATTTCGTCCTCGTCGTGCCTCCACTATATAGACCGCGCGGTGCTGCCTGCATGCCCTTTTCCATCTCTCCCTTTCATCTCCAGACTATAAAACTATACGAGGTGCTTTAATTTCTTATATACCTGCCGTATCAATGTAATATCATCAGACTCTATCGCTGCTACAGAGAAATATCTCTTAATGTTATTTTAAATGTGCCATGCAGCTAAATATGTTCCTGAAAGAGCACTAAAATATATATTTTTTAAATGTATGTTATCTAAAATGTATAATTACATTAATTTTCTTCTCTAAATTCCCATTATTTTGCTTTATTTATATAATGGTGTTTACTTTTTTTCTGGAACAGTACAAATATTGTTAAGTTTAAATTTAATAAAATAATATAAAAATGTTTTTATAACATTGCTGTAGATAATTTCCAAAAAATTGTTTAAGTAATTGATAAATTTAACTGTTATATATAGATAATTAAATTCTTTGATAATATCATGCAAGATAAAAAAAAAAAAAACTGAAGTCTTCACTCACTAGATTAAGACAGCAACTACTAATCAACTAAAGAATTTTTAGATTGGTTATACAGACCAGCTGTTCAATATTATTTTAAGATATCAATGTAATACCGTACGTATATGCAGCTTCACTCGTATATATATGACACGTGTAATAATGATAATATGAAGTTGATATTCTGTCTGTTTCAAAACTTTTTTCATTGCAACGTTCCATCTATTTTAACCAGGGTCGTCTCGTGTTAGAATATGCGCATCTCAAATCCAGCTGCTTTTGCTTTCATTGTCAAGTATTAAAAATCGTGCCAAGAAATGATGCATTGAAATATCCCTCAAAACTCAAAACAGATTACTCTATACGTTCATATATATAGTTCTATTACTGCCCTTGTGATTACAGTGGGCGTATCGCAGGTCATTTTTATGTAAATAATTTTACAAACTTTTATTAATCAAATCAAATCCTATAAAAAAAAGTGTATAGTGGTAAGCCAAACGAATTTTCGAAGTGCAATTTATTAAAAGTTTTTATTATTAGATTTTCGCTGGTCACCGATGGATTTTATTTACCAAATGAAATTATATCTCTCTCATGCAACTGCTAGTGGAGCAGGCAGGTTTTTATGCTAAGCATCCTCCCAGTGATAGCTGGTGCTTTTTATCGTCATGACAACGCTAAATCCCGAGCTCTCGTGGCCGGGCTGGTTCTCTCTCGCTCGATTTCTTTCGCCGCCTCCTCGCTGTCGTCGTATTTACCGGGTGGGTGGGTGGGGTTTTAGACAGGGCGGGGCACTTTACCCGGATTTCTACGTGTTAAATTACAAAAAAAAATACAAATAACACAGCACTTTATCCGATCAATGGTTTATTCTACTGTAAAATTTGTGTTATTTGATGCTGAAAATTATTTTTTATTTTTAGTTTTATAAGAAAATAATACGTAATGTAAAATTAAATATATATAGTAACGGTACACTATATATAATATTTATAAAAAAAATTATTTGCTTTGTGAAAAATTGCATACTTGAAGTCATAAAGCATGATTATAATATATTTATTATGATGCGCTCATGCACTAAATATTTTGCTGAAATTTTAAAGTGTGCCATGCCTGTGTAAACCATAATATTATATATATATATATACAGTATATAATTATGCATGGTGTATTATATATATACTGTATAATTATGTAATTTAGATATTCTTTTCAATGGTTTAATTAAACTTTAATTATAATTTAATTTCAATAGCTTATGTGTTTGATCTCTGGATCCACACTTAAATTCTCGATGAGATGATTAAAATTATTCGCTTTGGATAAAGGGTAAAATAGATTATTTTTAATGTAATATTTAAATTATAATTATACATGAAGTTACTGATTTTTTTAACTATAATGTACAGTGATACTGCATACATATGTAATATTTATGAAACTCATCACTTTGAAAATTGGCATAATAGTGCAAAACTAGGTACTATCATCATAATATTCCTCTATTGCAAGTTGACTAATGCTTTGCTGATATAGCAGATTGTTCGCGTCACACTCCGCTTACGTCGTCGTTGTATTGCGCCTCCGTTCTAATGCTCGCGGTTACTGTTACACGTATTTTCTATATAATATTGCCTCAGGCTAATATATTATAGTCGTACTAGTCACACACAGGGTAAAATGCAATATATTGATTGATTGACGAGACCTTATAATATTATAACCTTGTACTTTTATAAAGCTTATTTGCAACTTTGCGCGTTAACTAACTCATATTGTAAACTCATTACTTGACTTATATATCTTCAGATCTTCAGAAACAAGAATTGCTTCTCTCTACTTCTCGTTAATAACATCATCAACGAACGGTATTGTGATTTCCATGATTTTATAATTCATTGTAAAATTATATACTTATACTGATGCATAATATATAATGTCATTGCTTTGCTCTATATATTTATGTCTGTATAGATCTGTTATAATTAAGCTTTGATTCTGTTGGTATTTACATGATATATAATCATTATATTGCGTGTCAAATCATATAAGTTTTATATTAACAATATTAATTATTATTTATTCATTTTGACATTGAAACAGTTTAAATTAAAAAGCTTTTAATACGAGTTAATAAATTATTTTGCAATTTATCGAAGATTTCGTTCATATTTCAAATTAATTTATATTTACTGGCTAGATTTGTTTGCATGCATATATCAATAAATAAAAAATGCGACCTCATTTTATCTGTGACCATTCAATACGCATGCACGTGCACGCACTGTTCTTTGCAATTTGCAAATGAATTTTGTGTTTATGCTGATCCAAGTGGTAATCTGAATTATTTGAAGTTTTATTATCCACACAACCCTATGTTCTCAAATATCAGTCATAATTCATGTTTGTGCTGTATTGGACAGTCATAATTATAATCAAACGCAATCCTCAACCGATGGGGGGCATAAGAACAAGCTTGCGGTCATGTACTTGATCTGGCCTCCGTCCAAAATCGATTGCTATGATTGCGTTAAAGTGCTTGCAATGTAATTTTGGCATCACATTTTCACAATATATTTCATATACTGTTTATTTATTTTAATAACGATGTTTGTAATATTGTTGTTATTATAATATAGTACAGAGACTATGTTATTTGTTTACGTGATTACTCTTGTAGAATTTCATCCATGGCAATCAAAAGCACATCTCGCTCGAGTGCTTTTGGCAGACTGGGGCTTGAAGCCATGGCAACCGACTTGTTTTCTTGTTTACCGCGCACAGCAGCCGCCCGCCAGCAGCAGAGATAGAAAATGATAATAAGTCGAGCAGCTCGTGGTGGGATGATGTTCGTTCCTCTCAACGCTGTAGTCTGAGCCTCGTAGCAAAAATGAATCATTGTAACTCTCGAAATCTCGAGTGGACAAGCAAAATAATACGATAACAAAATGTTTTCAAGTATTTTGTACGAAAATAAGCTAACATTTTTTTTTATATGTATATAATTATATAAAAGTTTCAAGGACGAGCTTTTTGTTTTTATTTCAATTCATATTATACATTTAAAAATGTTCAACAGCCTGCACTTCTTCCATTTTTTTAAGAGTTTATTCATAAAAAATACGGCGTTTTTAATTGCATTTATTGGATTGAAAACTTTGTTTTGAACACTAACTATTGATACATTTATATGATTCTATCAAGATAATGTAGGTATAGTATATATATTATTATCGAAGCAAAATTAGCTACCGCGTAAGAGTAATTATTACATCTACATTGCATCTACATTTTTAGCTATATTCTGCTGAAGGCGAAAAAAAAAATCATTAAATATGTTTGTTTTTATGTATCATCAGCTTCGTAATATTGCAAATTTGTACTATTCATTAACATGGATTAATGTATATATTGTATATTTTGTATATTTTTTGTGTTCACGTAGAAATAATCTGGTAATAAATATGATTGATTACTGAAAATTGAGCAGTTTTTATACAAAATACGCATTGCATGTTACGAATGGTATTTTTTTCATGATAAAGGTAGGGTCATTGCTGTATGAAAATTACCCTTTTTGGCGCCCCCTAAGGGCTAAGGGGGGCTTTCTTTTGCATCGTCATCTTTTTTTACTCGCCAGTCCCCCGACTTGGCGCTGTTGCCACGTCGTACCTCAATATCGATCGCAGCCATTGCACGATTTCATGACGTAAACAATCAGAGACCTCTGGTGGGTTTTTTTAATTAAATTTGGTGAACGAGACTAAGAACTTGGTGCACAAAGAATCTTCTTTGGACATCCAATCCAGTCCAATTTTGAGACACAACAAAGTTGGGTTGGCATGCATTGGGCTTACCTTAATTCTATAACGTCCATGTCAAGGGACGCTTCTGCACGACAGCGTGTGCGAAAAATTGCCTACTTGGGTAACACGCAGGGGTGGATGAACTTTACTGTAAGGACTTGACGACGTGTTCTCTAATTTGCCCAATATTTCTTATTTCTTTATTATATACTAAAAGCAGAGAATGTTTTTATATTCTCTGGAATATATAGGAATGTAAAAAGTCGCAAATTCATTATCTTGTTGCGGCTGGATCTTAATTTGTTCATAATATTAAGAGAACCATCGGACCATCGCAGAATCATACACTCTCATCTCTCATTTTTTTTTTTTTTGTGTGGTGAAACTGAAATTATGAATGATCATTTGAAAATTTATGCAGTAATATTCAAGAAATTCGAAATATATATATAAATAATATAGCAACAATTTTAACTATATTAAAATTCGATAACTGACTGGAAAAACACATGAATGGATTTAAATAAATGTATATTAAATTTATGTTAAATATATAATATTTTGAAACAAACAAAAAACAAAACAAAAAAAAATATTAATAAAATTCTAAATTATATATAATAGTAAAACATAATAAAAACGAGAAAGAGCTGCTGGCAAAATTTAACACCATTTATATTTATAAAATTAATAACACATACACATCACGTCGTTTCAGGCATGACCTTTACACTTAAAATAAGCTTATTAAGTATATTTTATACGATCTATAACAGAAAAAATAACACAACACAGTACACAGTAAACCTAAAACTATCCACCATTTATCTGATGATTTGGTATGGTTATTATAATAACTTACTTTATATAGGACCCATATAATGTCCATCCTCCCATTCCTCCCTCTATATTAATGTTATCGTCATGACACAAAAACACAAGAACTCTTTACTGCATGACCATTCATTATTTTGTATCTCTGTTGATGATCAAGCGGTGAACAAAACACGGTAGTTGTGATGAACTTTTTCTCGTACTTTTCAGTTCCGTTTGCCATACATATACATGAAACTTTTTGTACTGAGTTACGCTTTGTTTTTATGAAATTATACTGTTCTGTAACAAAACAAAAAAATACTATTTATAAAAGAGATCATACATTACTTTAACGATGAGAAAAAAAAACTACATATGGTATATAAAAACCTGAAATCCTACAATGATAAAAATATATGTTAATTAAGGATAAAACATAAAGATGTTCATAATGTTATCTGAACTTTTGAATTCCGCAAGAGAAAGAGATTACTGGGCTTACCAGTGCTTACAGGTTTATTTGACAATTTTATATATATATTTCATAGAAAAGTGCGATTTTATTAAGAAACTCAGCTAAGCAAGCATCTTCATTGAGTTTCTATAAAAAGCAATGCATAATTGTATTAATATTTATAACTATATTCATGTATTGTATGATTATTGTATTAATAGCTATTCCTGCATGAACAAGTAAGTAAGCAACATTTTGTTCAAAATTCTTCTCTCTTTATTTCTTAAAATTTATGTAGAACTTATCATAGAAACACTTTAAATTTTTAACAAAATATTATCACTGCATTTAGAGCATGTTTCATGATTTTTGTCGCAATTTTCCGGCCTTAGAAAATTATGCCCTAAATGTAATTTCAAATTTTTGTTCTTATTCATAATAAATGTGAGTGTATACATGTTAAAGAAGTTTTTAGCACATTTTCTTTAATTTATTTTAAAATGCAAGCAATTTTTAAAATACATTCTACGTTTGTTTTTTAAATCATGAATTTAATGCTGGCATTTAATTTTAAATTAAGTGTCTTCCTTTTCACTGAATTTGCAATGTAAAATAACGAATTGAATTGTAACATGCAAAATTCTTCTGCACAAAAAGCATTCTGAATTTGTGCATTCGCTTCGTATAGTATCACAGAGATAATTTTACAAATTCAAGTGTGCACGCCGCATGGAAAAACTTATTTCTGCATGGTGCACGCAGTGGAAAAGCTGGATTTTTTTTCTTATAATATATACGATATTGCAGAGGAAAATTAATTTAATTTATAGAAAAACACCTCAGTCCAATGCATCAACGAGCGTGATGGTATTTTTATTATTATTAAAAACATTATCACATATATTAAGCAGTAATTTCCATTAAATATTTTTTATCGCCATCATCTTATACATAAATATATTATGATTTGTCGTCATTGGCAAAGATTTGCTAGCATGAAACTTTTGTGACAGGTGAATTTATTGTTACATTCAAGACAGCAAAGCAATAATGCATTTGAAAGGTTTGCTGCTCACTCGCGATCGTCCGGCCGTGAAGATTTGCAATATGTAGTCAGGCAGGCACGCAGGAAATATGGCTGGACTCCCACGGTACCTCCCCAGCAGCAGCAGCAGCAGCAGCCTTGGCAAGCAAGCATATCCAGGCGTACCTCCACTACATTACACACTTAAGTTACTTAAGTACGATGCTTAAGTGCCGATTTTATTTTTCATCTCTGATTTCATGAAATTTAAGTTATGTTGTTCCTATCTTTGTAAATTACAATGCTTCGCACTCAACGTCTTCTATTTTTTTTTTTTTTTAATATGATATTTTACTGTTGAAGAACTTATATCTGCACTTAAATTGATACTTAAATTTACAGTGTTGACGAAGCACTGGCCGCCCACCCGCGCACGCGTCCTCCTCCCCTCAGCCTGGTACTTTCTGCAATCATTTTAATTTATAGCTGACTTACTTCTTCTAGATTTCTGTGCACTAGAATTCACAACGTTTTAAATTTCACACACCATCAATGAGAAAAAAAAAATCGTAAAAATATATTATTATTTGTTGTTTTAAAATTGGCAACACAATAAGAAAGTTTTTTTGTATGAAGTGAATGTTAAATAAGCTTTAGGTCAATGCCTTCTTTTATCTTTATTATTGTAGATAACAAAATAACAGATAGCAGTCAAGTAACAACTCATAAAAAATTCATAAATTCTCAATTATTTCAGAATTAAAATATTTTTAATTCATTTTATGGCTTCAAATCTTTACATTTAATAAAAAATTGTCAACAAGGTTAATTTGTTATTTATTATCGTATTTATACAGGTTATACTGTATAGTTGTTGGATTTTAGATAAAAAAACATTGTTGAGTGTAAGCAAAATGACCTAATTATTTTTCTATATAAAACATTTTTATGCTTGAATAAAAATGTTCGACAATATTATACTGAACGTCATGTACTGTAATTGCGAAGTATTATTGCGCGATCTGCATGATGTGCCTTTTAATTAACATAAATCGATATGTTTACAATAAGAGCTGCAATAAAAACACTCGCTAATGAAACATTTCCAATACAAAGCTAAAATAAGACGCAATAGAAAATTTATCATTTTCTGTACTTCAAAATACCAGTAATTAGACTAATTAGCTTTTACATAAAAAATTAAAATTTGAAACCTCAATAAGAGATTATATTTTTAAAACCTTTTGTTTTCACTTTTTAAATTTTTTTCTTGTTTTACCCCAGCAGCGAGCAACAACCTTGAATTTGCCCCTCCTCTTCCTTTCGTCTAAGGCCCCCACACCGCGGGCGCCTGGAGCCTCTCTTTTTCTCTTCGAGGAGGCCTAAAAGTCTGCAAGCCCGGACACTGGCCGGCCATCTGCCAGCACGTGTGTCCAAAAACGTTGCTTGCTTGCGTGTGTCCGTCGTACCTGATGGTTCTTTACGATCTTGGGTTTTGAGCTCTTCACTAGGCCTCGACCCTCACGCGCGGCTGCTCTCCTCCCCTCTCTTTTTATCTTTTTCTCTGTCGGTTTCTCTGTCTAAAAAGACGTGACGGCGTCTTCTCGCTGGTTTTGCTCTTCCTAGAACCGTAGCAAAGGAGCATGCAGCTTCACCCAGTTCTTGCTTACTTCTTTTTCTTCAATACTAACTCATCTGGCTTTGAATGGAAAGAGAATAATGTTTTCTTCTTTTATGTTATGGACCAAAAAATTATTATTTCCTCTCCTGTTTCGTTTTTTTTCTTAAAAAATGCTTAGATTTTTCTTTTTCCTTTTTAATGCAGTACAAAAAGTAAATCGATTTCATAATGTATCAATTTGTTTGAATTTTATATTTTTAAGTAAGTTCACACCCAGAATACACATTGAACGACTTGTCTTTTAAAACAGTTTGGTCGAAAAATTGCTCGTTTGCCTCGTTGTTGGTGATTATTTCAACTGGGCTGAAAGCTGAATATAAAAATATAAGAGACTGAAGTAGCGAAATGTACTTTTATCACTCGTCAACGAATAGAAGCTATTTCAATTTTCTACTTTATATATTTTTTTTTTTTTTTTTATTTGGAAATAAAATAAAAATATCTCAAAGGGCTTCTTTTCATTTCTTTCACTTGCTCAGCTATAATATAATTCAATTTACTGCCTCTGTTCTGTACATGCTGTCTTTTTCCAAATTTATTGCTTGGTCCTGATTAAATTTGATTGTTTATTTAATTTTATCACGTTGTTTACAAATTTTTAAAAATAAAAGTTCTCAGTTACTGCATTAAAATACAATTTGAAATTTAAATCCAGTGTGTACTCTATGGTCGTATGCTGATGCAAATAAATACTGGCAGATACAGCTGCAATTACTAGAATTGATTAATAAATTTTTAAAAATATTATAAATCTAATTAATACTAAATTTAATTGAATACTTTGATACAATTATGCAGTTTTCCATCTAGTTCAGTAACATATCAAAATTAAGTTTTGCCTCGTCTGATGTCCTATTGTTCTGTGTAACACTAGAAACTGATTGGGCTGAATGACAAATTTCGGAACTAAAAAATGTTATATTTTTACATATTGAATGAGCTTATGAATTAGCTGTCTTGATATCAATATTTTGTCAACCAAGTATATGCACTTGAATAGCAAATTGACCTTTTATAACAATATTGTTGGGACACTTTTTTTCCATGACTCTTATATTTATTGCATAAATTATTCTCTTTGCTATTAAAGAAATAATTATGATGCAATGTTTTATTGCTTTTGGCAATGCTGGCCGGTTCATAAAGTAAGTAAGCTTGCTTGTAATGCTTGTCTTGGTACGAAAGTGAAATCCCTAATCCGTTCGTTTCTAGCGGCCACGTCATGCATCCCCCTCCTCTTTAGCTTCTCTGAGGTATGCGAGCGGCTGCGAGTGAGCCAAGGCGCCTCGCACGTATGCAATCTACAGACACGTTCATGAACTTTCACGATGACGTCACTCAGTATTTACATATTACCTCGACCTTGAATTGCAGTCTATTAGCATTTACCGGTTCTCAACATCATGTATGATAAATTGGTAGACTTTTTTTGACATCAGGTAACTTGGCGTATTAAAACAAAGGTGTGACGTCACCTAGTACTCTCATGATCCAATGTCTAGCTTTACCTTGGCCTCTCATTCTTCTGATGATGCCCTGACCTAAGCCTAAGCCACGGCCAGCCCATCGCCGCAATGTCTGTCGTGGTTTTAGCAGCCGAGATCATGTCTAGCTCAAGACAGATAGCCAAACTTTAAGCCCGTTGACCGTTGGCTTTCTCGCGCGTTATTTGGGATACTCTAAAGCTTTGTCCTTCTCTTCATGGGCTTAAATGCCACAGGGGTGAAAAAAACGCAGAACTTAAAAGTCTCGCTTTTTTTTTTTTTTTTACTTTAAATTTAGATGCATTTTGTACTGCATATACAGATAGAAACATTTTGAATTTGCTCTTCAAAGAAAAATGCAATACAGGGTAGACATATGCATTCAATTATTGCACTTGCATGCAAGTGGCAACGACGTATTGCTTTCCAGATAGTTTTAACAGCATGCAGCTCTTCAGCGACTTTAAAAAAAAAAAAAAAAACGCATAAAGACCATAAAGCCATATCTGCATGGGTAATTTTGTTTTTGCAACCTAAAATATAACCTCAGAGTGTTGCCTCTCCAAAGTAACCACAATATCAATATAGTATTATAAATAAATTGTCCCCAATCACGAACGTTTGGTGGCTCAGTACAAGCCAATCATTTTTTATTTGTATATTGGTTCATCAGGTAGCATTTTTATTTTAATCCAATGGCATCATTTATATTTAAATCTCTTTTATTAAATGTAAATCTATATTGACTTGGACTCTTGCATGATAAGATATACAAAAAAAAAAAAATGAAAACAGGTCAAAATAAATTCCATGCACTAAAAGAATAACTAACAATGAACAGAATAATATTTGTTGTTACTTTTAGCATTTTTGTACATGAATGCAGATCTGTATAATATAATTATTATTATTATTAGTCTTTTATTAAACACAGAAAGTGTACATATTAACAGCACTAGAAACATACATTATAGAAAAACATTACAATAGAACACATAATTATTATAACACAGTAACCTATTAGTCCTATTATATAAATAAATACATATAAAATACATTTTTATTGTTAATTAGGATTCAACTTTTTCCAAAAATTAATTAATTATCTTGACTGTCTTTTTTATTTACGTAATCAGCAAAACTTAAAATGGGGCAAAACACATGTCGTATCTGAAAGGTGTACGTATCGCAAGTAGTCTGTAATTACTACATTAACACGGTATAATATATATAGTAATTAATATTATATAGTTCAAATTTAGCAACATGGAACAACAACCACAAGTTTTATTATATTATGCACGTGCATGAGTCATCTTGTGTTTCTGACATTGCGAAACAAGCTCGGTTAATTGATCGAAATAAAATTATTATTATTATTATCAACCATCAAACAATAATTTATTTATACAAAATCGGTCCACTGTACAGTATATTGTTATTTTTTTATAAATAGTATACATACTGCATTTACATTATTGCACAAGAATGACTAGAAACATTTATTTATTTATTTTTTCAACATTTCAAGAATATGAACTATATGATTCGAGAAAACCCTAGTATAGTGCAAGTTTTTATGAAGTGCTAATATTAATAAATTATTTTGTCAACTCGTTAATATTCAAGCCAGGTGTGACATCACACTTGTTATAAAAATAATGTACAGTCTTAGTCAAAATAAGTGCAACAGCTTGTTACCAATCACTGTGTCCTACTCTGTTGATAAATGAAATTATTTTGAAGGTGCGACTGTCGTGGTGTCATTTTGCTCCTCCCCGCCACGGTCTGGTGTCACTTGGAGGTCACATGTCTGCGGGTCACGTTGGATGTACGGGCGGGAGGAAGGGGGGTGCACCTGGCTGCTGCTGCTGCAGACTGAATTATTATAGCAGACGTGAGCTCTCTGGCAAATAATAACACCCAACTGTGTCTGAAGTGTACGGAGCAAAAAGTATTATTTTTACTGCATTTCAAGAGAAATATAGAAAATTAAAATTATATATTTTTATGCTTTAACGTACTTAAAACACAGCATGATATTGCATTTGGAGGGAAAATAATCGAAATTTTGGGATTTTATTATCTCACATTCTCTGTATTTTCATCATGCACTAAAGCCATTGGTATGTTAACTGAAAAGGAATAGATCTGACCCTTCGATCTACAATAATATTCGACATAGAAAATTTTATTAAAAAATATTAGTCTAATTGAAAGTCAGTGGTTGCTCTCATGGAGGGACCACCAGCCACCCTCGGTGTGGAGGATCTGCTCTGACGATGCTGTGTTTGTTGCAGGCTGGACCCCGCTGCACGAGGCGAGCAACCGCGGCCGCCTGCAGGTAGCAGAGTGGCTACTACGCGCCGGCGCAGACGTGAACGCGCGGGGTCTTGAGGACGACACCCCGTTGCATGACGCTGCCGTCAACGGTCACTCGGAGGTACGTACACTATAGCCAATAACAAATGTCGCTATTAGTTTTCAACCTCTTTACCGCGGTTAAAGATGTCTATATTATAATATAACATATACTTCTGAAACAAAAATTTCTGTCCGCATGCCCGCCCCGCGTCATATAGTAGATATTGCAAATAACAACCAGTATGATAACGTGTACTGTATAACCCCCTCCCTCTTACCCCCCCAAAAAGACCAAAGTCTTGCAGTTTTTGGAACTATTAGTGACTATAATATGTTAGTGACATTGGATGTAATATTTTTCTTTCTTAAAGGTGATGTATCAATTTTCTTCATCTTCATACATGCAATCCAAATCGCATCTTTTTAAACAAAACTTATATTCTGTACTTAATATGCCATGGACACAGTGTAACAAGTTATTCTAAGATATATAATTATATGTTGTGTAACATTTAGGGTTTTTTTTAGCTTTTGTTTGCAAAGCTCTATCTTTTTTTGCAGCTCACAGTATAAAGTAATTTTCTTGCTGCTATTTAAATGAATTAATATATATATATATATATATATATATATATTATATATCTTTACTTTTTTTAAAAAAAAATAACATTCAAATATTTCAAATCTATATATTAAATCAAGTCAGGAGGAGGGAGGAAGCTGAAATCGAATTTTTAATTAAACGAGGGTAGTATTGCATGGGACTTCTTCTATTTTTTATTTTTTAGTGTGTACTTGTATAAAATATAATTACATAAAAAAAGTATATAAAGCTGCCTTACAGCACTGTAAACCTATTATTTTGATGCTTCAAGAAAGGTTAAAATACATGGCACTTTCCTAATCCTCATGCAGATCTCACCTGAAATGTAAAGCTACTGTAGATTGCCATGCTCATGGTTTAATTTTCCATTGCATCAAGAATCAAAGAATGTCTATAGTTTATAACAACAACAACAAAATAGAAGAGGTTCTAGGATATTTTGCTTCGAGGAATTGAGCCATATGAAGTAGCTGGACCCACACAATGTATTTTGCGAGGGCTGTCCCATGTCTACGACTGACGTTTGGTTTGTCCTCAGCTGGTGAAGCTGCTGCTGCGGCACGGCGCTGACCAGCACCAAAAGAACCGGCGGGGCCAGACGCCCCGGCAAGTCGCGGCACCTCGCGTCATCACCATCTTCCTGCAGAACGACCCCAACCCTCCACCCCTAGATGATGACGGTGAGTACCTTTTGTTTTCAATGATTAGGGACAATGTACTTTAAAATGTATATTGGGAGGAAAATAAAATCAACATTAAAATTCAATGTGTATTTAACAATTATGTAATATGCTAGGAAAATTTATTGATATACGCATATCGTGCAAGAAAATTAAAGATATAATTTTAAAATCATATATTGATGAAAGATAAACTGATGTAAAGCGGTTGTAAAAATACAGTATAAATGCATGTTAATTAGAAAAGCGACAAATACTTGTTTTTGTCAACCTTGTGTAAGAGGTTCATTTTATTTATTTATTTATATTTATTTATTTATATATTTATTTATTTATTCATTTATTTATTCATTTATTCATTCATTAATTTATTCATTCATTCATTTATTTATTTATTTATTGGAGATGCTGTTTTTGATGTCTGAAAAAGTAACAAAAAATTAGTATTTTAAGCGGAAAATCATTTGAGTTCATATCAAGCAGGGTAGGATACATGCACCGGAGAAAAAGGTTTTATTGAAAATTTTCTCCATCTCTTACATTTTTTCCCTCTCTTGCGTGCAATTGGTTTGTTGTTCTATATCGTTGGTGTATCGACAGGTGCTATTGTGCTAGTCAAGCTATTGTCTAGCCTCAAAGAGACTGGTAGTTGCAGATGCACTATATAGCAATTCAACTGCAATACACGGTAAAAAAAAAATGCTACACAACGGGCAAGATCTAAATTTACGTGACTTCTTTCAATTTTTTTTATAAATATAGTGTCATTGCTCTATAGTAGCTAGCACATAATAATTGTATCAAAAACTGTTTTCAATTCTGTAAGTCGTGAGAAGGAAACGTTTAGTTAATTACGTCACATGCAGTTGTGTAATTTTCAATTAATTTTTGTTATTATTAACTTATTAAATGATTGAACTTTCAGATAAATCAAACACCATAAAAACATAATACGCGATTTTGTTCTCACTTTTTTTTAATCGACTATACACTACATCTTTTTAGGAAAATGCAACTAAATTGCACTTAAAAGTAACGTAAAGTGATATTTTTCTCCATTAATCTTGAGAAAAGCTTGTACGGAAAAATCATTTCATATCAGTTGATGTAAGTGTGGTTTTTATTTCCCGACATAAACTTATTATTTCCATACAGTTCACTACAATGAGATAACAGCATAATATTTCTTCACGAGACCACATTGTACCTCGTTTTGTACTTTAAAGTGAAACTGCATGGTATATTTCTTTTATATCAACGTTGATTTAGAAAAGCTAATAATAAGTAGTTGCATGATGCATAAACCTGCTGCCAGTTCTATGTATAGCTGTCCCATTCTGTTCTGCATTTTAATATAATATTATTTTGTAAGCTCTTTCTTAAAGGTCAATTTAGCCACAAAAAACTTTTTACTTTACGTACAGTACATGTGAAAGTAATATCATGATACATATGATATTAATATAATGATTCCATAAAATTGTATGAATATTGTTTAAATGGTTCTGCATATAGTTTTTTTTATATTGCACGTTTGTTTTTAACATTAGCACATGGTATTGTACATGTTGTATGCTCTTCTTGCGGAAAAAATAATAATAGAATGTAGAAGAGAAGAAAGCGTGAGAGACAGAGAATCGTGCGTCTCTGTCTGAAAGATGCTGCGCACGCTGGCAGAGAAAACCAGTTTAGACACGTCAGACCTGCCTGCTGCTGCTGCACGGTACGGTGGAAGCTGGGCCGGTTTTATTTCATCCTTTTTGGCAAAATTATCATGATGCAATCACCATTTTGTGGTGAATCTCATTAAACAAGAGGAAGGTATTTTTATTTTAACTTCGTATGATTTAGGAAAAATTTATGTATTTATTATTGTCAAAGTTTCATGCTTTCATTTTTTTAAAACATCTCTTTGGCTGGAAGGGCATTATTAAAATTCTTACAGCAATTTGAGTCATTCAGTAGAAGTTGAGAAATAAATACAGTTTTCCTGGAAGTTCCTCTTAAAAACGTTATAACGATATAAGGAAAGCGATGACAATTATAATATTTACGCGTTCTTAAAATCAATCTAATGACAAGCTTCAACTTAAAAATGCCGCAGCGCTGCATTCTGACATCGCTCCATAAGGTTTGTTATAGGAGAAAAAAACTTATTTATTTTTTCATTCAAATTCTATGCTGCACAAAATCTCGAATATTTTTTATGTCGTGTAAAGTGATCTTTCCCGTGGTTCTTGCCCTTCATAAGAACCGTCGGAAAAAATTAAAAACTAGGTACCTCTGGGTTAAAGGATAGGAAGCTTGATAGAACATGTCGCGCGCAGTTCGCGCGCTGGATTTTCATTGGCTGAGAGAATTGTGTCGTCAATGTTGAAGCTTCTCATTGCAATAAAGTGTGACTTAAGACATTCAATCGTAAATTACGTCACAATTATTTTATAAAATGTTAATATTATTACATTTATTGAGGCTTTTTTGTCACTATTTAAGAATTTCCATTTTTTTATACATTATATACAATAATATTAAATATTACACATGATAACTAATTAAAATTTCATAAATAAATTTTCCGATTTGATTTTCACTATAATAATACAAACATGCATGGTTATAATATCGGACTAGTCAGAAGGTGAACCTGAATGACCCATGTACGCTGTAGTATTAGCATGACCGTCATAATTCACACTCCAGCTCCCACTGGATTTCTCGAGACGTGAGTCAACCGAACACGCAAATATGTTGTTTGCACATCCATATTTGTACAATATGTATACCATATCTTACCGCAGCAAGCAATTAAATTTAACTTGTGGAATTTTAATATTTCACGTAATTTTTTGCTGTATAAGATTATAGCACACTAAGGAATGTGTCATTATAATATTGGAATTATGTTGTATTTCATAAAAAAAAAAAATCAAATAATTTGTGTTAGTAATGAATCGAATGTGTAGAAGTTAATGTCATGCATTAAAATAAAATTGCAATTTTTTATTCGCAAGAATTTATGGGGGGGGGGGGAAACACTATAAGTACTATAACTATAAATTTCTAAAATATAAGTAGCAAACAGATGTTGTAAATGACATGCTTTGCTTCCATCTTATGTATGCGCACCCTGCGGCAAATATCTTTTTGTGATCATCTGAAATGATATTTTGAATGGGGAAAAAAATATACATAGATAATATTTTCTTCGAAGAAGAAAAAAAAAACACAAATGAAATAGCTAAATTATGCTGAATTTTTTTATTATTTTCCACAAAAATAAAAATTTCGTTAATCCCCATCTACCCTCTGACACGTGTATGCCAAGTTACTGTGTGCCAGGGTATAGCATGGAATGCACTAAAAATGTATAGAAACTTGACTGAACACTGCACACCGGCTTTTATTTACCTGCTGGCTGGGTCCATAATATAGACAAGTGACGTCACCAAATTGCAAAGAAAACACTTTTTATAATTCAAGGTCCATGTAATTGTCATCGTTTATTTATTTATGCTTTTATGTATTTTTATTTTATTTATTTTTTCGTCTCTAATAATTACTCTTGTATATTTTTTTTTATAACAAACATGTGTAGAGCGTAGAATCTACATACTTCGTAGAAGTATGTAGATTGTAGAGTAAACAATACATGAATTTAAATTTAATGTACGATTTATACATTATCTGTTAATTTAAAAACATGCAAGAAATCGGCCTATGCTTCGCTTCGAAATTGTTTTTGCTATATACAATTAATCAAAGAATTAATAATGCACATATTAATATACATATTAATTCTTTTATTAATGAAAAATACTATATTTTGAATAAAGTTATATTCATTGTATTTTTTTAATATAAAAAAGGGGGGAAGATAATTTCCCATCGATTACTACAGTGAAGACATATTTCTATCAGTCTATATATTATTTATTTGATCAATGAACGAAAATAACACAAGAGTTGTACTTCAGCTACATTTGCTTGCATGTATTACAATATAATAAATAACTTTCTGTGTTATTGAAAAGCAGCGAGTGCTCTCTAATTATTATTCACATCTTAATGACAGGAGGAGAAAATTTTAATATATTTTTAATCTTTTTATACATTTTGTTCTTACCAGATATTATTATTAATTTTATACATAAATGCTTTGTTAGTTGGTATACGTGACGATTCACAGTTCTACATCGTGATGTACAGTTTTCGTTGCTATGTCGGGGATAATGTATAAAAAATATATATATTATGTACGCGCAAGCGTATATTTTCTTATCGTACACGCGTTATATTTGCGTGCCAAAATTTAATCTTTACTTTTGATTGTGTGCCATATGCTATATATTTTGTCATAGCACAGCACTTACCAGTATAAGAAACTGTGTAATTATATACGTACGTTAAGCTGCTAAATTTCTATATTTATCTGAAAAAATATTCTATATAGCTGACTATATAGTAAATAAGTTGTGCCTTCTTTCACCTCGTGTACGTTTTAGAAGTATAAAAATAGCTGGTACACCCTTATATCACATACACTATATACTGTAGACATGTTAAAAAAAAACGTTCTCCGGGCCTATCGAATAAAACAAGACGTCTCACCTTGCAATTAGAATATAATTATAGAAGCCAAATTTGCATATTATTATAGATTCTTGCAGTGAATTAGGGCAGATACCAATTTGAAGCAAGAAATGTAATTTTATTAAAATTTGCTTTAAATATTATGAATTATAATGTTGATATAATTATTTAATATATTAATTGATAGCAGACTGCACAACAGTCAACCAAAAGCAACCACTAACATTCTGAGTTGCTTGTTTTGATCATTAAATTAAGAAAAAATGAATTCAAAACATAACAAAATTTGTATTATATTTGTTAACGCTCATTTGTATAGCAAAAATTTTGTTCTTGTTTTATATCCAGAATCCAATTTCGTTATCATTACGAGGCATTTAAACGTCTTCATGATGTGCATTTATATTGTACGTATTAAAGTAGAATGGCTATAGGATTCGTTACTGTGCTGTTATTTTGTCAGTAAAATAAAGGAGTTCACATCAGAGAATACTACATCCCAAGTTATGATAAACTTCTTTAGTCTTCTTAGGTACGTTGAGAGAGAACTCGGGCTCAGGTATAGCTAGCTGGTCCACCCACCCCCGCTCACAACATCAGTCTAAAAGATGCTGCGTCATTTTTGTACCCACTGTGATGTGTGCACTTTAGCTGTGAGCTACAAGGACACAACTGGTTTGATGATATATCATCAGCACTGTCCTACATTATTAAATTCCAGATTTCCAGGTATAATACCTTACCTAACGGTGTATATTTAGGCAAAAGTTTTTATACTCTCCTAGTACAGTGTATTCTGCCATGTGTAAGAAATTCAACTGCATGATTGTTGCAATAATTAGAGCCCATTAATCCTAGTTGTGCATGAGTCTCAGAGAAATCACCGTGCTAATCACAGAGCAAATGAACAGAGGTTAGAGCTGCGATAACCGATAGTACTGATGGTACTTTTAAATAATAACTCTAGATAGGACACTCCAGGTATAAATATCTTTGATACTCCTATTCTCAACCATCAAAATCTCCAATAACAAAAGAAATAATCAGTCATATTTTAAAGTTGGCAGTGCTGACTGTGAGGTTGCTTGTTTCAATGAATCTACAATTATTTGAGCTAGGTATTTCAAGTCATAAATTTTTATTTGCTATCTCGTTCTATTCTCTTTAATAAAAATTAATTTCAATAATAAAAAAAAAAAAAATCTTATCTAAAAAAAATTAAGGTATACTCCGGTTTTTGATTAAAACTTCATTAACAGTATGAATGGAGAAAAAGGAAACAAAACTTGTGGCGCAGGCGTTTTGAGGTACTGACTGATATGTTTTTTTGAGCACGAAAAGATTATATTGCGAGACAGCCGTGTGGTTCCTCCTCCACTGCTGTGCCTGGCACACAATGAGATAGGGACTGAAGCCGGCAAGTGCATGCCAGTTTACTAGCAGCTTTGTGGCGTCTCCTCAGCTACAGCCCAGAGTCTGCGTACACGCCACCACGGGCGTTATCCATATACCACAATCATTACGTGCACACCACTTTACTGGTGCTACGTAACCATGCAGGCAGGACGTGGTTCTAGCAACCAATAAGAAAATGGTAGTAGTATATTATGATTGGTGCGCAGGATCTGAAATCATGTTAAGCTCCTCCTTTCTGGGCCGGCGCTGAACGCAAGTGTTTTTTAGCGCTGGCTCTGATGTGTTCGTGGTAGCTGGGCGGGCGGGTTGAAAACTCTGCCTCGACAAGCTTGCTGTGTGTTGGGAAGACTCACTTGATGCCGGTCGCCTGGCCAAGCAAGCGGTACTGTGGAGTAGGAAAACTAGGCAGGCAGGCAGGCTAGCCAGAAATCCCGCCGAACTGTTGTATAGTAAAGCGGCGTGCGTGCGTGCAGTGGGCGGAGTCTAAAATTGGTGAGGAGAATATCGTCATTCTATATACCATGATGGCGCACAATACTCTATAGTTTCAATCTTTTACTAGAGATGGCAGTTAACTCGATACACTAGTATTATTATTGTTATTATTATAAATACACGTGACTTATAAAATAATTCGATGTTATGTTTTTTTTTTAATTTTTTGCATTTTTTTTTTCCAGAATTTTATTCATATCTGCCATCCTGAAAGATTAATTTTTTTATTTATTTTTTTTCCTGCAAATTTTACTCAATTTTTTTTTTTTTAGTAATTTTTGCCACTCTTGTCACAATTTGTTTCCTAGTTTTCTTTATGCATGAATGCAGATATGTCAGGTTACCGCATGATTTTTATGAAATAAATAAATAATAAGCTAGCTGATGTATGTCAATTTTACGTGATGCATGATTTGACGTTTGTTCATTGTTTTCTAAATGTACCGGCAGGCTCGCCCCTGCCAGAAACTTATTTAGGCAAAATAACCAACACCCGTGTCCAACTGGTTGCATACCCTGTACGATACGCAGGGGCTGTTATTATTTTGTTTATTGACAAAAATGTAATTTTCTTTCTTTTTTTAACGAAAAAATAATATTTTAAAATTACGTTATAATATATGTCGTACTATTATATTTATGTTGTATTTTTTTCTTTACTTTATCAAAATAATGACCTTATTATTTGCAAGGTGTGATAAGCCTTTTAATTTCATAAAATGTTGATGAATTTCAGATAGATTCAATCATGTATAATGATGTAGATGTATTTATTTATTTATTTATTTATTTATTTATTTATTTATTTATTTATTTATTTATTTCTCATGTGGCTGTACATAATACAACATAGAGACAAAAACACTTAAAAATACCTTAAAAATTAAACATGAAACAGTATGTATAATACAATCTGATGGAACTTCAGGTAGAAATGGTAGATGGAAAAGAGCACAAATAAAATATTAATTTATTAAAATTTTATAATCAAAGTGCAAACGTCCGTTCACATTTCTAAAAATGACATGCACAAGCTAGAAATTCCAATGCATTGTATTATTTTCTATTCAGATTTTAGCACAAAATTTATCTTGGCTTCCTATTTAGTTAAAATAAAAGTTTGCTTGCTCTTTTCTGCTACCATGCACGAAGAAAGAGCCACATAAAAATGTTTCCGTTTGCAGGGCTGAATGGGCATATATAATTATAGTATTGCACTGAAATGCGTGCGTTGGTGCTTTATTCAGTCTTCCATTAGAGCCAAGAATTTTTCAATATGGTTTTGGGTTAGAGGTAGCTATATACCTTTTTCCTTGCATTTCACCTTTTGTTGCGCACTTCTTTTACCCCTTCTCCTTCCTCCCAATACTCACGAGCCACCCCACTGTCCAAGTCCCATGGTCCAAGTCGTTGCTCTAAACGCTAAGGTCAAAAAAATGGTTCAAGACAACATCAACTGGATTTTATTTTAGACTAAACTTGTTGTTTTATAAACCGGTTTTCGCAGAACAACTGATTAAAAAAAGTTTTAGCTTGAAAAGCTATTGAAAAAAATTTGATAAGAATAGCATATTTTATAGCTTTACTACTATATAATAAAAATAAAGTAATTCTGCTATACTGTATTACAGCAGTGCTGCTGCTTACAACAAATGAGCTTGTATTACTGCAATTACATTTAATTGTGAAAAATAAAATCGACCCCTCGTATACGCAGCTCTTAATTTAGTTTTGACGCAGCTGAAATGCTCCATGGATAGTTCTACGAAACGTTTTATACGATTAAAAGAGAAAGGAGCACTTGCATGCAGTTAAATTTTACTTCACAAATAGCTAATGAATTTATCATGGCGAAATATATACGAACCATCTATGCATTCATGTCCCAACCGTGCTATTGTATTTTAAACTCCATTAATATGAATTACAATGTTCATCACTTACCAATTAACACCAGTGATGTCATGGTAGAAAAACAGAAAAAAGAAAAAGAACAGTTTAATTAATTTTTAGAACAAAATAAGCACCAGACACACTTTTAAACTGTCAAAAAAGTTCGATTTCTTCAGTTAATTTTACTTGTGCCCTTTTTAATTAAAATCTTAAATTCCAACATGTCATTCATTGCAGAATAATATAATTAAATATTAATACAATAATTATAGTAAAAGGTCCTCTACTTCATTTTATACATGACTTACTGTGTCTGCATTTAGCTGTGGGAGGAAAAAAGATGCATGCTGGATAGACAAAGACACAACTATATACATGAGTGCTGCTGCAAATTACTTGACGACGACGAACAGTATAGTTATCATTTATAGTATTTATACTATATAACCTATTTTACATTTATGATATTATATAATATATAGTAGATGAGGTGACGTCAATTAACTGATCCGCATGCATCAGACATCACTCCTGAAACGTATAACCTTGTAATTAGCGTATATATGTTTTATATGTATACATATACAGTATATATAATTGCAGCTAAACTTTTTTTTAAATTATCGTATCTACGTGAAGGTTTGAAATAGAAAAACGCTCGCTGCATATTTAAATTTAAAGCCAGTCATTTTACACTATAAATTTTGGAGAGAGAAAAAGTTTTTTTTTTTTATATATATATTTTCAATTTATTATAATTGGCAAATTTAAGTGTGATCTTCTCTTGAGTTTCTTTATATAACATTGACCTTAATGTGTAAAGCCGGTATTACACGATACAATTTTTCTAACTATTGAATACAATTTTTCCTTACAAGAAAACTTGAACTCCATTTGTTTGTGTGGAGATGAAATTTTCTTGCAAGGAAAAATTGCATTCAAAATTGTATGGTGTAATAAAGGCTTAAGCTCATTAATTGGCTCTTCCAACCACCTCCCTGTGATAATATATAATATTAAAATTAACTTTGGATCGCGCTTGCGTTGGATTTATTTTATTGTGTTATTGCGACTCCGAATGATTTTCTAATAGAAGTGCTAAATTTATACATTAGCATCAACCTAGAACTAAATTGCTTAAAATGGAACTGTATATAATTCGCCAAATTTAATTAAATAATTGTCAATGTAACAAAAGTACTCAAATGTTTCTACATTGTAGTATTGAAAAATTTATTGCAAAAATGGATAGAGCATGCAAAGTTATGCTCCCCTGATTTTTTTCAGATTTTTTTGAGCCCGGGAACTATTTTTAAAAAATTATTGAAAGTCCTTTTTGTGACGTCACGCGGCGGCAAGTCCTATCTTTTTGTTAAGGAGCGGCGTCTCGTGACGTCACAAAAAGAACTTTCAATAATTTTTAAAAATATATAGTTCCCGGGCTCTAAAAAATCTGAAAAAAATCAGGGTAGCATAACTTTGCACGCTCTATCCATTTCTGTAATAAAAAAATTTGAGGTCAATACTCTATTCAGTAACAGCCGGACCCACATCATAAATATTACGAAAACAGTTCAGAACGCATAATATACAATTCATTGGCACTTATAAACACTGAAGAAGGAAAATAATTAATAAAAAAAGTTAATAGAAACGCAAATAGAATTTAATAATTGTAATGAAAATTATTTTTTTAAATATAATTTCAATACAATATACTGTTCGTATAATACAGTTATGATATTTTTGTTATATATTATGTTACATAATGTTACCTGTACAGAAGGGTCATCTGATTATTAATTCGTGAATCAATTGTGCATTTATACGAACAATCCGATTGCCCATTATTTTCATTTTCTCTTTTGGATGATTTATTTTTGGAACTCTTTGCTAATATATAGCTTTACTTTTTAAAATTATTTTCGCATGTTATTACAATATTAAATCTTGGGAGTACATTGATCTCGTATAGAAAGTAGGTAGGTGGGTTGGCATGTAACTGTTATATTGCGCTTGTGTGCACAATCGAAAACTGAAATTCGATTCGCTTGTACAAACAGACAGTAAGTTCAATATTGGAAAATTATGATAAAAAATAAATACGCTGCATGGAATGTAATTATCTTTAGTTTTGCTTTCGTTGAAAAAGCACGTTCCCCTTATGACCTGCTGGGCTAAATCAGTGGAGCAAAGCCGCTGAACGTGTCGAGATAGCGCGTGCATGATATAGTTCGCACGTGCAATTTACACCTGCTTGACATGCCATTTATATATATGTATACCAGTACACAGAATGTATTTCACTGTCGCTCAGGCAGAATGTAATGCCGACAGTGTACTGTGGTTTGTGTGGTGGACAAGATATTAATTAGTTGTTATAACTACGGACTACGGTGTTGAATCGTAAAGCAATTTAGAAACATAATATGATCATTCGTTTTTCACGCGATTTTTCTTTTTTTTTTTTTTTCTCCTCAGATTAATATCAATAAATTAACTGTTTTCTCGTGTAGTGTGTGGTTTATAAATTACAGTATTATTTATTATATATGATGCTGGTGCATAATATGGTGATGTAGCTGCGCTAATTTCTTTGACTGTTCATGTGAATTAATTTTAAGTGGAGGAAGGACAATGAGTCATGTCTTGGTTTGTTGCTTTGTCTCACAGATGCGGCTAGTCCGCAAGCAGAAGTAGAGGACTCAAGACCGACGACTTGCACCTCGGAAACGACGAGAAGTGATTCTGAAAGCGCGTCTCGCTCCTCGCCAACGCGCCCCGCAGCAGTAGCCGCGGCGCTCGATCAAACGCCGCCGCGCGACGCTGCCGCCACTACTAGTGCTGCCCCCTGTGAAATGCGGAGAGCACCAACTCAAAACAAAGGCAAGTCAGTCGTCGTCTCGTCTTGTTATTTTTTTTTTGTGTCGGTCTCAGGAATTCCTTGGTGGTGCATGACCTTCACGTCACATCGGTAAGATCTTTTAATGAATTTACTGTAAAATAAAGCTGTTATAATTAATATTACTGAACTACACATTCTATTTATCATATTTTACGTGTATGAAGTGTAAATTTTATTATTATAATTGATGTAAAAATAAAAAAAAAAAGTTTAAGAACTAAGATGGCATCACGGGAGCTCGTGGTTGGTGACGCACCTTATTTGTAACGTGACGGTTTTCTGTATTTACAGTTGACAAGACTGGCTCTCCCCGAGTGACTCTGCGTTTACACCAGGTCAAGGGGAGGGATGATAAAAGGTCAAGCCAACAACAGAAAGGAACAGATGCAGCTTCATATGAAACAAGGTATGTAAAAAAATATATATATATATATAATTATGCATAATAAATGTAAATCAATACTTACAAAGAGTCATTGACCTTTGATTCCAGGCTGCAATTCAGTATAAGTATGGATCAAGGAAATAAAGGAGACGACGTTTATGAGTTTAAAAGCAGTAAAGATGCCACTCCAGTGACTGGAAGCCCTCCCGATGCTGAAACTAGTAAGGGTGCTGGCGGAGGAAAGGACGGGGAAGGACGAGAACAGCCTTCCACCAGTCCTGGAGGTCGAGTGGGCACTCCAGGAAGCCCTGGCAGCAAAGAAGAAGGGAGCAAGGAGAGTGAAGCGAGCAAAAGAGGAGCCTCTGAGATGGATGGAGGAGAGGATGGAGATGAAGAAAACAAAAGGAAAAAGAGGAAAGAAGATAAGTCAGACTCTAAAGAATCTTCAAGGAATGTAGGCGGCTCTGGCAGGTCCACTGGTCGTAATGGAAATTCTGATAAAAGCGGCAAAAACAGTTCTACTGGCTCTAAAGGAAGTGGTAATGGGAAAAGTTCTGTAAGTGGAGGTAGCAACTCAGGAGCAGGCAGTGGAGGAGATAGAAAAAGTCCAAGTAACTCTGGCTCAGCGGGAAACAGTCCAAAAGCTCCTCCCTCCAAGCCGAGCAGTGCACAAGGTGATAGTGAGAGTGATGGAGACGATGGGAAGAAAGATGCAGGGCCTGGCTCAGGGCCAAAGGTACCACCTCTGAAAATTGTGATCCCTCAGCAGAGCTCAACAGAGCAAGAGCAAGGTACCCGTAATGGCAAGAACGGCAATAGCCGACACCAAGCGCTGCCCTACGTAGTCACCTCAAGCAATGACTCTGAGCAGGGGGCAGCTGTGGACAAGCTGGACTCGGGCGCAGGCTGCAGCGGGATGACCAAGGATGAAAAGAAGGATGCGGCAGCTTTGCAGGTACTTTTAATCACATTAGGATTGGGGACTCTGCGAAGCTCTTAAAATTCAAATTTCTGGCAATAAGACACAGAAGTCTCTTGAGAGTACAGTAGCAGTAATTTTATGAAAATTTAGTCTTCAGCATTTTTATTGTGATAAATACATATTAATAATTGTACAAATGTTTCTCATTTTAAAGATTCTAGGTAGTACCAAACTCTTTTAAATTGGTCTAATATGTAATAAAATTGACTTGTTTTGCTTGCAGGAAGAGCGATCTCAGCGTGTGCTCCGCAGCTCTCATCGGTCATCAAACCACGGCTCTGGAGGTGCAGGTCAGAGCGGGGGCAGCTCCTCGTCATCGTCCCTTCCTCTGGACTCGATGGCCAACAGCCCGAGCCCGTCCAAGTCTGACGAGAAGACGGAAGTGAGTGAGAGTGTGGTGGTAGACGTGCACCCGAGGAAGAGGAAGATCAAGGCCAACAAGGAGTCCTCCATTGAGAGCTCCTCAGATCCACCCAGCAGCCACACAGATGTCCACCCTCACGACCAGCCAATCACAAACTGCTACGAGATGTTCCTCAACATCAGGAAGCAGGTAATATTGCCGGATAGTAGTTACCTTGAATAAGATTTTGTTGTTAATTAAATTGTAATACTAGATTTTACTAAACACAGATAGTGTACAGATAGAATTAGACATAACGTAATAATAAACACGGACATAATAGAACAAAGACACACAAAAAAATAGTTATAGAACAAAAATATTAAATCAGATTGATAAATACATTAATAGTTGAAAATATACATAATATTGTAATAGAAGCTATGGGAGTCATATAACATCTCCCTTGGCATAATCAATAATAGATTTAGTTCTGGCAATACAGACATTTAGATGGTATTGACTGCAAACCTGAGAACATAGTTTACAAATACAAGTTGAGTCCGCAGTATGAAATTTAGAATTTTTACAAATTAAATTAAAGCCATGCACTGCTTGACGAGTCGTCACATGTCTAAGATTAGATTTTTCCAGTTGAGGCAAACGCCATTGCCTGTTTGTCGTGGCATCAGTATTATAAAATTCAGAGCTAATATCTGCGGCTTTACCATTTCTAGCATCTAAAAATTCTGTGTAATGATATGTGATGCAACCTGGGTAACTTCCATAAATAAAAACATGTGAATAATATAATAAAAGCATCTTCAACCTATACTGTTTCTCATAACTACTTTTTAAGCTTGATTTCTCAAACTGCACTTCTGACTTCAGATTGACAGGCGGAGGAAAGGGTTGTTTCCCGTTCAGCCTAAGCCCCCTCAAGGCTTCAAGGACTACCTGATGAACCGGTGCACGTACGTGCTGGCCGGCAATGCAACGTCTCGACAAGTGCAGATGCTGCAGCCTCCCCCTGGACTGGCAGGGCCCATGCGGGAACTTTTCACCGAGCAGGAGAAGGAGCGATACAGGCTCTGTTTACAAGTAGGTTCAGTGTCTATGATTATGACTTATGGGGCCTGGTAACCAAGGATGGGGATCTTTCTGTCCTCAGTCCTTATGATCAGGCATAGCAATGACCATGCTACACAGCTTGGCAGCTTTTTTTATAAGCTTTCGAGTTCCAAATACATGGCACAGACTTAGTTAATCTTCTTTTAGGAACTAGATATGCATATTTTTTTTTTCCGTGAAATTTATGAATTTGACAATTATTGAAATATTAATTCAAGTGATGTGCTCGCTTATTGTAATTTGTAATTGAGAATAAATAAAAATATAACCATAATCTAACGCAAATTGAAAAATACTAGTTATTTCATTGTATTATTATTGGAAAACAGATTTTGAAATTCTTGAAACAGAAATTGTTATTTCACCACACTTACAAGTTATTGCTAATTACAGATTACTCTCCTGTACTAGACTGACTGTTGTTTGTGTTGCAGCATGTTATTGAGAAAGAGAAACTGGTGCTGTCTGTGGAGCAAGAGATTCTACGAGTGCATGGCCGAGCCGCGAGAGCATTAGCCAACCAGTCGCTGCCATTCTCGGTGTGCACCATCCTCAAGGACGAGGAGGTGTACAACGTGATCACGCCCGAGCAGGAAGAGAAGGACCGTAACGCTCGTTCGAGGTACAACGGACGCCTCTTCCTCAGCTGGCTGCAAGACGTTGATGACAAGTGGGAGAAAATCAAGGTGAATACGGTTATCTAATTTCGATTACTAACATTTCTACAATATTTTAATAATTTTTTCATCTGGCAAAAAAAGAACTTAGAAGTAGTATATAAGCTATAAACTGATGTGTGCTTTACACCATTTTTAAAAGTTGTGAAATATTTTGTAAAATGTACATCATTTCATCAGCAATTTTCAAGAATTTGTTCATCAGTTGTTGGTACTTCTGGATACCCATGTTATTGCAAAAAAAAAAAAAAAAAAAATGTTTTCACACATTTTTTGTGTAACAATTCCAAGGTAGTAACTATCACTACTCTTTTCATTACAGGAGAACATGTTGCTGAGACATCACAATGAAGCAGAGTCGTTGCATGCTGTGCAAAAGATGGACTGGGAGTGGAAGCTCAAGGAACACGCACTGTGCGAGTTCAAGGCAAAGCCAGTAATAGATGACACCCAAGTCCCGATCGTCCATGTCAGCGATGATTTTGACCTGCTCCCAGCCTGAACCCTCCCCTCCCTCCCCTTGTACAACCTCTCGGGAACTTAAAGAGTTTCATAGTTGAAGAAAACTTCACGCTTTGTTTCCTGCTACCTGCTACGTATGTTCACCACACAGGGTACAATGCTCTTTTAAAATTACAACAATCATATTATCTAATAATAATAATTAAATAAAAAAAATCCCCATATGAAATGGGAATATAAGCTTTTATGCTACAAATAAAAAAAAATGTAATGTATATTTAAAAAAAAAAAATGGAGCAAATTGTATTATAAAAAAAAGCTTGAAAATTCTGGTTGCCCTGGCTTATAATAATAATAAAAAAAAAATGTGGTGGGGTCTATAGAAGTCCAAAAAAAATCATTTGTGTTTGACGTTAAAATATATTGGTGGATAGGAGTATTGTTCCACATTTAAGTCATAAATGGTTCTATTAAATAAAATTTAATTTTGTTGCCATAAAAGAAAATATATTGGCATTAATAATAAAAATTAAGTTAATACTTTAATTTTTTCCCCTCTGAATGGTCACTTGTGATAATTTGGTGTACACTCTCATTTTAATCTGCTGTCAGAAAGCCATCGTACACCAAAAAACAATTTTTTTGACTGTAAAATAACAATTCCTTGTAATCTTCTCATTGTCTAATGGAAAAAAAATGTAATTGTAAACAACATCGAAGGAATTAAAAAAGAAAATAACATCAAATGATATTTTATTTGATCAACTTAACCTATTTTACTGTACTAGGATTTGTGGGGGGGCTCTTCAGACTGTGAATGTTCCATCTTGAAGTCCAGGGGCTTGTCGTAGCCCATAATGCGGGCGTAGTGCTCGGGATGGCTGAAGAGGCGCGGGTCAACGAAGAGAGAGGTGTTGCCGTTGTTAATTGTGAAGGAGGTGAACATGCCAGCAACTTCAGGGACGGTCACGTCAGAAGCAGAGAATGTGGTCTGGAACAGTTTGAACAGATTAGAGTAGAAAACATTATCAATGGTAGTTGAGACGGATGTCAAAGGTGTAAATTGTGCTTATTCTATAAATGACATGATAGGATCAATTTCGTATTTAACATACATGGGCAACATAAAAATTTCCCCCACACCAATTTTTTTTTTTTTTTTTTTAACATTGGCCTTATGAAGAGGGCCTCCCATTAATATTTTTTAAATAGTATAATGTATATAATGCACAGTATGCATAAAATTATATTGGATTCTTGAGTATTATAATAGAATAGATTTATTCAATCTTTTGAATACACTGCTGCTTCAGTTTTGAACCTTTGTGCTTCAAGTATTGATTAAATGTTGAAGAATTCTGACAATTTTAAAATGAGATCCACCCATTCAAATCTTTACAACACAATCATGCTGTTTAATTTGATCAGTGGAATCTCATTTTACAATGGATGAAAATTCCTCAAATTTCTATTGCTTGAGAAGGGCCGGCGTACAATAAATTTTTAGTTGAATCCTGCCTTGAAATTTCAAGGTACAGTATATAATTTTTTTATAACTCATCTTTAAGTTTATTTATTTTAATTGGTTAAGGGTAAGGTAACGCCACCAATGTTAAAAAAAATCCCTCACAAAAATTCTGAAAAAAATTTAAAATGTTCTCCTCTACACCCCCTATCAGTAGGTATAAAATATCAGGTATACAAATACGATCTAGTTTTTGAGTTATGAATTTTTAAAGTTGGCTAATTTAACATGGAGAAATGGAATTCCCATGTTAAATTAGTCAACTTTAAAAATTCATAACTCAAAAACTAGATCGTATTTGTATACCTGATATTTTAACTACTGATAGGGGATGTAGAGGAGAACATTTTAAATTTTTTTCAGAATTTTTGTGTGAGGGACTTTTTTTAACATTGGTGGCGTTACCTTACCCTTAATGTTTGACATTCATTTTACTTGTTTTTTGAAAAGCAATCTTCAAGTATATATTGTACACACAATGTTTTTCCCTTCCACTTAGTTATCTTTCCGGCATTAGCCATGCAAGGGGAGTGGCAGGCAGCAAGCAGGTAAAGAAAAAGAAAAAAAATAATAATTATGCACATTATATAAAATTTGTTTAAAGTTTGTTTGCTCATCACATTGAAATTATTCATATAGTCTTACATCAATTTTTAAGCGAGTTACTCAATTTTATATTTATTTTCCCATTTAAAATATGTAATACACTGCATGTTCTTTTATGTGTGCTATGGTGGTGCGTATGGATATAAGAGATGCAGAGATGCATTTTTTTTTTTTTGCACAAAGAGGTATCAAATCATGTTATCTGCTTTTTTTCAATTTTTTAGAGCTCATAAACTTTTTGGCCCTGTAAAACTTTATTATCCCCATGCAGACCGGCTTCCATCCAATTAAGCGAGTTAATCAAATCAGAACAGACTGGGCTGTGGGTATATCGACCCTCGTCCGGAATAATGAGCTATCTGCCAATCAGAATTTCATTGTAACAATGAGCTATCTGCTATTTCAGGTGAGAACGTTATGAGCTGTAAATAGGTATAAGGTAAAATTAATTTTTGTGCTCACTTTAAGAATAGTACCCAGCTCATTATTGCAATGAAATCATGGTAGGCAAATAGATATAGCTCATTATTCCGGACGGGGGACGATATATATTATTATGAATATATAATTAAGGTTTGGTCATTGCACGGATCCCTGACTGTGGTCTCTTGACTTTTTAACCATATGAGCATGGAGGATCTAGGAGTATGTAAAAAGTGGCCCCTATTGTGTGCCTGCAATGTGCATAATATTGTATATATATATTATATTGTACCTGACTGGCCTATCTATTTTATATAGCTTAAATTTTAATTTGAATCCCCAGACTGACCCTAGCTAGATCTGATTCAACTATCAGAAGTACCTTTTTCTTCAGCAGTACAAGTGACAACGTTGTTGCTGTGTACTTCTGTGTTTCTGGATTGAAATGTAGTTGGGTCACATATTTTTTTGTAAGCCAATGCAATAAAAATGGAGTGATAAAAGTAAAAAATCCCACAAAACTTCCGACTGCAATGCCAGCACCAAGACTACCGAGTTCAGAAGCTTTTTGTATGAGCAAAGGTTGAGCTGCTAGTCCAGTTACACTTGTAAGCAATGAGAAAAATTTGACTGCTCGTATTTGGGTTGTCAAATTTCCATAGTAGACTTCTATATCAGTTTTCTGGGACTGATTTGAAGATGCTGAGCTAGAGCTTGAAACTTTTACGTAGAAATCATTTATAGACCCTGCTCTTAGTCCTGGAACCTGAAACAACAAAAAAGTGTTATGGATTTACCAACTTATCAACGTTTTCAGTCATAACTGACCACAATTTTATTGTAGTGAACCTGCAGGAGTAATCTGCCTGATGGTCTGGTTAATTTGGTACACAAACTTTTGACTAAGAACTTTTGAGGGTCCCTTGAGAAATAAATAGTTGACTGGGTAATCACTCGTGAAGATTGATGTCTCAATATCGTCCTACACACAAGGCTACACAGTGACATACTGTATTTCTTAATATCAGAAGTTACACTTTATTCCTCTCAAAAACTCACAATTCGGCGAATCCGCCTTGGTTTCTTGTTTGTTACTGGAAAACTGAAATTATTTGTCGTCTGCTAATTCAGAGTAGCCAACAAAATTAAATTATTGTTCATATTTATTTTTTCAAATAAATATTTTTAACATTTTTTTATTCACTAAAAAATAATTTTAAAATGCATTTTTATATTGATCACTTTGATCAGCTAAGTAAACATATTTTTAAAACATTTATGTATCTATGTGGAACGTGACGGAACGTCAAATTTTAGTATCGAGATTTTTAGTAATATTTTTCTTACGTTGAAAGCAATTTACGTTCCAGCTGGTTGAGGGCAGCACTGCATGGCAACGACAAAATTTCCAGCAAAAGACGTGTGGCAAGTTTCCGGCAAGAAAAATATCCATTGCGTTTGATCACCGTCGCTTGTAAGCTTGACAACTGTTATTTTGAAAGTTTTATGTGTAAATACGATGAATATTGAAACACAGGACGCAGATACATGTATAATAAAAAGTATAGAAAAACAATTTAATGAAATTGATTCTAAAACAGCGTGGCCAGCTTTTTATCAGGTAAGCAAAGAAAAGCTTCATCCTTTGGCTTTACTGTAGCGTCCAAGTTCAAGGACGATGTAAGGAAAACAAATTGATACAAATTTGCTAGTATAATAATTTGTTTTCTAATGATATTGATTGTGTAATATACTTTGACTTTATAAAAATTAATTTATTATACTATGGTATAAATTGTGTGTTTGCATGAAGCAACTGTGCAGCAACTGCCTGTTAACGTTGTATGTATGCATACAATGATGAGTCGAATTTCCAAGAATTAATCATAATGTGTGGGTATGAGGTTATAATAATATAGTCATTGTACTTGGCTGATGCAAATTTACTGAATACATACATTATGATATATTATACTTCTTTGACTGTACATACTGTACATATATATGCGTACATAGTATGCATATACTATGTATGCATACATACATAATATATCATACGTATGCATACATTAAATACATACTGTATTAAATGTATCATATGATGGACGTATGCATACTTGGGCGTACATGCATTCAACAGTACAGTACGTATGTATATTATGCATACATGTATTATAGATTTTCTACCATCATAACCATGTCATAGGTCATAGGATGTATGCATATGCATACTATGTACGTTATGCATATATGATACTTTATGTGTACTGTAATTAGTAATTAGAAATAAAAGTGAGCAATAAGATTTATACATACACAGGTGCTTATGGAGAACAAACATGAGTCATATAGTTGTACATCAAGTTACTTTCTTGATAAGGGGGATTGCAAAATAAATTATTTCTTGTTGCTTTTGTCATAACTAATTAACGTCAACCTTCACATTACTCAAGAATATATAATATAGGCTACATTGTACTTGCATTTCATACAAATAATAACTACTGTATGCATAATAATATACAATTAAGCTAATTATATTTACTTGTTGCATGATTACTGTTTAATGTTCAACAGTTTTACAACAATTTTATGATCGAGTATGTACTGTACTGGATGCCTACAATACTGTACAGCATTTAGATAGCATTTAATGGAAAGCATTATGCTTCTGTCTCGCTTGTTTATTTATACAGTTAAACAAGCCTTAGATTACGCCTGAGATCACAGACTAGACGTCGCCAAGGCGTAGTAATCTTAATTTTTTAAAAATGTCCCACAACAAGGTTATTTTAAACTATGGAATTTTTTAAAAATATTACATGCTTCTATAATATGTATAACTATTGGAAAAAAGTATAAAAAAGTAAGTTTAATTTGATTTCAAAATCGCGTCGCCACCACTTCGACCACTTTGCACCTCTTCCAGACGAAAGCCTGGGGCCAGTGGGGCCGCATGGAGCCGCTGTTGTGACAACACGTCGACACCAAAAATGCTAAAAACTTGAAAAAAAGTGGTGAAATTAAAAAAAATAGGCACCCTTACGCATTTAAAAGTAACATTCTGGATTTATTATAGCTTCTGGAGGCGTATATAGACGTATATTCCGATCTGTCTTTTATTTTAAAACGAACGCCTTTTTTCAGCTCAGCTGATCGGTTTAGTTCGATTCGGTTCGATTTAATTAATCGATTTCGAGCTCCTGTGACGTCACAATAACAAAAATCATGGCAGCGTGCCTTTTCTGTTCTGGTTTTAAAGTTCGCTAAATTAATGAACATTAAACCATGATGTCAGTACTAATAATAGGTTAAAAGTGTATTAGATACTTGGGATGGCCGCTAGGCAAGTGGATTGCCGCGCCCACGGCCGTGGCGTTCTCATAAACCGGCAAACTAAACTAGGGATGTGATGTTTTTTTCTAATCGAGCGCCTATCGTTAAAAAATGAAGATCGTAACGCAAAACGGTACTATTTTCTATTCAAAATGTCTTCCATACGTAAACTAAGGTTTGTGATACTGTAGTTTACAACACTAAAATTGTGGCAGTACACTCCATTCAAACATAAATGTCTGATCCGGCTGTACGTGGCCACATCGGGCATTTTTATTCTAATGTAGTACATATTCTGATAGCTAGATTGCATGGTTGTGATATTTTAAAACCAAGCTACTGTAATAGTGTTAGCAGCAAAATTCAAAATGTTTCTTGCTTTTAAGCAAAGTTTAAGATACAGTACCATACTATATATTATTTATTTGACAGCTTATCCGCAATGAAAGTAATAATTATGACTACACATCGGATGCATCCAAAAAGCCTGAAAACAAAAATTTGAATCGGTACCGTGATGTCAACCCTTACGACCACAGCCGAGTGGTGCTGGTGAAGGGAGCCTCTGACCGCCAGCGCTCTGACTACATCAATGCGAGTCTCGTCAGGGTATGTAAACTGTCAGATAACAAAGACCTGTCTGTTGACCTAGACAGTTGTTGTCAGTATTAGACACAGCCTTGACGGCAAGAAAATAAATAATAAGGGGTTATATTATGTTATGTTATTAAAACACATGGGTGATGAATGAGTGTGGAGTGAAAGAAAGCGTAATTGACAAGTATGAACGAAGTACACTACGTTGGTTTGGACATGTTGAGAGAATGGGTGATGAACGAATTGCAAAACAGGTGTTTAAAGGTAGTGTACAAGGCATGAAAGGATTAGGTAGACCTAAAAAGGTTTGGTTGGATGTGATTGCAGAATGTTTGTAGAACAGAAGTGTTAAAAGTACACAGTGTAATAGAGAGTGCAGAAGGCAAAAGAGTGTTAAGAGTATTTCTGATGCAAGTGGAGTATGCAAGAATCGAGTGCTTTGGAGGGCAATTTGTAGACGGCCGAGGTAATAATGCTGCTGGCTTACCCCGTAAAGAGATATGGCGTCATGTTATGTATCATGTTATGTATGTTATTAAAAAAAAAACTGTTGTATTTACTTGAGGACCATCATTCAGTAGTACATATCATTTTTATTAATTTAATTGAATTAATTATTAAATTTCTAATATCAAGTGTAAAAATATTTCTTGATTCACTGTGAATCACCAAGATAATCATCTCTAAAGTTACAAAGGAACAGTTGTCTTTTTAACATCTAATATGTATTGTAGAAGAAAGGTCTCCAAATAAGTTGTAGTTTTTATAATATTTGTTTGCTGAAAGTTTATATTGATTTTCTTAATCAAATTCTACATTATGTGAGGTGGAATTGTCTTATAAAACATGTTAATGAATGGTGATGTGACTGATAAGTGATTTACAGATGCCAAATGCCCACCGCCAGTACATTTTGGCCCAGGGTCCACTGCCAAACACGTCGGAACACTTCTGGTTGATGATTTGGGAGCAGAACTGCAAGGCTGTGATCATGCTTAACAGAGTCATCGAAAAGAACCAAGTAAGTCTCAGCTACCCTCAAGTGGTTTGAGAATGGATGTTTTTGTGCTAGTTTTGCCTTTATATTGCATACTGTAGTAGGGTTTTATTATTGTTGCAGTACTGAAAGTACATACTGCACCTTTTTGTCATTCTTATTGCATTAATTCTCAGCTATTAATGTGAATACGGGTAGCCAGTATAAGATTCAGATATGTTTTATCTTTCAGTACATCTTGTTTGGGTGGAATAAATCTTCTTCTTTTCTTATGCCCACGTTTTGGCGTTTAAGCCATTTTACTTCTAGCAAGCCAATAGAGATAGGATTCCTGCTCTTCCCGCTTCATGTTGCCAGGCAACAAGTCAAGTTCCGCTTTTAATGCAGAGCATCTGAATAGATGCCCTCTGTCTTGGGGTTCTTTTTTACACAATTTACAAATGTCACTATCTTGGATTTTAAATAAATCAAATTGGTGCAAATGAGTACTTGTTGCTATCTGTCTGATCAGATGTGGCAGGGTCATAATATGATGTGTTGTTGAACCAGAGTTTCATTAGCAATAAGTGAATATCACTCAAGTCTTTGGATTCATGGAAATAAAAAAAATCTGCTCTGCATGTAGAGACTAACTGAAGTTTGTTGCAGGTCAAATGTCACCAGTACTGGCCGCTGGGGGGCGAAGGCAACTCTGAGATGCTGCTTCCCTCAGTCGGACTCAAGGTGGAATACGTGTCTGAGACTGACGTATCATACTACACAACACGAGTACTCAGGTGCGTCAAGCCAGCCTGATTAACTTTGTAGATTTTATCTGAAAAGTCTTAGTGTGCAATTAAACTTCAAATTGAAAATATAAAAATACCGGTAATGTAAACAGTCTCAGGTAAATTGCAAATTTATGTTTTAAAGTTACTGTATAAAATAAAAATAGTGCACATAAAAATTGTAGAATGTAGACAAATTTGCAGCTAAAGTGTAAGTTTAGTATATAATAAATTATCTATATATTATGTACTGGCTCTCATTTTTTACCTTTATGGTATGTACTTATAATGAGAATTAGATCCTTTCGTTGTGCATTTGAGAGGTAATTGATGGCATTGCTCTCATTCTGGGATAGATAATTTGGTCGTGGCAGCATTAACTTTTCCTTCTCACCTCTCCTTTACCCACTCTCCTGTGGTTTGTTGTAAAAGTGGACCTTAAGAACTAAACCTCAACACCATAATTAAGATATTTTCTTAATGGTAAATGGGTGCAAGTTGCCTTGTTTTTTATGTAATGTTTATAATTGCCAGGCTGACGGACTTGGACTCCGGGGATAGCAGGGAGATCCTGCACTTTCACTACACGAAGTGGCCAGACTTCGGTGTGCCTCAGAGCCCCATGGCCTTCCTGCACTTCCTGATGGTGGTGCGACGAAGTGGTGCCCTTGATGAGAACGTGGGGCCTCCCGTGGTGCACTGCTCGGCCGGCATTGGACGCTCGGGCACCTTCTGTTTGGTGGACACGTGCCTCGTTCTGGTGAGTACAATGGAGAGGTCAATGGCTTGGTTTCAGCTGTTTGAGTTGATTGCTTGTTTAAATATGTGATACAGAGAGATACTGTATTGACATTGTCCTATAGATAAGTGCTGAAATTGGTTAACAGGCATTGTTGTCACTAATAGACTTAAAATATGGTCAATACATAGCTTTGTCAGTCCACAATTGTTAGATAATTATTATGTTCGTTATGTACATTTTCACTTCAACCCTATCTGCAATTCTAAAGCTGCTGTATATTCCAAAATATTGTAACAAATTGTTACATATTTAAATTACTATTTTAGTTACATACTGTACTCAAAATTATTGACAAACTCTTTAAATTTGTTAAGATTCATGCATTTCCCCCCCTCCTCCCCCTCACATCTTAACAATGTCCTGACAATGTTCTAATTTCATTGGTGAATTGAGCATTACAATTTATATCAATATATCGCATTAGTTGTGATTTTAGAATTTGACATTAGAACTTCTTGAAAGTTAAAGTTGCTGACACTTTATGATGACAGATGGAGGATGGCCACTGTGCTGTGAACGTTCGTGACGTGTTGATGGAAATGCGCCGCCACCGCATGGGGCTGATCCAGACCCCGGACCAGCTTCGCTTCTCGTACCTGGCCATCCTGGAGGGGGCTCGCAAGCTGCTGAACCGAGAACCAGGTTCTGTGGACCTTGAGCTCTTCAACGTAAACCAGCTGAACTGTGAGGAGCAGCAGGAGGAAGAGACCCCGCCTCCCCGACCACCTCCCCGTGGAGAGTCCCTCATGGCAAGGTCCCTGCACGGAGAGTTGGACAGCAACCACGGTAAGCAGTATGTGACATACATGGAAGCAAAGGACTCTCAAGAAAAGACAAACATGAGCTCCCCAAGTAGTTCTAAAGTAATATTTTGTTTCATAACCTGTAAGACAAATTGTATCATTATGGCAATCTTGCAAATGCAAAAAGTGGCCTACTTGTTAGTGGTAGTGGTTTGTTTAAGATTATCATAATTATGTAATTTAATATACAGTTTACAGTGCAGTAGTATTTGACAGTCTGTATTTTTAGTTTTGATAAAATGCGTTAAATAATAACAGAGAGCTTTAATTGAAGAGAGATCGAACGCTTATGGGGATGTTTTGTCCTCTAATAGGATTCTATACACAAGAATGCGAAGTAGAAAACATATACCAAAAAAGTGCATTTTGGTAGATATAGGGACTAATTCAATTGGTGAGTACTTGGTGGCGCTGATCATCCCTTAGTTAACTCCGACAAAGTACAGTCAGCGCCCTCGCAATGTCGTCAGGAGAAGCTCTCGGGTATCAAAATTTTTATACTTTTCTGAGCACTCCACCAGTTAAACTTGAAAATTCAGGGGAATACAGTTAACACAGTCATTCTATCTCTCTTCAAATTAAAGCTCTCTGATAATAATCAGAAAAACTTAACATTCTTCTATGCAATGAATTAACCTGTGACTACTTTAGTTTCATTTAGTTCTAGTAGGTGTGACTTGCTGTTTATTCTTACATTTAATTTAGATTCTGCCCACTATAATTGCAATACATACATTGTTATGCTTGCACTGTAGTTCATTGCGTCACAGCATGGATTTAATTTCTTGCCTCGGTTGTTCCTACAGTTGGCGATGGTGCTGTGTTAATTCCTCCGCTGATACTGCCCCCGGAAATTATGCCAGAGCTGCCCCCCGACCGTCCCCTGCCATGCGAGCCTGGCGGTCCGGACCGGCCCTTGCCCTGCAAGCCTGGAGACAGCTCCGAGGACTCTGATGAGGACTCAGATGAAGAGGATGAGCAAGAGGAGGAAGACGAGGAGGAGGAAGTGGAGGAGGCAGCAAGCTCGGGAGAAGAGTCCTTCCAGAGCTCAAACAGCACAGACAAACTCAACTCAAACAGAGAGAGGTGGGCTAGGCAACAAGCTTAGATGTCTGTTTGTTTTGTAGGACTGTGTGTTGTTAACACAAAAATACTTGGGAAGTAGCCTTCTACTTATGTTTTAGACCTTTTGCTTTGTCATAAATGTATATTATTGTCGAATGAATGAAAGCAACATGCTATTCCTACAATCCTACTTATTTATGTATTTATTTTTGTTTGTTGTTTGTTAGCCGTGAAGCCTCTTTTTACTTTTTGATGTGCCAATAATTTTCTAGCAGAAGCCAGTTCATTTTTTTTTTTTTATTATTATTATTTGTGACAATTTTGTTACTTTATTAGTATTTAGTATACTCTTGGAGCAAATAGATGACTTATTTGAAAGAAAGAAATTTTGATCTGTATCTCCATTAATTACTGCTAAAAGATCAGCTTGTTAGCACTATTATTCAATTAAAATGTCATCACTGTTTGCCCCAGAGAATGAAGTTCTTTGTGGTCTGTAGCATATACTAAGTGCTGTTTGTTGAACTTTATTGCGTACTCTAGAAGAAACTAATTTTGTTGTTTGTTTGCAGCGAGGCGAGCGCTGTGCGGCGTCGACGCAGGCATGAGCGGCAGGAGCGGACGAATGAGCTGGTGCGGGACATAAAACGAAAGCAGAAAGAAGCAGAGTCGTGGCAAGAGTTCAAGAGGTCAATATTGCAACCCGTGGGGCTCGGTGTGGGAGCACTACTGATAGGGGGAGGGGCGTTTCTCTACTATAAGTTGTTTGGTTAGCTGGGATGTAAGCAGTAGGAAAAGAGATGGCCTAAATGGAGAGAGAGATTCTACTAAAATGAGGATTATTGAGCTGCAAGTTGGCTTTTTAAGAATAAAAAGTTTTATTAGTATCAAGAAATTTATCGTCAAATTATAAGTACAATTTTTACCACACTCCTTTGCAGTTTGCTAAGAATGTTAGAACTTATTTCTATGAAAATAATATCTAGTTTGTATCTCAATAATCCTGACCACTAACCAGTTTTGTTTATCGGGTATAATACCTCCAAATACCATAAAGTGTTCCCAACAAGGAACTTTTGTTTATTTGTTCTCTTTGTTTCTTCTCTTAAGACTTTTGAACTGAGCTTAAAGTAATATAATATTAATAAATATAATGATAAAGATTATTAATTAGCTGGTCCTTTGTCATCAAGGACTGGTAAAGAAATATAAAGTTTTTGATGAGCAGGTTATTTATAATGTTTAAGAAAGCCAAAATGTCCCCCCCCCCCCCCCCCCCCCCAGTGAGTCTAGACTGTTTGAAGTTGTAGACGGTTTTGCTCAAAATGTTACTTGGTGACTCGAGACCAACTTTCTACTTCTTGCTACGTTCAATCCTGATAGATGTGTTGTGAATCCTGTACTGTCATTTCAAATCAAGTTGTTGTTGTTGCCATTAGAAAGAGTTTCAGTACTTATGATAAACCTTCCTGGAGGATTTTTTAACCTGGTACTGTACAAAATCTTGTTTATCTTGAATGAATTTGGGGGAACCTGAAATACCATTGCCTCAGAATATATTTATGACAGGTTGATAACATTTTTATATAAATATAGACATACATAGGTTTGTATTTGTACCAAATATTTATAACACATAAAAATATGTTCTAAGGCAATGATGTATATTGATCACACATATAACTCTTGTAATCTTTCGTTGTAGCGCAACACATAAAAATATCATATCTGATAATAATAATGATGCCAATAACGTACTGCATAATCAATCATTTTCATAGCCATTTGTGGCAGAGATGCAAGGTGGGAAAACCTCACTAGTAGGGCCAAAACAATGTTCGTTCAATCTTCATTTTTAGAAAAGGCTGTGTATATCTCATGACTAGAAAGTTGGTATATTTGTGTATCATTATAATCTTCAACAGAAAAAGGGAAAATTTATTATTTTGCATTGTGTTCATGAACATTTTTTATTATTTTAAAACTACACAACTGCCTCTGAATTTAATTTAGATTCATTCAGTGTTCTGCTAGCTTGTCACCTAAAATTATTATTATTATTAAGTTTAATACTATTTTAATAAAAAATTACTTGGTAGCATTGACACTTGGTTCTTAAAAAAAACATATAAATTCTGACTCAGCAGCATGCGGTGAAGTATATAGGCAGCCCTCAGTGTTCATCTTTTCACACAAAGTTGAATGCACGCTTTCTCGGGCACACAAGCAATGTTTACTTGATTTCGCTGTGCAGTAGAGGCAAACATTACAGGTTGCTTTAGCTCAACACATGCTACTGGAAACAGCAAAATAATGATTATACCCTACCCTATATTTTTTATTTATTTATTTTTTTCATTTTTGCTTTAAATTTTTATTTAAAAACAACTTTCGTCATAAAAATGTACAGCTTATTTTAAAACAAGAAGAAAGCTGTAAACAGACAGCACTAATTGTAGCTTATTGCCCAGTCTTAGGTTTGAATATGCTGGCATTTGACTAGCTTGTAATACATTCATCCATAAATATTTGTATATTATCATTATCTACTTCAACCGCCTTTAATTTATATAAAGAAAAAAAATTACGTAAATATATACATATAATGCATTTTATTATTCTAAAGACTGTTTTAAGCAAACACAAAAAAAAATCTAAACTTGAAGCTTAAATTAACACTGAAATGTAAAATCTATGAATAAGAAAATGATTCGTAATTTGGGGGGAAATAAGACGATATTTGATGTAAAAGTAAGAAATCATTTTGGTGAAGTTTGGTGTTGATAATTGTTGTACGTTAAGTATGTGTAACAAAATTAGGCAAGATTTTTTTATAATATATTTTTAAAAGTAATTTCTTATGAAGGAAAGGAACCATTACGGCTGGATGTTTTTAGGTAAACGAAAAGCGATAGGTATAGCAAAGGATTACGTGATGTTTAAAGCCGTACTGTTTTCGGCTCTAAACATCACGTAATCCTTCGATCGCTATACCTATTGCTTTTCTTTTACCTAAAAAAATAAAAGTAATTTCTGTAATGTAGTTTTCACCACACTAGTGTATATATTATGCATAAATATCGTCTTAAGTGTGTGTTCAGAATTACTATTTTTTTATTTCTCTTTTTTAGGGTTATTTTCTTTATTTTTTTTCTGCTGTGTGAAAGGATTGTTTATTTCTGTTCTTAAAATTACCAAAACATTCCTATCCACATTACCTCATGGTCTAGGCAACACTTGCAGTCCAGTTGAGTTTTCTATTGATAATTAAAATTTAATAAAATTCCTCACTTAATATTATGCTGCAGATATGAAACTAAAGTTTACACCATTCTTTTGTAGATATTTTCCCAGGTTTCAAAAACTTGTTCAATCTCCAAACTAATTCTTAATACACTTGCATTAAAAGTAAGTAAATGAAAGAACCGGTAGCTTATTTAGTAAGTAGCTCATTGAATAAGAATAAAGCAAGCAATTAAGTTAATCTCGTATGATATATATTATATACATATATTTTTTTTAAAAACATAAAATACAAAGTATACACTTTTTCAATTTTTGGTAATTTTAATGTTTGTATTGAAAACTCTAAATTCCATAGATGTTAAAATCTGAACACATTCCAAGGTACTTGTTTAAATGCTTATTCTTTTCATTGTCTCGTAACTAAAATTATTACTGCTGTATGATAGTGCATATTATATTTTCTTTTTGATTTTAATTAGGTGAAGCCTGGGCTTTAGAATACTTATTTCATTTGTAAATTGGTTGCCTATATGTATAAAAATTAAAAATCAAGAACTAACAAAAAAATAACATAGATAATATCAATGTTGTATTTTTGTATACAGCCTCAGCTCATAACTTGTAAATAAAAAATAATAGTTATATATATAGACAGAAGAAATCTTTTCTCAATAATAAGTAAAATCTGTGTTTTGAATGTTATATATATATATATATATATATATATATATATATATATATATATATATATATATATATATATATATATATATATATATATATATATATATATATATATATATATATATATATATATATATATATATATATATATATATATATATATAGTTAGAAACTTAAAATAATTTGTATAAACATTGGACAGCAAACACTATAATATATATTACACATGGCATTACCTTCAGTTCCATAAGATGTGTTAGGGATAATATACATACTGTATAACCAAAGCTAAACTACTCTTGTTAATAGCACACTACACTTATTACAGTCATACATAATATTTATGTTTAGACCATTAGTATTTTTTGTATCAAGCGTAATTTTTTTAATACACAGTTATTATATATTTAAAATATTCAGTCAAACCTTTGTAAAACATTAGTTATGTTTATTTTCAAGTGGAGGACATTCTGTGGTAAAAGTTTCGCTTTTTCATTTAAATTTTATAATTTTTTGGGATGTATGCAAAATAAAGCTTGAGATGGCAAGCAATGTTGAAATCAATACAAAATTGTTGGATTTTGTTGGTTCATATTTTGTTGCTCCCTGAGAGCCTATGAATTAATATCATCAAGGGAAACTACTACAGCAGCTCTTTGTCTTATTGAAGGCAAACAACAGATCTGCAATTGAATTTTTAATTCTCATGTTTAATTGTATCTGCTGCAAGCCTATGTTCTCAATCAATTTTTTAGACATTAGACATTTTTTTCTTTCTTCCTTTTATTAATGATATTTTTTTCAGCTTATATAGATGCTTGTAAAGAATAATGTTGAAATGTCAGGTTTCATTTCTGTATTACTAAATGCTGATGAATACTGTAGTTGTTTTGACGCTTGGCAAAAATATTTTGGTGCCTTTGTAAAAACCACTGTGCAATCTAAAACAAAATTTTGAAATTGTTTGTGCACGGACTGCACACTGGTTATGTCAAAGCAGACAATCTGATAGTTATGTAGCAAAGTACTTCTAAATGGATCCATGCAATATTCAACCTCATTTTGTCTATTTTTATGCGCCATATTTTGCCCCCCCAAGGATCCACATTCTGTAATATTTTTAATGTTGAAAGACTGTACACACTTTTTAGTTTTTAATGATGTGCTTGATTGAAGTGTGTAAAAATTAGTTAAGCCTACAGGTATTAAAATGGTGCAATTTACATCAAGTAGTCCTGTCAGTAGTGTCATGTGTTCTAAATTCTTGTACTTCTGTTACCAAATCTCAATAATTCACAATTTATAATAATCTCATTGTTTGCTGAACTTTGTTTTAATTTAACATTCAAAGGCATTTTTTTATTTTTTATTCTTAAATGCCATTACATTAAAAAATGCCATTTTTTAGATATAATAATAATTAATTTTTTATTTTAATCATCACACAACATCATAATATTAAACTTAGTTGTGTTAATAACGTGTTCCTCTTGAAAATAGTAATTTGATAATTTCACATTATATTTAATGAAATAACAACAATATATGAAAAGTGTATTTAAATAGATATTGCAACTTATAAAAAAAAAAGTAAACAAAAATGTTTTCAATATAAATTTTATGAGTTGAACTATTAATGCCAGTGTACATGCAATATTGTCCACAATGAAATTGTACAGTATTTGAAATAAATATATATTTAAAAAGAAAAAAATTGCATGTATATCTGTTGTTTATAGTTCACGTTTTTATTGCGTCTCAGTATATCCCTGCCTTTCCGTCGGTTTCAGATTGAACAAAAGGCAGAAACGCAGTCACGAGTGAAAGCGTTTGGTCAAACACTTGAGTTACGAGTTTGCGGCTTTCTCTCTACATCTTCAGTCGGAACCACACACTTACATCAGAGAGAGGATGTGTTGAATTCTACATCGTTCTCCACTAACTTAATATTTATTATATATTTATAAATAGATGGAATCTCATCTCCAATAATATGTACACACCAATTAATTGTCTTAAAGAATTCATTTATTTTTTGGACTTTAAGGACTAAAAAAATTCATTTAAGGAATACTTAATTAAATAAGTAATTGTCCATTATTATTAGTTATTTGTGCTGAATAGATGGTACTTAAAACCTGAAATTTTTAAGTAAAAAAAGCATTTTTTATAATACATTGATTTATTATTACATTTATTACTCCTTATATTTTTAATTTAAAAATGTAGAAATTTAAACATCCACCTTTATTTATTTATCTGTCCATGCATAAAGATGCTTTAAAATATATGTTATGAAATTTTGACATCAATTCAAGTTAAAAAGATAAAATATATGTTGTATATAATTATATATCAGCTATTAATTTTAGGGAAAAAAGTAGCATTTATATTCACTTAAAAAATAATAATAATCACAATTAAGCTAGCTAGACCATGATGCATTGACCGAAATTTGTTGGTTAAATTGATGATCTCTAGTACCTGTATATATATAGAATAGAAACTATATAATTATATAGCTATATTATTAAAAAATATAATAAGTTAATAAATAATAAAGTAAATGCTATAAAGAGTGCATTTTACCACACAATTTTCACAATTACTTTTACATTACTACAGCGTCTTTTATAATATTAAGGGTAATTTTAAGATAACGGCACCAATGTTAAAAAAAAAAATCACAAAAATTATGAAACAATTAAATTTAAAATGTTCTCCTCTAATACACCCCCTATCAGTAGCTAAAATATCAGGTATACAAAAACTAGATCGTATTATTTGTATACCTGATATTTTACCTACTGATATAGGGGGTGTAGATTCGAGGAGAACATTTTAAATTTTTTTCATATTTTTTGTGAGAGATTTTTTTTAACAAACTAGATTAATAGACCACTTGCAAAACTATATGTTTTAGCAAAACGTAAACAAACTCATTCACCCAGCTAGGTATTGTTGGTTGTTGATTATGTGTATTTTTTTCCAATACATTGGACCTTATGGGAAATTCACGTTTTTCACATACAGATTTCAATACGTGACATACGTATGATTTTAAAAATAAATATATCACCGGAATCTGCAGTTCTTGGCCATTTATAATATTGAAAATTTTATTGGAAGATATAGTTAAATCTTTATTTCAATATAGTAAATTTAGTATGATACCAAATCAGCCAGTTGCATGGGGGTAAGATCGACGTATATAGGCAAACTCCATGCAGTTTGTTGATTTTAACTGTTGCAATAATAAACGATCTGAAGCTTGCTTGCATGGTTACGTATCTTACGGTACCCCATGCAATTGGCTGATTTGGTATCATATAAGTAAATTTACTATATTGAAATAAAGAAACCGTCATCTTCAATTCCAATGCAATTTTCAATATTATAAATGGCCAAGAACTGCAGATTCCGGTGATATATTTATTTTTAAAATTATACGTATGTAATGCATTGAAATCTGTATGTGAAAATCGTAAATTTCCCATAAGGTCCAATGTATTGGAAAAAAAAATACACATAATCAACAACCAACAATACTTGGGTGAATGAGAGTTATTTGTTTTATACGTTATTTTGCTAAATTAACCCGGTACCGCTCGAGCCGCGCGGGCAGATTAAAATATATTCATTTTAATTTTATATATTAAGTTTACCTTGCTGGATGTCGTTACAGAGAGAACTGCATGTAGACTATTTATTTGTTTATATTTTCGTCTCTGATATTATATTATATATTATGTTTCTGTCGGAACATATATATAGCCCTCTCTCCACCAGAGGGCTATGGTCGGAAAATGCCAATTCAAATACCACACCTACATCCCGCCATTAAAAAAATTTCTCCGATCATCGCCGATCATCCGCGAATGTCACCGATGCTCAGCTGCTGATGTGAAAAAAGTTGTGTGATGACAAAATAAACAGTAAATACATCAAGTTTTATGCAAGGATTCATGCACAAAATCGCCAGCTAAGTTGCCTGTGAGTTTAATTTATTTGGCGTATATTATTATATTAATAAATAGTCTTTTGTTTATCTTACATGGCTGTCATAATCAGATTTTCAAGTCGTGAGTCATATAGTTTGCAAAGTCGGTCATATGTAATTTTTTCCTCATCTTGCTTGTTGCTTCTGTACTAAATAAATGAGCTATAGGGTCATGAAATAGACTAGTTTGTCGTGTATAGACAAAATAAAATATAAGTAGGTAAGCATGAGATTTCAGATCTCTTTTTGGGTAAAGATCCAGAGATTGTAGACCACAATCATGACTTCACATAACGTATGATATGCATATGCATACACAGTATGCATATGGACTGAACTCTTATCTAAGCCTCTTGTGGTCTATCATAAAAAGCAAATGAATAAGTCTATCAGTTACTCAATTGACACATGACGTAGCATATATAGTTAATTCTTGCTGTTCCAGATAATGGACTGGTTTGAGCATGTCAAACCCTTGTTGTGAGAGCCAAGAATGGGCTCCTGCCTTTGTAGAGAAAAACGGAGGTGCCGGAGTGAAGCTGATGATCAGGAATGCTCGGATGGAGAGGTTCAAACCATCTCAGGGCGCCTCATCATCGACACACACCTGCCTGTACCAGTGAGACCCTCAACGAGAAGCAGTGTTCCCTCATCAACAACTGTTGACCGTCTAGTCCTAGATACCTTGTCAGTCATCCGCACATTGGTCGAGAAGTAAGTATAATTTTATTATAACCAAACCACTGTTGTTCAAGAAATCAGAATTTATGAATTTAAGTCTGCTATTTTTTTGTGATGGAAATTTATTCTTTATATTTATATTGTGCTGTATATGTTGCACCTTACATGACAACATGTATCATACTGTACATATGTGACAGACTATAACACTGTCAGCACATTATATACATATTACAACAGCCATAATTTAGTTATAGCACTGTGTACAGTACTATTTGTTCTTATTGATTATACTTACGAACTCATTGCTTTAGTGTGATGGTTCAATTCATCATGCATACCATGCCATGAGTACATAAAATGTTTTACTGTAATTCGTGCTTGTGAATTTCAGTGAACAGGAGCCGCCAGCATCAATGATAAAGCTGCATGTGATTGCTGACAAGGAAGAAGGCTGGCTGGCTCTCGTCACCTCCATGGTACGAGTGATTCCTCTGGAAGACCCTCTCGGCCCAGCAGTCATCACTCTTCTGCTAGACGACTGTCCCTTGCCTACCAAAGTAAGAAACAAGTTCCTAAGTACTGACAGTCAACATCCTTTCATGTGTTTCACTCTTCAGTCATTTGAACAGAAACTTAAACCATATGGATTGGGTGTGTGGCAAATTTTCATCTGCTGTGCAAATATACAGATTATTCCTTAGATTATTCCTAAGGTTTATGTTTATAATAAATTTCTGGTAAAATTAAACTATAACAGTTCAAAGTTGTAATGGTCTTACTACATTACCCATTTAAATAATACTGAAATTTTTTTGCTGTAGTATTAAATTCCAGTCTTGTATGAAATGATCCACTAGTAAAATATATAGTACGGAACTTGTTTGCTCTTCTTTCCTAATCTCTTCAAACTAGGGATCTAAATACACATATTGTACAGAATGTTAATATCTCTTCACTATTACAGTGTTACCATGCATAATAAATATTATAATTGTTTTGTTGCTCTGTGATACTGTATTTGTGTTTTAAATTTCAGTTATTCCATGGATGTAAAAGGTCTAAGCCTAATTAATTGCCCCTTACAGGAGTCCGTGCTGCGTCTGGCCCAGCTGTTCAACCTAACATCGGAGAGCTCAGCTCAGGGTCGCAGTACACCCATGCAGCAACGTAACATCTGTGTGGTGCTCGGTTGCATTGCAGAGAAGTTGGCTGGACCCAACAGCATTGCCATTCTGACCAAGGGCACCCTGAGCTACCTCATGGCAAACCTGGTGAGTCTACCTTACCCTTCTAATAAGCCGGTATTACACGATACAATTTTTCTAACTATTGAATACAATTTTTCCTTACAAGAAAATTTCATCTCCATACAAACAAAGGGAGTTCAAGTTTTCTTGTAAGAAAAAATTGTATTCAATACAGTAGTTAGAAAAATTGTATCGTGTAATACCGGCTTAACAGCAATAGAAATCGGCGTTCAAAGTTAGACTATTTTTTTTTTTTTATAAAAAAATATATTTTTTATTTATTTATTTATTTATTTTTTTATTTATTTCACATTAAACATCAGTTGATACATTGTGACTACAAACTAAAACATTAATTAAATTTGAAATAGCAGTAAAACAAAAAAAGATTAGTAATACAATCATAGACAAAACATTTCAAAATACACACACATATATATATATATATATATATATATATATATATATGTGTACGGCCACAATGAAAAATAACAATATTCAATTACTGTATTAAAACTTAATTTAGACGTATACAAAAAAAAAAAACAAAAAAAAAACATAAGGCATGTTTGTAAACCCCGCTCTTGCAGCCGTTATAGTTGACTTTTATTATACAAAAGTATAATGGATGCAAACGTGTGCTTAACACATTAAAGTCACAAGTACCTATTTTACAAACCTTTAATGATTATGTGTACAGTATGCTGAAGCAAGTAGAGTATGTAAGAATCGAGTGCAGTGGAGGTCTATTTTGTGGATGGACGAGGTAATAATGCTGCTAGCTTACCCTGTAAGAGATGTTATGTTAAAGAAAGCACACTTTGGTTTTATACTTGTCAATAATTTTGTCTTTTCAATTCCAGAAAGACGACATACACCCGTCTGTGATTTTGTTTTCACTGGTTGCTCTCGAGAAGTTTGCACAGACAAGTAAGTTGTTCTCAGGCCAGTGGCTAAGTTTGATGTAAAGTATCTCTATCATAAATATAAAGCACATCACTTGAAACTTTAAAGGTTAAGTCATTCACAAAATAATTCTTTGGATATATACAGTAGGTATCTAAATTCAATGAAAATATAACATGAAAAACAAAAAGTTCCTTCATTGAAGTAAAGTGCACACTACAAAAATGAACCCAACATTTTTTTTTTAGTTACGGTGGTATTTTTTAAAAATAGTTTGAATGGTCCCCCACACAGCACTGAAATCAAACAAATTTTATCTTACATAGATAGGTTTCTCAGAAAAATATTCCGAAGTCAGAGTCAACTCAATATAAAAAAAAATATACAGTAGCTGGTATATCATGTTCTATAACTCGAGCTTGGTTATAGAACATCACTCTATTTTTTTTCAAACCACCAAATGCAGTACTGTATTTATCTATTTATTAATTTTTTTATAGATATTCAAGAGTCTTTTTCGGGTAAGGCCCCATGTTAAACGACATTTATGCACTCTGACTTTGGATTTTTTTCTTGGAAACCTATGGGACAAATGGGACATAGAATTTTTTTGACTGTGGAACACCATTCAAACTATTTTTAGAAAATACAAACTAACAAATTTTGGTTTCATTTTTGTAGTGAGCACTTTGGCACTTTACTTTAAGTTTAATAATATTACAATATTTAATTTAAAATCAGCACTACAGATAATTTCAGATGAATTGAATACAAAAATTCATAGGAATATGAGCTTTAAATATTATGGATATAAAAATATTTTGTTATTACATATTCATAATATTACTAGAAAACTACTGAATTCAAGTATAACTCCACAGTAAGAATGGGGTAACATACACCCTCGAATGACTTACACAATTAATTATGTTTGGTCTATGCAGCGGAGAACAAGGTGACCATCCAGAAGTGTCTGAAGCTGGAGACGTCAAACCCGCTGGTGCATCTCGAGGCCTGGGTCGGACATGAGGACTTCGTGAAGCGGCAGGTCGGCTTCTGTGCCCAGTGGTGCCTCGACAACCTCTGTGAGTGTCCTATGGTGACAAGTACGGTCCTTAGTAGTTTATTAGTTTAGTGTTCTGATAAGGTCGTTGAGTGTTTTGTTGTTTATATCATATCACAATGATGTATTAAATCCTCACTTTTGACCTTCGAAGTGACAGAACATAAAGTTGACCCTGTCATTGTATGTCAATGTCTTTAGTAGTCAGTAATACACAGAACAACAAACAACAAAATACAGTGGCAGCCCAAAAGGTGTTGTCAAGTGTAGGTTTATAATTGTGTGGTGGAAAAAATTCCAAAATATAACCAGCATATTCAATATATATATATATATATATATGGGGAAAAATTTTGAAATTTAATCTCTACTGGTTTGGGCTCTGCAGCCACAGTTACTGTACTTCTCATTCATTCTCTAATATTTTACTCTTAATTATATTTGCAGTTTTGGTTGAAGGCCGCAACTTCTCATTTGAGTGTGTTGACCTGACCGGAATCAACGCTATGCTTAACACCAAGGATGTCAGCGAGTACCTGAAAATTTCTCCCAACGGCCTAGAGGTATTTCTCAACAAGACTTGTGTTTGGTATTGGTCATTGACATTCTATTTCTTCTCTAGGCTCGCTGTGACGCTTTTTCGTTTGAGAGTGTGCGGTGCACGTTCCAAGTAGACACAGGTGTGTGGTACTACGAGGCAGAGATTGTGACGCCAGGAGTGATGCAGATCGGCTGGGCCACCAGGGACAGTACCTTCCTGAACCACGTGAGTCTCAGCAGGAGCAACTGACAATGAGTTCAAGATTTCTGGGATGTTACTGTATTTCTTGAATGTGTTTATTTATCAAGATGTTTGAATTAACCAGTTTTTTTTTTGTATTAATCAGCCTTCTTTTGTAACTTTTAATCTATTTTAATTTAAGTTGGGTGATTCTTTTCGTAATACTAGAAAATGAAAGGTTGTGCATAAACATGTTTTTTAAAATGTAACAAACTGATCAAAATATTTTAAAAGAATGCTACAAAATTCATAAGTAATCTTCTCAATAAGTTTTGCACAAGACGAATAATTGCAAGTAAACATTTTGATTGTTGAATGTTAAGAAAAAATATTTCTTCTGAATTTGCCGTATTTTTTTCACACTACTCTCGATACAGGAAGGCTATGGTATCGGAGACGATGAGTATTCGCTGGCCTATGATGGCTGTCGCCAGCTCGTGTGGTACAACGCACACAGCGAAGCTCAGAGCCGGCAGTGCTGGAGCCCAGGGGACGTGCTGGGATGTCTTTTGGACCTCACCAAGCCAGAGATGTGCTTCTACATCAACGGGCAGCCCCTTGGGACTTGCCTGCACCTCAGCACAAACTCTCATGTTTTCCAGAATGCCAGGCAAGTTGGAGCTCAAATCCCTGTAGAAGGTCCTAAAAAATGGGACTGAATATTTGAAAATTTATATTTTCTTCTAACTCTTGTTTTTCTCTTTGTAATAAAAAATAAAACAAAACAAAACAAAAACAAGGATAAGGATCAATAATAAATTATTATTTTTTATTAGATCATTTGAATAGATTGGCACATTACACCTAAGTTTTAGAATTATTCTTTGCAGCCCTAATGATACAAATTTCTCAGCATTATAGTTACATTAATATTTTAAAATTTTAGCAATGCAGTACTTGTATTAGTACCGGTAATTTAATATTTACTGTTCCTCATTACCATACCTTCAAAATATTTACACTGTTGCCATTAATTATCTGGTATTCTTCCTCTAATGGACACTACACCTCCTCAGGTCTGGCTTCTTTGCCGCTGCGAGCTTCATGTCATTCCAGCAGTGCAAATTCAACTTTGGCAGTGAGCCCTTTCGGTACCCTCCAGAGGACCGGCCTTTCCAAAGTTTCAACGCACATGCCAGTATGGAAGACGAGGACAAGAAGGTTCTGCCCCGGTAAGCACATTTCTCGGGTCACAAAGTATACTTGTTCAAATAATTACTTATACTTAAGAGAAACACTGGGACTCTAATGGGAAGCTCCTGATGAGTAAAACTGCCATATGATGAAGGTACAAATATGTGTGCTAGTAAAACATGTGTTTTCATGATATTTAAATAATATTGTATCAAAATCTGAAATTGCTAGTCGTGAATCACCTCATGGCATTTCAATTTCTCTCTTCCTAGTACATGCTTGTAGATATTTTCTGATTCACACAAAATTATATTGCCTTGTCAAAAGATAATTTGAGTTCAATAAATATGTAATCATGAACTTTGGTTTGATATTTTAATTTACTTTCCATTATTACAGGTATATTTGTGCACCAAAACATTTTCTGAGTGTGTTATTGATGGCATAACATATTTGTACAGGCACATCCGGTTAGAGCAGCTGCGTAAATTGAGCGTGCGGGAAGACTCCTGCACTCTCTGCTTCGATCAGTTTGCCTCCGTACAACTCTCACCATGTGGACACAGGTTAGCACAACTTAGAGCCTTGTCAAACCTTGACAACTTATTTTGACACTCTTAGATGTCATCAAGAGATTAAATATTGATGTAATTTTAAAAAAAACAAAGGCTGCTTTTTGGTTTACATGCTTGAAGCTGCAATTTTTTAAAAAAATATATAATATATATATATTTTTTTTTATAAAATTTTTACTCCGCTTTTGTTTCTTTGACTTTAATGTATTGTCTCATGTAACTCCAGGGGTTTCTGCGGGACGTGTGCTCAGCAGCTTGCAGAGTGTCCGATGTGCCGGGCAGCCATCTTGGAGATGCAGCAGTGCAGCGAGCAGGGTGAAGAGATCACCACGTGACACTCGTCATGCAGACTGCAGGTGAGGTTTCATAGCCCTGGTTGATCACTGTCCTTTGTGACTGGTTTGTAGAAATAACTTAAAGGCCTTCTGAACCTTTTCACAGTATCAAGTGCACGGTTAGCTTTGCTTCAGTGTGATTCGGCTGCATAATTTTTTTGGTTTCAATAGCACAAATATCAGAGATAATAGCCGATGAAGAAGCACCTGTGACGTCACTCACGCTCATTCAGCGGCGACAATATAGGGAAATCCCTGCAAAAGATAGGTTCACTCCCGCTGCAACCACGGCCACAATTTTACTTCTGGAATTTTGAAACTTTACAAGGGCAGTCTTGATAGTATTTGTCAAATAGCCTGAAAGATTTTTTTTTATTACATTCATACAAACCGAGTTATTGCGGTAGAAAGAGGAGCAAAAATGTTGTATGGGAAAACAATGTTAAATTTTTAGCTTATCTTGCAACCGCAATAACTCAATCTGTACACATGCCACCAAAAAAATTCTTTCAGTCTATTTGACAAATACTATCAAGACTGCCCTGGTAAAGTTTCAAAATTCCAGAAGTAAAATTGTGGCCGTGGTTGCAGCGGGAGTGAACCTATCTTTTGCAGGGATTTCCCTATATTGTCGCCGCTGAATGAGCGTGAGTGACGTCACAGGTGCTTCTTCATCGGCTATTATCTCTGATATTTGTGCTACTGAAACAAAAAAAATTATGCAGCCGAATCACCCTGAAGCAAAGCTAACCGTGTACTTAATACTGTGAAAAGGTTCAGAAGACCTTTAAGTTAGGCCAAAACTACGTACGTGGATCATCCAAACGTCAGAGTATCCTCTAATTCAGCATTTTTAAAAATTGCTTTCTGTTTACTGTGGGACAATGTTGGCTAATGCTCAAACTACCTCCCATTTCACCTTTTCAACAACTATTTTGCCATCGTTTGTATTCCTATATTCTTTTTCTTTTTTTCTTTCTTTTTTTTAGACGATCTTATTAAAAGAAAAGGATAGGACTAACCAGCAAGGCCTTACCGATCGAAAGAGTCACAGCAGGTGGAAATTCTTGTGGTCACAGAGGTTCACTCGAAAGTTTTTACATTTTTGAAACGTTTCGCATCGTGGAGATGCTTCTTCAGTCACAAGAAGAAGTAGAATCTACTTCTACTTCTTCTACTTCTTCTTGTGACTGAAGAAGCATCTCCACGATGCGAAACGTTTCAAAAATGTAAAAACTTTCGAGTGAACCTCTGTGACCACAAGAATTTCCACCTGCTGTGACTCTTTCGATCGGTAAGGCCTTGCTGGTTAGTCCTATCCTTTTCTTTTAATAAGATTATCACAACCTAAATGGTTTATTTTCCTTAGTTTGAATTTTTTTTAGACGAATAATTCAAAGGGGGGAAAAAAAGGAAAAATTATAGTGATGGTTTGACTCAGTAATTTTTTAGATTGCATAAATTATAACTTTATTTAAAAAATTACTTTTTTTAAGCATTGCCGTTATTGAATTTATATCTGTGAATATAATTTTACTACAGTAATTAATGAATAGTAAAAAAATAAATCTACTTACAGACAGTTTACAGTATAACAACATATTATTTTTTACATTATTATATCATGATATTAATGTACATGATAATAATGCATAATTTTTTAATTTAAAAACTTTTAACATGATATTTTTTTACTTATTTCAGGAGGTCTGCAAGTCAAATCTGGGAATTTGTGTGGCATAAATAATACTGAATATAAGAGACCTGTGATGAAGCAATTAATGTAAATGTTGTGTGACCAACTACATGTGGCAACGGACATTTCATTATCCTATTTTATTTTATTGATGAAAATTAAAAAGAAAGACTATAAAAAAAGAGAGATTAATTAAAATATATTATGTAAAAATAAATTAATATTTCAGTATACAATATGAGGTGGGATGACTTTTAATGTTTTAACTTTGATTCTTGGTACATTTATTTCGAATTATTATTGAAATTATGTAACCGATTCACAAAGGAGCTATCAAGAAAGTAATGGTCATTGAGTAAGGCTGACTTTAAACATGGTTTGTGAGGAACCTGGCTAGCTATCTTTCTTTGTGAATTGTGCTCATTATTATTATGTTGATCATGAATTAAAGTCATGGACTAAAGGCAGTGTCACTTCATCTTTTAGTACTTATCATAGTTCAAGTACACAAAATACTATTACTAAGCCTATAACGGCATACTGTAAATGATTTGTGCTGACACATAAATAATAGAAATGTCACAAGTAGACTCAAGTTGAATAAGAAAAATTGCAAGGCATGTTTTTGCAAGATTTTTTTTTTTTTTTTTTTTTTTTATTGAAGGAACACAAAAAAGGTGACAAAGTAATATAATTTGTAGATATGGTTATTTTGGAAATTGAGAAATGTTATTTAACATGAATAAAATGTATAACTGTTATGTGTACCATATTTAAGGTATAACCTGAGAATTTGTCTGTCAAGTTCAAGAGGCGTGGCTACACTGGAAAATCTGACAACACTGTTGCAATAGTAATGCGAATAATAGATTAGGAGGGGGTGGTAACTACAGTCCTTGAGAGTGTTGCCAAGTTTCTTAGGACATATCAGAAATGATCATCGCAACGGTTCGAAATATATGAAAACAATTCAGATAAATAGTCCAAAAAATTAGCTTTTAATCCATGTAAAATTCTAAAAAAAATCTCGAGCCGTTTTTGTGCAATGTTGATTGAAAAATTTAACATTGAAAGGATAAAAAATACACATTTGAATAAATTAATTATAATTAAACCAACGGTTAAAAAAATCTGAAAAAAAATCAGTAGTATTTGGACAATTGTTGTAAGTCTACCAAATACTTTCAAGAACATCTGTCGATATGACTTTTTTCGTCCGAATATCTCAGGTTAAGCCTTAAGTTGTTTCGTTCAATTAATGCATCTTAGCTAAAATTATCATCCTGATGACTAATAATGAAGAAATTTATTCACTTGTTTTATTGTTAAATTGCTGTCTAATTAATCTGTAAGATACATTGTACATTGCTTGAAGCTATATCCGAAAAAAACATTTAAATAAATGTATAACAAGATGCCAAACTGTTGCCATTGATATAAGAAGAAAATAATTGGTGGGTTTACAACTCACTTTAATTTCACAAAGCCAGATTTCTCATTTTTAAAAATGAAGCAAAAATATGCCTTTGAATTAAAAAACTATACAATAATTTTTTAATGTATTATCAGTGCATCTTTGCAATTTGCATTATTCATCATTCCGTTTTCAAGTATTGTCTTAACTTTTGCTTTTGTATTAATTATGTATACCTCTTATCACAAAAAGCTATTATATTTTTTTCTCATTTTTCTTTCTCATTTGAATGTCTAAATATATAACAATGATTAATTGAATCAGGCCAAAGTGTAGCAAGTATATACCACAGCTAGAGTGTCAAGCTGGATTTAAATTGCATAGATCATAGCATGCTGTAAGCACGTGTGTCTAGTTCCATTTGTGTGATAAATTCTAGCATTTTTGTTTTCTTTGCTTTAGTATTTTAGTGAATTTATGTCCATATAGTCAGCTTGCATATATATTATTTTATTTTTAATGAAGTTGCAATACTCGTCAGTTATTATTATTATTTTTTATATATTATATAATATATTATACCTTCAATATTTATGAAAGGAAGTCTCAAAATTCAGTGTACTCTAAATGAATACTGTTGGTAAGAAATTTCTTTTTTTAATTGATATTATATTACTATTTTAAAAATTATAAATAAGTGATGCTCTGAATTTTGATTTTACTTTAACCGAGTTGTTCTATTCCTCTGCCTGATGTCAGTTAAGCTTACCCTCCCTCCCACATGCGCCTCTATATATGCGCAGCTAGCCTAGCCAGGTCTCCTAGATCTCACATCATTATGCTCCAACATTAACCTGGTATCTGGAGAAGTGGAAATAGCATATAATCCTAATAGTGAAGGAATAGAAAAACGCAGCCTTTATAAAAAAAGTTGCACACAATTAAATTAAATAGAACTCTATAATTTACTCAATAAATTTTATAAGCAATATGCATGTTGACTATTTTTCATATATTTGTGATCATTAAGATGTGAAATAATAACTAAAATTTACGAATTTTAATATTATGATAGACTTGATACGCTGACAAATAATTACTAGCTGTGTTAGATCAGTATTAACCAAACAAGATGTGAGGATACTCGAGTGAGTTAATTAACACAAGTTAATTTAGACATTTGAGTTTTACAGGAACTTGGCTATAATGTACAGTGCTGGACCCTTTGTCCAGCTGTTTTATTTCCTCACTTGAACTCGATCGAGTAGACGAGCATAATTTATTTGGCATTTCTGTAATACAGACCTCTAATTTGGTACAAAATATTTTTAACAAAGAATTGTAAATGATAATTAATTTTTTATTATCATTAATCAAATTAAATTTTAAATACAACTTAAAAATTTAAAAACACACATTTAAGATAAAATAATGATAAATTAATTCTTGTTTTGCATTTGGTGTCTGCATTACTATAATATGCATCACCATTACAGGACTGTAAGATTTTTTATTTGTGCTTCGCAATAAATATATATTTTTTCTCTCTTGTCCATGTAATTGTAATCTTCATGGTTATTCTGTATATTACATTTATATGTTTACTGTAAAACAAACTGATATTGTTTCTATGATATAATATTTTGATGCTTGCATTGTGCAAAACTTTGATGCCATAAATTCTTATCATTTCAATGTTTTAATTTAAATTTGCAGTTATTAAATTAAGTTAAGTATTACAAAACTATACCACATATTTTTTATTATAATCTCTACCATTTTATTTTAGTTTATATAAATAAAAAAATTAGTAACTTTAATAAAAAACTATTGATGAAGTAAAATCTTGGGGTATAAAACCTGACAAACTGAAACTTACATAAAAAAAAAAAAAAAAAAAAAAAAAAAAAAAATGATGAAATCTTTCTGCGTGACAGCTTCAATTAAATACTGCTGACAAGTGTGCCTCGAATCCCTCACACTAATTTTCAAAACCCACTGAATTTTTTTAAGAACATTGATTTTTGTTTTCAAATCAATTTTATCATATATCTCTGGTTCTCAGTGAGATCCATATATCTAGCTGCTTAATTTTTATTAAAACGTTTTTTCCTCTCTATAATTAAGTTACGTTTACATTTCTCCACATTTTTATAATAATGTTCATATATATTATATCATCGTCTCAGAATGCAACTAATTTGATTGATCACATACATTATCATATATTTATATATACCAGCTCTCATGCACTCTCTCTTGCACCATACATCACAAATTAAACAATATATGACGCCACGTGCGATTGTGTATAGGCAAAACATTGTCAGCAGCATAGTATAGGTATGCAAGTTAAAGTTGGTCTCGAAATTAATTTCTCCTGGCCATCCGCATCAGTATTTGCATCATTTTTCGTAGAATTTTCTTTCATAAATGGTGACAAGAAGATTTCAATGCTAAATTGAAAAGAAATATTTGGCGACCAAAACTATATAGCTATTAATATATATTAGAAAAGGAATTTTGTGAGAGTTACAATAACTCGCACATCATATGATTTTAGCTAGGGTTTCTTGCCTGGCATAATGAAGATTTTCGGGCAACTCGATCTGTGCTTATACCCAATACACATATTATAATAATTATATTATTATAATATATATAATTAATATTGTTTTATTGTGATATAATTTAGAGAATTAAGACTATGAAATATATAAAGATTTTAAAGCAGTTATATATAGATCGAGGTATATATGCATATATATGCATCAGTGCAAACCCGTATGATTATAATTAATTATGCTTGTTTTTTTTTTTTTTTGTTTTTTTTTTTTTAAATAAATCGTGTAGTTCACAGTGAGCTTGTAAGATTAAAAGAAAGTAGATAAACCTTATTTAATGATTTATCGACTTATTTTATTTTTGTTTCATATATAATATTTATCATTCATGCATATATAATATATGCATCTCTAATATGTATAATGTGTATTATAATGTCAATAATATTTTTTCTCTTTTTCAGATAAATCATATTCTAAATTTTAGTATATAGTCATAATGTACCAAACGGTATTTAATGTGAGTATCATAAAATTATGATAAAATAAATAAAATATTATTGCAACAAGCAAATGAAGAAAAACCTTTTTTTTTTTTTTACACAAAATTTGCTAATTTTGAAATTTGAAAATGTGCGTATTATCCGGTATGGGTATTATTTTGCATGCAAGCAGGTGCTGCCCTCTATTCAAGCCTAGAAACTCTAGAAATAAAGTTCAACTTTCCCGCTTTTCTACTGAAAGAAGCGGTGAAATATCGTGCTGTTTTATTTGGAAATTGTAATACTTTCTACTCAACAATGATAATTCATTACAGCTAAATAATTACCTTGGAGTTCCTTCATTGTGATAAGCTAGTTAGCAAGGTAAGGTTTCAAATAATAAATAAGAAAATCGTGTAAGAATTTACGCACAGCTCTCTTCATGCGTCGACCAATGGAAAATTATGTGACGTCATAGGATTTGTGTATCGGCCAATAGTATGACAGATTCTGCTAGTGCTGTTTGTTTCAACATGGCTGGTGAGTGTCCAAAATGTGAATGAAATGAAGTAAGATTTTCGTGGCTTGTCACAAGTTACTAAAGTCTTTTTTTACTTTCAGATTTATTTACTCAAGATCTTGAAGATGCCCAGAACTCAGATGAAGGTAAGATAAAATAAATCTTTTATATAACGTTCAATACATGTAAAAACAAGATAGGGTCCACAAGGTATGGAGTCCTGTTATCACGAACTGGCGTGGTTGGTCGATGCCAATCCGCTGAGAAGGGGGTGAGTTTTTTTTTTTAAGATATGTGTACGATATAATGTGTAATAACATTGGGAGCCCTTTAACTGTAAATGTACATATTCTTTCTGTACTAATTTTTGTAGCAATTTTATGAACACCCACTGACATTTTACATCGCGTTAGTTTTTAGATGCGTATATAATAATGGTGGATAATTCTGCTTCTGCGCAATAGAATACGAAGCGCTCTATTCCTCGAAGCTCGAAAGCTGTATGTTTAATACGAAAAGTAAAATTTTTTCGACGGAGAAAAAGCGATGACAACTCTCTAGTTTATTCCATTTGCAAGAGAGTTATGAGAATTTTACGAAAGCAAACACGTTTTCAAACCTTATTGTGCATAATAATTTTGTCTTGTCCAAATTTAAAAGCAATAATAGCACAGTTACATTGTTTTGAGGTAGGTTCAGTTTGTGAGCTTTTTTTTTTTAGAATCAAAATATTATTCATGTTATTTCATGTTCAGTTTTTTTTCTCCTTATTGTCAATTTAATGTTCGTCAATGTTTTATTGTTATTTTTTTTTTTAACTAAAACATTGTTAGAGTCAGGCAGGTGCTGCCAATGCCATGGAGTGGTGACTCAAAGCTATTGTTTGGCGGCAAATAAGCAGGTGGGACCTGAAATTACTACTGCCGCAGTAGCGTTGTTGTCGCATGGTCACTCAAGCAATTACTTCATTCTGTACCGGTAATTAAGCCCTGGATATCATAATAATTGGAGCTGAAGTGAATCTTCAATCCCCATTAAGCATGGGATTATTATTTATTTCTTGTTATTCTTCATAAAATTGTGATGCATTTAGTGTAGTAAACTGATTTTACAATAATATAATTTTATTTCAATCGTTAGCTTTCCAGATTTGTATGTATTGTATACTAAGTACTAACATAATAATTTTATTAAATTTATGTTCTTCAAATTTATGTTCTTCAAATTTATAATTATTGGTTCAAAGTAGAACTGAAATCAGTATAATAGAGGTGCAAATGTGGTGCAAGCTTTTGGGTAAATTTTTAAAACATAAAATAGGGAGGTCCTTGACATTTTTTTTATTCAACTCAACTAAGCAGTGAGAAAGGAAACAAAAACTTGGTATCTGACTGTCTATATTGTTAATTGCTTAAAAATGGTCACTGTTTTTCTGTTCATTTGTTCAGTACAAAAATCTAAAAATAATAAATTATTTAAAAACAAAATAGTATAAATACGTTTACCGATTAGAAATTATTTATACCAAGTCCTGGTTGTATGACCATTCTAAGAAACGATAGTAGCAGTATTGTATGCAAACTTCGAAATATGGAGGCATAGGCATCACCGAATTCTGTAGTGTCAAAACTTACATTCAACATGCAAACTTATTGATGACTTTTTTCACGTATGCATACCAGACTACCACCGCTTAATGTCACATTGGTTTGTAGCCACTGTCAAAAATACTGCAATTTATTTTCATTGAAAATGTGCTTAAATTGTCACATTTGGGGTGTTTAATGAAACTTTCCTTATCATCGCTACATGCCTACTTCATTGTTTCTTATCAGCATGAGATAAACATAATTCATTGCTTTGCAATCAGCATCATAAAAACGTGAATGAATTTCTTCGCTTTAAAAATAATTTAAAATTGTGTGACCGCAAAGTAGGGTATTCGTGAAATATATCTGTAATGCGCATACCACATGCTGAGAACAGCCTGAACTTACTGTGCCCGATTTGCCAGCTAAATAGCTATATTATAAATATGCAATTTTCGGAAAGGTGACAAATGAAAATCACAAAAAAAATCACGTCAACTGCTTTCATAAATTGCGTGACAATGACGAAGCTCCAAGCAGTGAGCAGGGGTAACATTTTTGCAGGCCCGAGATATTTATTTCTAACTCAATCGGTAAAATTTTTATCTAATATTTTTTTTATTATTATTTGTTCGTTTTTTGCTTTGGTTGATTTGTTGAAGCGGAAAGCTGGGGTTTCCGTCTAAAATTATGTTTTGTGCTGGAAGACCTGGGTGTAAGGCAAAGAAGTTGGGGGAGGTAGCGAGAAAGAGACGACAGGAAGGCCACCACATGGCCGTCGCCACAGCCGAAATGTTCCACTGTCGGCTTGCCTGCTTGCTTGGTCCTGTCCTGTGTGTAGCCCTTGCGACGCCAAAAAAACTATCCTATCCCTCTTTCTTCTCTTCTTTGTAGTTACAGGGTTGCCAGGCTTACGTGCGTGGGAAAGATGAAAAAAAAAAAAAAAAACGCTGCGTTGTTTCCCCTCTCTATGTGAGTCGGTGGCCCCTATACTCAACCTGGGTAGATGATGGCCGATAGAATTCGGTGACCGAGAATTGTGAGAGCTGTGGAGACATAGGCTAGTGCAAATTGCTTCACATGAACTTCATCCATTCCGCATTTCCTTCTCTTCAAAAATTTCCTAGTATTTTTATATTTTTATGCAGGTAAAAAAATTAAACTTTTTATAGTTTATTATAAAAAATAAAAAAAAAATAAAATGCAGCATTGGTTTTTAATTTTCTGAAGCTGGAAGCATTAACTTTTGTTTCGAGATGTCTTAAATTGTTTTTGTATTTGCCTATGTAATGTTAGCATTTTAGTGTCACAAATAAAGTCATCCAAAAAGCAAATAGTAAAAAAAGCACTTGCGATCTGTATATTTGAATGGATTGAATGGTATCCACTAGGTTATGGTGGGAGACGCTCGGAATTATTCGGCTCGTGTAAGGCCAGCTGAATCCATCGATACAACTAGTCAACCAAGGACATAATATATATACGCGACAAAAAACATAATTAAACGTGACTCACAGTGTAGTGCCTTCTTTCATCTCCCTGCGCACTTCTTGCCGGAAGTACTTGTTAGTCACGTGAGTCGATCACGTGACACTTAAAGAATGAATGCCAATCCACGAAAATGCACACTAAACACATTATCGATTGTCAATTTTTTGAAGTGTTGACGCCATATTTACACTAACTGTTGTCTCAATTAGCGCAAGTGTTCAAGTATTTGAAGGGTTTGAAGGGTCTAGTATTTAGTGTTTGAAATAGCAACTTCAAACACTAACACAGACACTAAATTTTTTAACATTGATCAGCTGATGCAAATGTTTCCAACTTTTGACACTACGAAGTGTTGGCGCTAGTTTACAGTAAAGTTGTCTCATTTAAAATAAGTATCTATACTAAATTAGTGTTTGAAGTGTATGCACTTTTAGTTCGCATTCTTTAAATGAGACACGATCTAAACACTTAAACCACATTTTTCTCAGAGCGTCGCAGCCTAGAAAAATTCAAGGGGAGGAGCAGGGGTGCAATGCAATATAGGAAAAGCTGATCGAATTCTCGATTTATTAAGAATTTAATTATATTTAAACTATTTACTGATCAAAGATAAGAAATACCTGCTCACTTCCTCACTTGTACTTTCGAAAACACGAAAAATACATTATTTCCAGCACCGGCACGTAGGTGAGACACCTTGCACCGAAGTATAAACATTCTCAGTTACAGGTTACTAGAACTGGCTATCTCTTAGATGCATTAAGGTAGAGATAACGTCGAACAGCTGTTCGACGTAATCCCCTTTGATTAACATGTAAACCTTAGCAAATTGACAAAAATTCTGAAATTTTTTTGAGAGGCAGATATTAGTGCCTAAAAGACATAGAAAAAGTTTCAAAAACATTTAACGAGCCGATTTTTTTAAATTAATTTTTTAGTTTGGCTCTCCATGGGAAAGCCCTATGCTGAAAATTAAAAAAATTAATTAAAAAAAATCGGCGCGTTAAATCGTTTTGAAATTTTTTCTATGGCTTTTAGGCACTAATATCTGCCTCTCAAAAAAATTTCAGAATTTTTGTCAATTTGCTAAGGTTTACATGTTAATCAAAGGGCATTACGTCGATCAGCTGTTCGGCGTTATCTCTACCTTAAAGGGTGTTAGAAAGTCGTTTGTGTCGTATGTAGTATATTTTACGATACTTTGCTGCATGGTGTCAGTTTTGGCTGTCTCCCAGTAGCGTAAGAGTGCATGCAGGGAATAGTGCACCAAGGGGGCGTGGCCCTCATTAGCGTTCGGGCAGCCAGCAGGTGGTTATGTAGCTTGTTTCTCCAGCGTGGTGGAACGCTCCTGCTGGTGTCCGCGATGTTTTAATAAGATATACCCAAACGTTATTTTTACTACGATTATTTCAGTCAATCTATGGCGAACGATTCTCGAACATCTCTCGGATGGAACAACCTTATTTTGCATTTTTTGTATGAATTTAAAAAATATTATAAACATGCAGCGCCATAATATAATTTTTTAAAAAATATTATGAAAGTTTTGATTACGGATTGTTTTCCTTTCTTCAGTTAAAAAAGCAGCATGTAATGCATGAAGTTAAAAAAATATATAATATATATTTCCTTTGTTTCGCTCGGATTATTTACATCGTTCAAATATGGTAATGAAATGGCACCAATTTCCTTTAAAAAAAAAATGTATGCATAGTAAACAATCAAACCCTTGCATAAATATTTCAGACATCACACATTTTTAAGTATATGCTACATTTCAAGTTAACTTTAAGACTATAGTTATACTCATTGACTTTCAATGTACCGTGCTGACAGTGGCGATCGGTGACCTTACTACATAGTCATGCGCATTGAAAACGACGAGAATAAAATGCCAAAGGGGGGTCCGGGGGGCCGTGCCCCCCGGACAGCCCGCCGCAGGCGCGATTTTTTCTAAAAAAGGGGCGTGGCAGATAAATTTTGAAGTTCAAAATTAACACTCCAGAATCATGATTCAAAGTTTTATATGATTCTTAAAATTATCAATCCAGTATTATTTTATTAAAAATCAATGAAAACTTTGATTTTTTTTTTTTATAACCGAAGCTATACCATCGATGCTGATGTTTTTGTTTCTTTAATATTTTTGCCGTATTCTAAAAAAAAAAAAGTTAATTTACTAATTTCAATGTTTTTAAATGTATATATTTTTCATTCTTTTTAATCAACGGTGCAAATTATAAAGTCTTATTTCTTATTTTCCGTTGCTCCTAAATTATAATAAGTATAATTTTTATTCTACCATGCATGGCATATGTCAATGTAAAACAAACTTACTAAATATAAAATTTCATATATAGACGACGCTCTTTTTGGTAAACTATCAATAAATTTGTCAACTTATTATATTAGGTATATTTCACACAGTTTAAAGAAACTCCCTAAATTATACACTATATAGACACGCATAACACAAGCAAAATACATCGCAGGCATCACTGAACAGAACCAGATGTGTGCGCTTCCGTACTAGCTAGCTTGCGAACTTTACTAACTACAAAGTAGTTCGTTTTTGCAACACAGCATATATATGGCGCTAGCTTGCAAAGAATATTTTTTCTATCAAAAAAATCAGACTAGAGACTATAAGACTACAGACTAGGTAATTTAAAAATTAGAATAAATGTGGTAATTTCATAATTGATATTTTTATTTTAAAAGAGTAACATATTTATTTATTAAAATATTAAATATTTTCGAATATGAATATCAAAGTTTCTCGTCATCTGATTTTGATTGGTTGAGGAGGCTCTGAATACAGCGCTTCACCAGCTATTATTTTTACCATAGCCCACCCCACCCACCATCTCATTTTGCGCCTTTCCTATTGGCTAGATCCGGTTCTAGTGACGTAGTGATGACTGCGATCACTCGGGCCGCAGTCTTGAGTCGCGAAAAAATACGAAGACAAGCGAGAATAAGATCAGCGGGATTTTATTCAAAATTATAAATTCAAACTAATGAAAATTATATGCTTGGAGCACCAAAAGACAATAAAAAAAAATCCCATCATTCCCATCTGTGTTGGTCATGCAGTGCATTCTTCGCATCTATGGACCGATCGCCCCTGCGTGCTGAAAATATTCGATATAATTATATGCAGCACAGATTGAAGAAGATGTAGGTACATATTAACTGTAAATCGTGTTAAACTAAAAATCAAGAAAATCTACCATGTTAATTCCCATAAGATATTTTATTTTTTTTTTTTTTACGGAAAAATTGATTCGAGCGATTTTTTTTTAATCGGTTTTTGGTTAAAGCTTGGGTCATAGAACATCACTACATTTTTTTCATACCACCTAACGGTGTATTTTTTTCGAGATATTCGAGGGTCTTTGTAAGGTAAGGTCCCACACGGACAAAAATTTTTGATAGGAAAGGTCGGTAAAAGCGCCATTTACCAGATGTTTGTATATTTTACCGACATCATTACAGTGTTCTCTGTAAAAATTACAGTGTGCTCTGTAAAAACTGAAGTCTAAGGATTGTAAAATAGTTTTTGAAGAGTGTTGGTAAAAGCTTCACATCTGTGCTTTGCAAAGCCATTTTTTACCAACCTAAATCTGCGATTTTAGCATGTTCCATTTTAGCTACTCAAGACTTTGCAAACATAGCCCATTACGTTGTAAAAAAATTACCAACTTGGTTGCTTTATTCAAAAATGTCCGTTAGATTTGGGGGAACTTCCTCTCATTTTTCATGCGTCTTTGAGAGAGCTGGTTGATGTTGTTAAATCTGTGCTGAAAGTTGGACTACTGTGCGTGTTTAATACGTTCAATTTAAGTATTCTTCACTACAAGACATCCAAGATTTTTCCTCACGATGAACTCCATGAAGATCGTATTAATTAAGGTGAGCATAAAATTATTGTCAGAAATTCGTGTTATTGTATGTATGCCGTGTCCCCGATCTCTCTATATTAACTAACGCATTTTCAGCATTTATTTTCTTAAATGTATATTATATCCTCTAGTGCAAAGTGTCTTTGTTTTCAATCACTATGCACGCACCTTTTCTAAAATCTCATGCATGCGCTGCATCTTGTAATGTAAATTTGCTGATTCATTTCGTACTATTTTTGCCGTATAGTATATTATAATATTATAAATGCAGGCACGTGTTAAAAAAGGTTTAATGTAAATGTTTTTGTCATTTTTCGCTTCAGAATTGTTTAATATTGAATTTTCTCATACAGCATTGTACCTCAAATATTTTATATCTAATAAAAAATATTTGCAGCAATGATGCGTCTACCGAAGGTGTCTGGGTGCAGTGGACGACTTATTTCGTGATGCATCTGCGATGCAACTCTGAATAATCACACCACGTTTGGAGAAGTGATTCCTCAAACCCTTGCCTCAACGAACAGCAGGCCTCTTCACCTCAAGGATGGGACTATCTACGGTCTGTGTAGTGTATCAAGGTGACAATCATTCTCGGTGTTCAACTTGAAAGCGATTCTTAAGACTAAAAAAGTGACTTTTTTACAACTATATTAATTATTAATTTCTACTTTTTATTGTCATTTAACTCTTTTTACCTAATTTTTTCACTCTTGAAAATAACTTCCCATATTGTGTGTTGTCGCAAATAAATAAAAAATATTACTGTATAATATGAAACAAATTTGCTTTTCCTTTTTTATTTATTATATTCCATGATGAAGAGCTTAAGTTTATTTCAATTAAATATCTTATGTAAATAGAGAGTGCATGGTAGAGTATGAGTTGTATTAAAATCGTAATTTGTGTAATATTAATGATATATTCCATAAATATTACAGCCAGTGTATTATGTAATTTCATTCATATTTATTATATTTCAGAGTACGCAAAGTATAGCATTAAATAGTAAATAGCTACAAATAAATTAAGCAGGCAAAATTAAACCCACCTGAAGGAGTTAAATTTTAAGAATTCAAGACAGTAAAAGTTGGTACATTAGGTCAGTAAAAATAAAAATAACAAAAACAAGTCGGTAAAAATATTACATATCAGAGTGGAATAGTTTTACTAGTCGAGATCGTTAGTATTTTACCGACTTATGTGTAGTTTTTGGTTTAACACATTAAGTTTGTAATTTTTACCGACCCGTTTGTGTGATTTGTATTACAATGTTGGATTGGGAGTTTTTACCGACTTGCGAGGTTCGTGGGTTTTGAGCTAACTAAAGTCAGTAAAATCCTACCATCTCTGTGTGAAAATTTTTGTCCGTGCATGTTAAGCGACGCGTTCACTCTGACTTTGGCATTTTTTTCTGGCAAACCTATTTGAGATAGAATTTTTTGAATTTTGGTTTGATATGGAGGACTACTTGAACTATTTAAATGAACTATTTTTAGAAAATACTAACTCAACTTTTTTTTCTGGCGCGCACTTTACTTTAACTGTTAAAGAAAGTGTACTGTACTGTACACCTCGTTTCTTTAGACTGCATGAGACTAAACCTTATACGTGTGTTTTTGTTTCGTGAGAATTTCGAGTTTGGTTAGCTATATAATATAGCTGTTCAATTCCCATCAAAACTTAATTTCTGTACACATTCATCTTCAATGTTAATATTATGTTCTGCTGTATTTTAACGTTATTCAGTGTCTACTCAACAATCAAAGATGACTTTTTTAACAGCCTTTTAAACACTGCATTTTTATTTATAGATTAATAATGAATAATGACGTTGAACGTTGCCAGCTTTGTGGAGAACACTGATATTTAGACCATGGAAATTTTAAAATTTGAGCAATTTTCTCGTGCCAACGACATCCACGTAGCACATAGACTAATGTAATGACACTGTCTTCATCTGTTATCGCCGTCTTGCTCACGAAATCAGTCAAACCTCTATTATTTATCATTGGTACATGCACGGTAGCAGCAACGGGCGGTACGGTTTATCAGTGCGCCACGGTACGAAGCTCTAGCAGCGGGCGGGGAAAACACGCAAGGAATGCGAAGCTCTCCACCTCGCTCTCTGCTTCTTCTTTCCTACCTCCTCCCCAATGATGCTGGTCTTTTTTTCTTCTTCTTCATCTTGTGTTGTGCATCTCGCTGCTCTCGCGTTGAGTCGGTGTTACTCGGTACCGAAGCACCTCCTCCAGTCGACTGACCTCCGATTGTGATTGGCGGCGAGTGTGCCTGCTGCTTTGGTGGGCAAGATCTAGCTAGTACTCGACATCAGATACCAAACCTCTACCGGGATTCGAGACCAGGACTCCGAGCTCAACAGCCTACCACTACGCTAGTACCGCCCTATTAGACTATCAACAAATATGGCTACATGCAAAACTTGTCTCTATTCTAATTTTATTTTCATTCATTATTAGTACAATGCTTTTTAATTAATTACGAAGTATTGATTTGTCGTGATTACCCTCGATATTATATTAATGTCGCTTAGGAATTGTATTATTAATCGCGGCGTGAAGCGATCGCCCCTGGAAGATAGGTTGCCCGCCGCACACTGCTGCAATCGTGACTTAAATGCCGACACCAACATGGCGAACTCTCGCTCTGTAGTTGGCCACAAAATCTATCATTCTTGTTAGAAAACATTTTTATTTCGTCTGTAATTTATAATTAATGTATTAATCGTCGATGTAGTACTAAAAATAATTCCATAACTATAAGTCTTCAACTTGATATCATGAAATGGATTTACTACTGTTGTTGCTATATCAACAAAGTTATGATCAAAGAATTTGGTTATGATAGTTTTGCGCCATCGCTTTGGCACTATAATTACTATAATTAGCAACACCTGAACTGTAATTAGCGCTTGCGTTGCGTCTACTGGGCGCTAGACGAGAGTATTGGGTGACGCTCGCTGAGATTTGCATGCGGTCTGTGTGAAATAAGACGTGTCGTGACACCCGAGTTGCCAATGCTTGCAGACTGCAGCGGCGTAAACAAGCGACGTGCTCAGGTGCATGCACACTGCTGGTACAATACAGTAATATCTAATATAATATAGCAGAGCAGCACGATAATGGACAACCTACATGACATTTTTTTTATTGCAGAAATGAATTAGAGGGACCAAATTATGCTACTCTGAATTCTTTCAGATTTTTTTTTGAGACCCGGAACTATTTTTAAATAATTATTGAAAGGTCTGTAAGTTAAGTTGGCACCCCTGAATCCTTTTAATAAAAAGGATAGAACCGAGACGCCTATTAACGCCTCCAGGGAGCGTGGCCGCACTTTCAATATTTATTTAAAAATATTTCTAGGTTTCAAAAAATCTGAAAAAATTCATAATAGCATAATTTTTTGCCCTCTATTCATTTCTGCAATAAAAATTTTTCATGTACGTTTTCTATTATGTAAGTACTGGTACATCATGCATGATTATTCCAGCAATCAAGGAGGCTTTCCATTCTGCATTAAAAAAATGTTTTCGATTCTTTCTTTTTTTTTTACGGCGCGTAAAGACTTTTTATGTTAACATTTCATAGTACTTCGCTAAAATCGATCGTGATATACGAGATATATAATAAAAAGCATTTATAAATTAAATATTGATATTTAATTATAATTATACAATGGACAACCTACATGAAAATTGTAATTATTTAAAAATAGTTCTAGGTTAAAAAAAAAAAAAAAACTGAAAAAAATCTTATAGCATAATTTGGTGCATGATTTCTATTCATTTCTGCACTAAAAAATTTTCATGTATAGGTTGTCCATTGAATTGAAATCACGGTTTTGGGGTTGTAATTTTTCTCCACATATTTTAAAAAGACAATCATTGCTTGATGAATTTGCTTGTTTTTTTTATTTTTTTTTATCCTTCCCTCACTCATCACAGTATAATATATGTCAAGCCTCTCCGCTTGAGGACATGAGGACAGACAGCTATCGCGAAAAAAAAAAAAATTACCTGCATGACCAACAAATTGTATGTACTATGTTAGGGTATTACAACAGTATAATTATGTGTTTTCACTAAAAATAATTAAAAATCTCTTCATTGTATTTTCATTGGGTTGGATGGAAGAGTGGGCCTAATGGCCTAAATCCCGCCCTCAATAAAGACGATTTTATTTATTTATTTATTGTACAGCGTCGGTGCATTAGTGAATGGTGTTTTATAAGTGGTTTATTTTCAGGGTTGCCCCCCCCCCCCCCCCCGAGGTCCGAGGTATAGTTTATTACTTACCCAGCATAAGACAAAATACGAATATGTGGTTTCAGTACCATATATTCTTTCCTTACAGCAACCCGTCCGTTGTAAATTTACATTATCTGAATACATGCACCAACATTCAACGCTGCTGTGGCACTTTTTTAAACAAACAACGAAAATTTTCCAGGGTGATGGTTGCACACCACATCTGAAGCCTAATGGACATCAAGCTATATAGGGCATTGCATACTAATTAATATGTTTTCTCGAGAGTAATGCGAATAACTCCATATATTATGTTGATATAATATATAATTTTTAAAAAAATATATAATATATAATTCTATAAAATATTAGTAGCAAATTAGTTCGGATAGATTGACGTTCTTATCTTGGCTGACAGTACTATTATAGCGTCGAATGGCTCGTTTTTCGGTGTTCGTACGTTCGCTTGCCTTCTTCTCGACGAAGGAGAAGGGGCGTGGCAGCAGAGTGTATTGATCAGGAGGCTGGAGAGGAGCGCAGTAAGATGCGGCGTGGCGGCGGTCTTCTCAGTAAAGCAGGCAGCTACTGTACGTGGCGCCCTGCCGACTGGCGCCACCCGGTCCTGCTGCTAATACTTGGTCTTGTCAATGCCACGCGCCTGAATGCCAGCCACCTTACTTTTCTCGGGTCATCTTATACTGCACACGAAGCTTTTGTCTTAGGAGAGTGACCATATAGTTAAGTGTCCACCAACGCCTGCCTGCGTCCAATAGTGGAAGGTTCCTTGTCTTCAGATTTTTTTTTTTTTTTTAGTCGTGCAGTATTATCAACATAATACAGTATAATGTTAGACATTGGTTGCAGGATCATACACACACTAAAAATTATTTTCAAAGTTGAACCCAATGTTATATAGCAAATAATAATATATGACACTAGTTTGACAACTGACTAGAAAGAGGACCAAATTTAATTTGTTTCATTTTAGGAGCTTTCAGTCAAACTTTGTTATAGAAGTCACTTGCGACCTGCATCTTAAACAACCGAATGATGCTGTGCATCCTGAAAATTTGATCTCTTTTTTACTGCTGCCATGCTAAGTCAGTCATTTTTTATTTTATTTGTAAGACAAAAGTTATGTGTTTGGCTAATTAATGTGAGAGTATTGAGCGCTGCATTTGGTTTAGTTTTTTTAATGTGCTCTCAGCTGGTATTAAAGTTATACTTTTCAATGCAATTTTACTTTATATAGTTCTTAATTAATAATTTTAGTATATCACTAAATAATAATTCACTGTGGCTGATCAGTCATATCAATGCAAGTGATGTGGACAAAAAAAAAAGTTCAAGAGAACGTCGTTGGTCTGCATAAATAACTTTCAGTAATAGCCAATTATATCACGAGCATAACAGGGGAGTATATAAATATATATATACTATTGTTGCACGTCATAGTTTGAAAACTTTGTCAAGTTTTAAATTGTTATAAAAATACTAAAATTATACAAAAATCTTTTTACTTGGCTGACGCCCAGTTCATGTGATGTCTTCAGAGCTGATAACCATGAAAAAAGTTGCAACTTATTTTCGCTTCGCAGTCGATATCCAATTACCCATTGTAGCACAGTATTTGTGCGTAAACTGGAAAGAATGGACATGCAGCAGTGTTTTGACTAACTTCCTCCATCGGTGTCAATTTGGCAATTTGTGTTTTTCATGGCCCCTGGGAGTTTCTCGATCTTGATGACGCTCTTTACTTTTACACCTAACATTTTATGAGTTTCACAATATAAAATGAATGCGTAGTAAATATTTGTGATTTGTAATAAAACTAATGATTAAGTTACGCAGCACATCATGCTACCCTACATTTATAGTTATTATGATATATATAATATTAATTTGTCGAGCGTGATGTATCCAGATTTTTTATTTGTTTGTTTTTGTTTTATTTTTGAGCGATTGGGCTCATATGAAGCCGATAAATAAAATAGTTATGGGTTATAAGAAAGGCCATATACCGAAAAATATACCTATACCCATCCAAAGTTTGGGTTCAGACGGGTCAGAGGAACTCTTTTGCCTGAATGGCAAACTAAAAATATTCATATTATATTCTCAAATTATAATCTCGCACCCTTCTCAGTGTACATTTTAAATTTTTACTTATTTTGGAACTAATTTTTTATCCAAACCTTATCACCTAAATAAAATAAAAAAATAAATGTATATTATATTTATGACCTAATTTTGATTTTTCCATGAAATTAATTGAATTTTATGATATTAAAATGATTTAAATGTTCTTATTCTCTATTGACATGGAATATTACGATGTTTTCAAACTTTTTTTTTTTTTTTTTGTTTTCGGCAGGTCTGGGCAGCGGTTCGGAGGGTATGAGTGGCGATGGTGACGATGACCTCATTGACGACCCTTCCTCCGTGCTCGAGGAGATGTGTCAAGGCGCGCGCCTCGACCTCCTCGAGGAGCACCAACGATCGGACAACCCTTACCACAGGTAAGAACATGTACGGCAGCTGGATGGTTGCAACTAACCTCCCCTTCTCCTTTACTTGTACACGCATGCAATGTCGAAGAGCGAGCGCCGCCTCCCTTTGTCCTTCGTCCGCCGCACAGGGCAGATGGCTCCACGCACAATCGCGAGTGAAACCTGCTGTAGCAACAAGCAAGCAGCCGGTCGACTCGATCCGCCATCCCCTAAAATTCCCTCTCCCTCTCTCCACTTACTTATGCTAGAGCCTTTATATATCTGATGTTACCTGGTGCTACAAAGCATTTGTACAGTATCCTACATAAATATAAAATTTGTGTCCGAAAAAGTACGTGTTTGGAATAATAATTTATTTTTAATCAAAAAAATTAACATTTATTTCGAAGAACTTTCAAACAAAAAAACTATCCATATTTTTTTCTTTTTTTATATCTTCGTTGTTGGAGGCCTGTGACGTTGAATATTGAAACTGGAGCTGGGTTGAGGAGCTCATCAAGCGCGAAACATTGCATAACGAGGCGGTGAGGAGGGCGCGGCGGCGATCTCAGACACCGCTGAGAGGCCCTTCTCATGTTGTGTTTCTGCCGCCGCTATAACTACAGACACGGCAAGCAGGCTACTGCTGGCACAATTATTTACCTACTAGAGATGACGACAAACCGCTGGTCCAGCCACATTCCAGCAGCAAGCGCTAATTCCCAGTAGCGTCCATCGCATGAGAACGCTAAATTTTCCGCGTCATAGTAGTGAACGTTGCTCGCATGACGTATCGATTTGCTGAGTGTTGTGATGTCTTATTGCGCTGTAGCCATCACGAGCTAATTTAATTTAAAATTTAATTTTTATGAAGTTAATAGAATTGTAACGAATGCATGTGTTTAGCAGTCATAAAATTTTATGAAAAATTTCTGTTTTTGAAACTCGGACGTACGAATATTTTAATTACTTGAATCACTTATAATTGTCAGCCCAGTTGCATGTGGATTTCATTTTTACTACTATACGAGCGTGCATAATGTCTTTCTTTTTTTTTTTTTTTTTTTTTTTTAATTCGGGGAAAAAAACATTTGAATCGAAGTAAGTACAGAAAAATAAATTAAGGACAATTTTTTTTCTTTGCCATGCAATCATGCATTGTTTTTATTTTTAGATTACTCCTAAATATAGTATTAAAAAATTATACTATAGCTGACTTGGAACGTTTTGACATAAATTCAGACTTATTACAAGCAGGGCGACCGCGGGTAAAGTAATTCTATGTGTCATGCTTGTTTGGGGGGTGAATATGTGTAGGGTTGGTTGTTGTAATGTTAACTGTCGTAGCGATCGTCGTCTTGAAATAGAGCGCATGTTGGTAAGAATAGTGTCGGTGCGAGGAGGATACCACTACACCCGCCGCCCTCCGTTCTCCGCGTGACGTCACGCTCGTCTGGCGAACGTCTAGTGACCAGAATAGTCTCGTCTTCTTGCCTCAGAACCTCGCCGTTCGCATTGCCAGACATTGACACATACGCGTGCATAATGCGTACTCGAAACACGTACGTACCGAACACCAGGTTTTAGACCGCCAGTCAACACTCTTGGCAACCACACAATAACTACATTGAAGTCACATAAAAGAGACAATCGTAATTTCAATTTGTATGGACATTTTAAATTAATTTAATGCTCTTTAATACCATTTTATTGAGAGGTGTAGCGTAGTGCGTCAAGTAACGCCGAGCGTGGTTAGTATAAGTTGGATGGGTGATCATTTTCGACAAAAAACACGTTTCCCACCCAAGGATAAATGATAAATTGATGCGCTCTTCCACTATGTGGGTACTTCCCTTGGCTTTGGACCATTGCATTTTCGGTTCATTGACAAAAGCTGTCCATCCTGGCTGAGGTTTCCACAGTTCCCCCAGTCACAAGGAAATGCCGGGATGGATTTATAGCCGCCCTCGTTGCTCAAGTTGAGTTTCGGAAGGTTCGGGTTTTCAGACTTAGTAATTAGTGAGGTTTCATTTAAGGTAGAGATAACGCCGAACATGTGTTCAACATCCTCCCCTTTGATTAACATGTAAACCTTTGTAAATTCACAAAAATTCTGAAAATTTTTTGAGAGACAGATATTAGTGCCTAAAAGCCATAGAAAAATTTTCAAAACAATTTAACGAGCCGATTTTTTTTATTTAATTTTCTTTTTAGTTTTCAGCATAGGGCTTTCCCATGGAGAAACAAACTAAAAACTTAATTTAAAAAAATCGGCTCCTTAAATTGTTTTGAAACTTTTTCTATGGCTCTAATATCTGCCTCTCAAAAAATTTTCAGAATTGTTGTGAATTTGCTAAGGTTTACATGTTAATCAAAGGGGATACGTCGAACAGCTGTTATTCGTCATTATCCACCTTTAAAATAATAATAATGTTGTTCCTGAAAGGTAAAATTATACTCCGCGGCGTTTTCAGAATGAAAGCTATAAGTGATCCCGTGCCAATATTTGAAATTTTATATCACTTTCAAGAGTATAACTATAAACCTCATAAAATCTTTGTGCAACAGTGCGCCACCTAATATAAAATTTACTGCATGTATTAATTTTTAAGGAAACTATTCTTTGTCTCTATGTTGTATGATGTACTGCATGTACAACCACAAGAAAGATAAATAATATTGTAAAATAAAAAAAAATATGCAACTACTTGTAGATGCATGATTGCATATTATGTATATACACATATCAGTGATATCACATTATTATGTGTGTACTATATATATTAATATTGGCAAGCTTCTTTTAGAACAACAGGTATATGTTTAATATTATATCTATATCATTGGCTTTGGCTGCTTCTGTGTACGCCGCCGCGTGTTGGTTCCATTTTTAGGTTGTAGGAAAACTCGGAGCCGGAAAACTCGGAGCCGGAAAACTCGGAGCCGCGTCTGCACGCTAGGAAAACTCGGAGCACGGAAAACTCGGAGCCGGAAAACTCGGAGCACGGAAAACTCGGAGCACGGAAAACTCGGAGCCCCGCTAGGAAAACTCGGAGCGTCGCATTTTTAAACTATGTAGAGCATAAAAATATAAAATATCGTTGCCACTGAGGAACAAAATTAAAGAAGACGTAAATATTATGAGCATAATTCGAGTAATATATTCATAGCTTTTCTCTAAGGCTTATAAATATTATATTAATTAGCTTTTCTCAGGACTTATATTACATTATCTATTTCAGATTAATCTCTATTTCATTCGTAGACTATTAAATAGCTTGCAGTGATACAACATGCGCTTAAAATATTTAGTCGACATACATTTTTTATTTTATGTAATTAAGAAATTATGCAAAATCAAATGCAATTTAATATTTCCCTTGAAACAACAGATAACTTTCTCATTTTTTTTTTATATAAAGATGTGCCTTCAGTGTAGGAGTTGCATGTGATTGTAGAATTATTATAATAATATTTTTTGCTGCCTTAATTTTGGCTTAGAGAACTTTTGTTTATTTTATTTCTTTTATCAATTTTTTATTCAAAATTACCTTACAGTATTTATCTATTTTTATAATGTAAGTTCAATGAAATGCAATTTCACATTATAAATAAATATTGTATATTTCCTTCAATTCATTTAATGTTATTTGTGATTTACTACCAGATTTTATTATATTTACTTATTTCATTACTTCAATTTTTATTTTGCTATTTTAATCCATACCTATAATAGGTTACCATTTATGAATAATGAAATGTTATAAACTAATATATATGCATAATCAAAAGATTGAAATAAAATTCTATTCTATTGTATGATGTAACATAACTTTTTTATGTAATATTCTATTCTTTACTTAATTTACACTTCTCTAGTTAATAAGCTTTTAATATTGGTATTATTAATTGGAATAATTATACGGAGCAATTTTTTTTTTAATTTAGAATTTATTTTAAATAAATAATATTATTTACAATTATACCATACAAAATTGTAGACTCAAACATCGCATAGTTCCAGAAACAATGTTCGTCAAACTGAATGATCTTGAAAAGCAAGCTATACATGGGGGAGGGGAAGGGACTGGAGTGAAATTGTAGTGCAAAAATAATGATCTGAAGAAAGAATGAATCAGAAATATACTCCATGCCTCCATGGATTCAAATTTGTATTTACAATGGGGAATTCTCATACGACATAACTTTTAATTTAATTGCTAAATTATCATAGGTGACTCTTTAACAATAAGTTTGATTTGAGTTTCGGAAATTTTGTCTCAAATTTGGTGGCTCTAGAGGGATTATTAGAAGTAGGGGCAACGAATGCAACCTGCACGCAAGTGTGCAATCTGTGACGTAGAAACTAGGTATTATAGCTAACACGCAGCTACTGCTTGATATACACAGTTTATGAGTCATAGTGTTTTGATGACTTTTCAATTACATAATCAAAATCAGCGCGGTTTTTTACGTACCCTACTCTCCGTAGTTTTCATCCTTAATATCAATTGACTGTAAAAGCTATAATGAAAAATATCAAACTATTGCAGGAGAAAAACACCTGCTAGCTTGTTTCTACGTCACGTTTTAACGCCAAATTTAAAAGACTTGAAAAGTTGAAAAAAATCCCACATCTTCAATTTTGAAAATAGAAACTTCATATTTTGGGACATTTGCTTTTTTGACATGGACAAGAAGCAGGTCCAGGCACAGACCGGGGTTGCAGCCAGGCAGAACAAAGTCTACAAGAACATGCGACAGCGCCTTCACACCCTTGCCCGCAACTTCGACCCCACTGATCTCATCCACTATGTGGAGGGTGTGGCCCACAACATCTCCTACTAGGCACCTAGTATCCTGACCCTTCCACTCCCCCTTAATGCCATCAATTGGGAATTCTCTTACATTTATTTTTTTTTTAAAAATCAGGTGGTCCATGTCAAAAAAGCAAATGTCCCAAAATATGAAGTTTCTATTTTCAAAATTGAAGATGTGGGATTTTTTTCAACTTTTCAAGTCTTTTAAATTTGGCGTTAAAACGTGACTTAGAAACAAGCTAGCAGGTGTTTTTCTCCTGCAATAGTTTGATATTTTTCATTATAGCTTTTACAGTCAATTGATATTAAAGGGGTACCAAAGTGAATACTTTTTTTACATGTTCGAGAAGCTACGAATTATTCTGATATCCTTGTGGCTCAATATTTTCATACAATGCCTAGTTATTTTACAATTAATTATTTAGTTTGAAAAGTGAGTTCTATGGCCGTTGGTTGATTCAAGTCGGTGCGCCCCAGCAGCAGCCGCTGATACGACGAGAATCTCCCGCGAATCGGGGGAACCTCCTCCAGCCCCCTTCTTGTCGTATCACCGGCTGCTGCGGCCGCGGGCATGCTTGAATCAACCAACGGTTTTCAAACTCACTTTTCAAACTAAATAATTAATTGTAAAATAACTAGGCACTGTACGAAAATATTGAGCCACCGGGATATCAGAATAATTCGTAGCTGCCCGAATATGTAACAAAAGTATTCACTTTGGTACCCCTCTAAGGATGAAAACTACGGAGAGTAGGGTAAAAAACCGCGCTGATTTTGATTATGTAATTGAAAAGTCATCAAAACACTATGACTCATAAACTGTGTATATCAAGCAGTAGCTGCGTGTTAGCTATAATACCTAGTTTCTACGTCACAGATTGCACACTTGCGTGCAGGTTGCATTCGTTGCCCCTACTTCTAATAATCCCTCTAGCCACCAAATTTGAGACAAAATTTCCGAAACTCAAATCAAACTTATTGTTAAAGAGTCACCTATGATAATTTAGCAATTAAATTAAAAGTTATGTCGTATGAGAATTCCCCATTGTAAATACAAATTTGAATCCATGGAGGCATGGAGTATATTTCTGATTCATTCTTTCTTCAGATCATTATTTTTGCACTACAATTTCACTCCAGTCCCTTCCCCTCCCCCATGTATAGCTTGCTTTTCAAGATCATTCAGTTTGACGAACATTGTTTCTGGAACTATGCGATGTTTGAGTCTACAATTTTGTATGGTATAATTGTAAATAATATTATTTATTTAAAATAAATTCTAAATTAAAAAAAAAATTGCTCCGTATAATTATTCCAATTAATAATACCAATATTAAAAGCTTATTAACTAGAGAAGTGTAAATTAAGTAAAGAATAGAATATTACATAAAAAAGTTATGTTACATCATACAATAGAATAGAATTTTATTTCAATCTTTTGATTATGCATATATATTAGTTTATAACATTTCATTATTCATAAATGGTAACCTATTATAGGTATGGATTAAAATAGCAAAATAAAAATTGAAGTAATGAAATAAGTAAATATAATAAAATCTGGTAGTAAATCACAAATAACATTAAATGAATTGAAGGAAATATACAATATTTATTTATAATGTGAAATTGCATTTCATTGAACTTACATTATAAAAATAGATAAATACTGTAAGGTAATTTTGAATAAAAAATTGATAAAAAGAAATAAAATAAACAAAAGTTCTCTAAGCCAAAATTAAGGCAGCAAAAAAATATTATTATAATAATTCTACAATCACGTGCAACTCCTACACTGAAGGCACATCTTTATATAAAAAAAAATGAGAAAGTTATCTGTTGTTTCAAGGGAAATATTAAATTGCATTTGATTTTGCATAATTTCTTAATTACATAAAATAAAAAATGTATGTCGACTAAATATTTTAAGCGCATGTTGTATCACTGCAAGCTATTTAATAGTCTACGAATGAAATAGAGATTAATCTGAAATAGATAATGTAATATAAGTCCTGAGAAAAGCTGATTAATATAATATTTATAAGCCTTAGAGAAAAGCTATGAATATATTACTCGAATTATGCTCATAATATTTACGTCTTCTTTAATTTTGTTCCTCAGTGGCAACGATATTTTATATTTTTATGCTCTACGTAGTTTAAAAATGCGACGCTCCGAGTTTTCCTAGCGGGGCTCCGAGTTTTCCGTGCTCCGAGTTTTCCGTGCTCCGAGTTTTCCGGCTCCGAGTTTTCCGTGCTCCGAGTTTTCCTAGCGTGCAGACGCGGCTCCGAGTTTTCCGGCTCCGAGTTTTCCGGCTCCGAGTTTTCCGCATACCCCATTTTTACGTTATTTTTTATTCGTCCTTAATTACTGGATTAAAGTAGAGTTCAATTATGATAAAAGGATCGCGACATTTTTTTTTTCTCCCGTGGAATGAATTTTTGCCATGTTTTCCCGTGTCACGAGTATCGACCCACCCCCCTCAGACTGTGTTGCCTATTTTTACGTGTGGCAGACGACGTTTCGTGTATATGTGCACGCTGTTGCTGCTGGTGGAAACGTATAGTAATATCAACTTCTATTGCTGTCTGCGTATGCGGTTGAGTGGCTGGAGCTACATATTGGCCTGCTGCCTTACTCTGGTCACAATAATGTGGATGTGCTCGGGAGTTGACTTTGCCATAACCGTTTGCTGCGTACGTCAAGCGTAAAAAACTTCGACCAAGTTGGTGGGCGTTGCTCAAAGCGACGATGCATGTAAATATAATGTGAGCTACTGCAATGAGGCGCAGTTTTGTATTGCAGAGGGAGGAATAGTTTATAGGAAAATTTTGATAAGCAAGGGTTACTATAATATATAATTATTATTTCTTTTGTTGGAAATTAGGCAGGAATTGTGACCTAAACTTTCTGTTTAATTATAATTTTAATATTAAGCTGCACATACAAAGCACCATAAATTATTGCAAACCTTCTGAAAATGTTTAAGACTGAAATATGGATCTTTAGAATTAAACCATGCAAAGACTGTAGTCTGAACTGTTCATCTATGATAATATATGGATGTGTTATTGTAGATACAGCCAAGTAAAGGGATCTTGGATACAGCTTAAAATTCCTCAGAGAAATTGTCGTAAGTTTTATATTTTAAACCCAGTAAAATCAACCTTTTTGGAACACTGCATTTAAAGCCAATCCGAACGTAAATTTTGTATATACATAATAAATCGTGAGCAAATGAGGTACGTAAGTATCATAGAGTGATATATTGAATAGAGGTAGTATGCCCATGTTAAAAATTCAGACAAAAATTTTGATGCCCCTCTCGTTACCTTCTTGGCTTTTTATTGCCGTTTTGACAGCACACATTAATTACGCGAGTAGTTCGAGAATCTCTACGCGAGATGGCTCTTTTCACATTTTCCCCAAAATCTCGGCATCATCTCGTTTCTCTTCTCCTTTTCTCTGTCTTCTCACTCACGTGGTCCAGCCAGCCTGCTAGCGACCTGAGGGTGGGAGGGATGTTGCAGAGCCGGCAACCCTCAAGAAGACGTAACTTGACACCACACATGCACTGCTCGTTCCTGGCTCATGCTTGCAGCTACGTAATTCCAGAGAGTTTTGATTTAATCAAAGCTCTCTGGTAATTCCTTTCCTTTCGTGTCTTAGAAATATTTTCAGTCAATCGACTTTTAATTTAAAAAAATATGTACATAACCTACAAAATCCAGTAAAACGAAATAAATTATTATAATCACTCTATATTTATGACAAACGGGAAAAATTATATTATTATAAAGTAATTGATATTAAAAAGAGGTGCAATTTTTTTCTCATATAAATTCTAAAAAAGGTTTATGGTGACTATTATAACTACGATATTATTATTATTATTATTAAAAAATTATTGATATTAAAAAGAGGTGCTTTTTTTTTCTTTCTTATACTAATTTTTAAAATGTTTTTGGTGATTCTATTATAACTAAATACGATATTAATGTTATATATACAAAAGCAATAAAGCAAAATAAATGGTAAAAATTTAGTTATAAAGATGTAGTTTTTCCTTCTTTTCACTCCTGGTAAGTGCCACGAAACTCCCTTATATTCTTTGTGGACTAATAGAAAGTAAGGGAGGGGGGGATATTAATTATGCATTTTTAATAAAAACAAAATATATTTAATTGTTTTTATAATAATACAAAAGAAGTGTAAGAAGCACAATTGTTTCCAATATATGAATAACATGCATTAAAAATATAAATATCACAGGGGGGCATTGTCAAAGCACTTTAACACCATTTTTTTTTTTTTTTTTTTTTATTTTACAAGGATACACCCCTAAGAGCTTACAGCTCGCGGCGTGGTAATGGGTAGGGATAAGGTAGGGAACGGATGCCACGGCCTGTTACGCGTCCCAGCATTCGCTGAGGTGAGACTGAGGGAACCGTGGAAAACCTCAGTCAGGACGGACACCTCTACTTTTTCTCAATGGACCAAAGCGATGTCCAAAGCCTGCGGAACCACACACAAGTGCATCATTGCACTGGGTGGAAAGCGAGATGAATTTACCCCAGGGAGGGAGCAGCGTATTTTTTACTTGAAACATGGTTAGCCCCTGGTTTAGCACCATGTTTAGTACTAGGGATAAAAAAACTTGGGGCTAAAGTTGGGGTTAAAGTGCTTTGTGAATGCCCCCCACAGTATACTTAAAATAAGTGCAATGGTCCAAAGCCAAGGGAACCACATAGTAGAAAAGCAACGATTTACCCCTGGGTGGAAAATATGGTTTTTGTGGAAAATGGTCACCCATCCAACTACTAACCACGTTCAGCGTTGCTTGATTTCAGTGATCTGACGAGACCCAGTAAAGCGCACCTCAACATTTTTTTAGTATTATAGTAAAAGAATAAAATAAAATATAAAGAAATATAGCCCGTCTTTTTAATATCAATTACTTTATAATAATATAATTTTTCCCGTTTGTCATAAATATAGAGTGATTATAATAATTTATTTCGTTTTACTGGATTTTGTAAGTTATGTACATATTTTTGTTAAATTAAAAGTCGATTGACTGAAAATATTTCTAAGGCGAAAGGAAAGGAATTACGTAGCTGCAAGCATGAGCCAGGAACGAGCAGTGCATGTGTGGAGTCAAGTTACGTCTTCTTGAGGGCTGCCGGCTCTGCAACATCCCTCCCACCCTCAGGTGGTGCAGCTAGCAGGCTGGCTGGACCACGTGAGTGAGAAGACAGAGAAAAGGAGAAGAGAAACGAGATGATGCCGAGATTTTGGGGAAAATGTGAAAAGAGGCATCTCGCGTAGAGATTCTCGAACTACTCGCGTAATTAATGTGTGCTGTCAAAACGGCAATAAAAAGCCAAAAAGGTAACGAGAGGGGGATCAAAATTTTTGTCTGAATTTTTAACATGGGCATACTACCTCTATTCAATATATCACTCTATGTAAGTATGTATGTACCGATTGTAGGAAAACTCGGTGCAGGAAAACTCGGTGCAGGAAAACTCGGTGCAATTTCAACAAGCTAGGAAAACTCGGTGCACGGTAAACTCGGAGCACGGAAAACTGGGAGCACCGCTAGGAAAACTCGGAGCATCGCATATATTATAAAATATCGTATATATTATATATAACCAGCTATATTGTCGCCTCCAAACACAAAAGTTACAGGGGACTTAATTAAATACTATGAGGAGCACCACTATATCGTAATTTATCCTTAATTATAATTGTTCTCTAGGGCTTATAAATATTTATAAATTGTGTATTTGCCCTGATAATTTTTTAAGAATTGTAATTATATATTTGTGTAATTATTTTTTGATGGTAAAAAATTATAAAATTTAGATCAGAACATAGATAACAAAATGACTGCTCACTTTCTGAAGTAAAGAAAGTAATTATTTAGTCCAGTTTTTGAGATAGTAATTTTTTTAGTTGAAAAAGATGCTGATTTGACTGGATTTGAAAATGGCCGCCAGATTTCCAATGATATTCTCATTATTTATATCCTGAATATCTCAAAAACTAGATTGACTTTTGCTTCATTTTTTTTTCTTTTTGCTGAATATTTATGTTATAATGTAAGGAAGGTTTACTATAATTTTCAGAGTGATTCACCATCTCCTAAAATTAGTGACAATAACCCTTTTAAAACAACATACAGTTGAAATTTTTTGCTATATATTATATATAGGTAATGTATCTCTTGAAACTTTACTTGATACCTTTCTATTTTTTATTTATTTATTTATATATATAATATGTATATTATATATATTTTTATTTTAATTTTTTTTTAATTTTTTTTGTATATAAAGCTGTGCATGCAATGAAGTAGAATAGTTGCATCTGTGATTATACAATTCTTATTCTTACCAATTCTTATTTAACTTTAACATAATATTTTGCTGCCTTGAGCCGTAATTCATCTATATAGATATTTTATTCTTTTATCTAATTTTTAATTAAAATAAATTTGCATTGCATATAAATTTGTATGTAAATATATTAGGTTCAACAAAATGCATTTTCACATAAATTAAATACTTTTTTAAAAATGTTTACATATGATGTGCTGCTATAAATTTACTTTTAAATTCTGAACTAAATTCATGCATACTTTTCTAAATAATAAATTTTAAAACTGATATAGGTATTGTATTATATACTAATTAACGCATAATACGGAAAAAAAATTTTCACAATAAAAGTGTTTTATTTTATATAAACATACTGTTATTTACATTGATCACATAAGCTAAAATGTCACATAGGAAATAATGTTCGTCTACTTAAAAATTGATGCTTAAATTGTACAAAATAATACATAATTATCTTATTGGAATCTATATAATTAAATGCAAAGCTATAAATAGAAACAAAATCCACACCATAGCCGGAAATGAGGGGAGAGGAGAGGGGTCAGTACTAGGTGCCTAGTAGGAGATGTTGTTGGCCACACCCTCCACATAGTCATAGGCTGGGTGACCCTTAGCCCATGAAAGTTATTGGGCTGCGCCTCGCCCCATTGTTCAAGTGCACGTGCACTAATTACCTTACCTGCTACCTGTTTTTTTCAATCCAGGTAGTAAAGAAACTTGTTGACAACGTTTGAACGCCATAAAATAATGTACGGTTGAAAGTATTTCAATATTATTACAATTTATTACCATTCCCTATTTTTCAGCATTGCATGTATATTATTATATTATATAAAATATATATAATGATTAATCGTCATCATGTATAAAACATATTAAGAGGCATTCACAAAGTCCTAAGGCCACATTTAGGGCTCGATAATTTAAAGCCCGATTTTATGCATGCTTTTTAGACCCAAAATTTCTGGTCTTAAATTATTGAGCCCTAAATGTGGTCTTAAGACTTTGTGAATGCCCCGTATTTAATTTCCTTTCCCTTTAATTAAATAAAAATATATTTCTTCACATTTATGCAATATGTAATATTAGTTTTTTTTTTTCAATGTGTTAATGATAATATACATAATGTCATATAACAAATAAAAATAAAAATTGATATAAGAATGTAATTGTTCTCATAAAGTTATATGGACATTATAGACAAAAAATTGCTGTACCGCTGTTCCTTCTATGAAAGCACTTAAATTTTTCCTTTATTTACAATAAATATTAATTAAATAATGAAATTATTTGAATTATTTATAAATAGTATTATATAATTTAATATAGAATTAGTGATATTCATAGTATTTAAGCCCTCCAATAATTTTTTTGTATGAAGGCAACAAGAAAATTACACGTGTTCGATTTTTGTTATATTTTATTGTTTTTATGCTAATATACATATTCCAAAATCCATATACTAGTATAGGGATCTTGCAATATATGCGATGCTCCGAGTTTTCCTAGCGGTGCTCCCAGTTTTCCGTGCTCCGAGTTTACCGTGCACCGAGTTTTCCTAGCTTGTTGAAATTGCACCGAGTTTTCCTGCACCGAGTTTTCCTGCACCGAGTTTTCCGGATACCGTATGTACCTGCTAACCATAGAAATGCTAAGTAAATTATGTGTTTTTGTTTTTTCTTTGTTTTTTTTCCAGCTGTTTCCGTTTGCAAATTTACTACGAAATACAACTACCCATAGTGGTTACTACATACTAGTTCCGTCAAGTTACAAAAGATTGCGTCATATCGAGATTTTATATTTTATCTCTAACATGAATCTATCATTGTACTACCTACTTTGTCATTGCGTGACACACACACGCGAGCTGTGATATAGCCGTGTTTCGGTCACGAACCCTCGCATCTTATTTCTCATGCATGGAAAAAAAAAGTCTTTTTAATTTATAAGGAATAGTCAAAAATCTTTTTAACTCCGTGATTCACAAAATAGTAAAAACTAAATATATAATAATAATTATAAATATATTGTAATACATTATTCCATATATTTTTTAAAAAAAAAATATTTCAATTCATTTTTAATTTAACAAAGTTTCTGAATAGAAATGTTTCGTTTCGCCTTTTTTGTTTATGAGTTTTCTGAATGCAAAAGAGTTGTGTAGTATACGATAAACGTAGTGTGAGTTTGCCCTTGTTCCATTGATTAAGAGCGCTCACTGAAAGTTGGCTGGCTCGGTAAAAATTGTGAAGCAAGCAGCAGCTCTTTTGCTGGTGATAATAAAAAGTGCGTCCGTCGTCGTCGTGACGCGGATGAAAGGAGTAGTATACTTGGGAGTGGGCGGGGGGTAAAACGTCGATGTTAGTACGACGATTACTACCACGACAAGACTGCATGGTGATTAGGGCGCGTGCGTGCCTTGCTGCTTTCTTGCATTGTAAGCAAGCATGCGCTTCTCTTGATTCTTTTTTTATTGTTGACAAAATATAAAGCTTACTGGAAAATATTAGTGTAAATAAAGTAAATTTTTAATTACAGGCTTGACTAAGACTTTGTTTTATTAATAAAAATCTTCAAATGAATTTTTAAAATTGGTTCAATTAGTTACAGTAAATGTATTTTTTATGAGGTCTCAAAGATATAAAAAACAAATGGCTTGAGACATGACTTAAATAATTTCATTTTTTTGTGGTAAAGCATTGAAATTTAATTAACTGGCTTGTTTTTGTCGTATGGTTTTGGTACTTTTACCCCTCCTTGTTTGCTCCTCACGCAAAGCAGTTCGTTGGCAAAGCGTGTTGCGTCCGTGCAGACTGGCAAGCGGTGTTGATCGACGGTGGTTGCCACCGCGCACTCGCTCGCCAGGTGCAACTCGCGCGTGTCTTGCGCAGCTGTCTGCTGACACTGCACCTGCCTGCACGCGCCACCTCGGCACCTGAACACCTTTAGGCAATCCTGGCCAGTTCGATGTCCCTGTATTTGTCAGCTAAGGCACCTACAACGCTCAGCGAGGGTGATATTTAGAACTAATTATTGGCATCCAATCAATATGAAAAAATGTTCTAGCAATAAATTTCGCGTATAATCAAAAATGAATCAGAACAATTATTGTGTAATTATTTGTGGACATAGAGCCTATTTCTCAGATTTTCAGGTAGAGAATGTTTTGAACAGATATAAGTGCATATAATTATGATTTTAAATTTTTACGTTTAAATTCGTGTTTTTTTTTTGTTTTTTTTTTTTCGTTTTTTTTTTTACCCTCTCAGTTTTTTTGCATGCCTGACTTGTGTTGATTTTTCCACGGTTAGTCCTAAAATGGGTGTAATATAAGTTAGCTCAGCTCAATTGCTTGTTCTGTCAGACTTCCCAGTACAGTACATGAGCATCGCGAAGTGGGCAGCTCGTGTTGATGCAACGACCGTGAGCAGGTAAGCAGGCAGCAACTCGCTGACGTGCGACGCCAACTGAGCGGTGCTCCTCACGCGCTGCAGATCTCTCGTGCTCCTCTCAGACCTCTCCTCACAGGCCTGCCGCTGCCGCGCCCTTTTCTTTCACGAGTCCACGTGAAGCAGCGTTATTTTACTCGGGTCAAGGCCGATTGGTGACCTCAACATCCCGCATCATTACTGCATTTCAAAATACCATCATGAAGACATCGCAATCTACTACTTCACGAGCATTTTATTATTTAAAAGGCAGTCAATATATCATATATGTTATCCTATAATCCTAATTTTCACCATTTTAGTGTTTGAGGACGGTAATTTTCTTGCAACTATAGGACTATAGGAAAGAAAGAGCATTATTTTATGATGGCGCCATAAGTATGTATGTGTGTAAATTTGAACCCTCTTCCTCTCTGATATAACCTTTGCATGCTTGATTCTGGCAGGGCGCTTTTGGTAGCCAGTCGTTGACTCTATACTACTACGGTTGAAGAAAATCGATTGAGGAGGCCTCGCCCGCTGCTAACCCCATATACAATGTGTTGCGAGGTCTCGTTTCTAACCGTAAACCAAGTGACAATCTCATTTCAGAGATAGTAAAGTACCCATCATCATCATTCTATCTTTTTTTTCTCGTGGATCTTTTTGGAGTTTTTATTTATTTTATTATTATTTTTTTTTAGAGGTTGGATTATTGAGTGGTTAGGCACGGTCGTTGTGCTTGGTTCGTATCGGTCAGGTTATTTCGTCCTTCAAAAGCCCCACCCCTGTGCACTGTTATACCGAGCCGTACAGAATGGCAGCTGGATACCCGTGCCGTACCGAAGTGGTTTGTGTTTGTTGGATAGTAGCGCCGCTAAGCTGGGAGCAGCAAAACAGGCAGGCATTCAAGCTTCAAGCTACGAGAAGCACAAGCAGTGGAGTTCTAGCGAACAGCGAGAAACGACTTGCTCGGGACTCGGGAGAGAGGAGGTAGCAAGCATTTTTCCCACCACACAAGCTGAACCGGATATGACGACGTAACAGAGAGGGGAAAAGAGAACTCAAAAGGGAGGGGAGAATATTCGGAAAGCAAAGAAGAAGGCGAAGAGCGCATTTTCATTCGGAGTTTTGTCTTGCACGAAGTGTATTGTAATAATAATTTTTTATCTACGCAAGTTGTAAAACGTGTATTACGCGTGTGGCATGCCATTTGTGTATGATATTATGGGTGGTAAGGAAAATATTACCCATAAACTAGCACTGAAGTATGATACCTCTAAAATGGATTCCTCTGCTGCGAGAAAAATGCCTCCGCGAGTGAGAGACCAGCGCGCTTTGCTTGGGAAAAGATGGCGCTGGGAAGGACGACGTAAAAGTGCGATGAGACTAAAAAAATATGGGACGTATATGCATATTTCTTTTGTGTGTTGCGTTTGTTTCCATGTCATTTATCAGTAAAAAATGTTAAGTAATTTTTTTACGTATTAATGTGGTGGTAATCACGATAGCACGTGGTGCAAAGTGGCCAAGCACCCACTGTGAAAACGTGACAACGAGGTGCGTGTTGGGATCTCATGAAAATGGCGGGAAGCCTCTGGCTTCTTGCTTTTGCTGCGTTACCATGGAGATGATGAGCATTGCTGACTATGGTATGTTTTATTTATGCTAACGACAGCAACAATAAACATTTCTAGTGTTTAATTAAAATACGAACTACTCTGTACATACTTGTTTTGCAAACTGACCTTTCTCAACAATTAAATGCAACGCTATTACGATAATATGGGGGGGGGAGGGAATTTCATTATTTTTTTTTACATTATTTTTGTAATTCGCTTGTTACTTGTTATTGTTGCATTTGAAAATAATGTTTTATATGAATGCCATGCATACTGCGTCATATTATCTTCTTGAACTTTTATTGCGTTAAGAAATATATGCAGTATCATTTGCATACGTTGAGTATAAAAAAAATTCAAATGGAATTTTTTTGTTTTCATAAATTATCATCAAAAATGCCTAACTAACCTTTTGGATCGAAACATTTTGGCTTTTTTTTCCGTCTACTCTGTAATTTGTTACTTATATGCATACATCAGGGGCCTTTTTTTTTTTTTTTGTGTGTATGCATAATGCATAATACGCATATATTATGCATGATGGTGATAGGTAACATGATCATGTATACCAAGATTTTACGGTATGACAGTAGTGACAGTATCCATACCAGTAGCGTCTCGTAGTTCACGGTGTTCTGAGAGAAGCAGATCAATGTTGCTTTTGTAGGATCCACCCGTCCACCGAAATATTTTGCTTCTGGCTTCTTGTGCCAGTACTTCAGTATTGACGTATCACGGCATGCAGAACGAACAAGATCGTGCAATGAAATTCACTGCTGAAATCCATGTTAAATTTTTATGAATTTAGCTGTTCTTCAGATATTTTACTAGCATAAAAAAAATACCAATTCAAATTTTTTATTGGTGAATCTAGTAAATATTATAAATGGTAACTAAAAAAATAATCACACTCTTATGCCTATATATAAATATGATTGTCATATTTTTTTATTTTTTCTTTTTCACAGTATAAAAAAAGTTTCTTGATGTACTTGGTCTTCACAAATGATTTACAGTATTATTAAAATTTTATTTTTATCAGTAAAATTTAGGAAAAATTTAATATGTAAAATAAACCACACTCACATATTTGACGTAATGTAAATATATCCAAGTTCTATCAATGAGATTTTTTTTTAATGTTTTTGCTCAGATTGTCTTGATCGAATTAGTAATTTTCGGTGAATAATTTAGGCCAAAGTGTCAGATCAAAAGAGAAAAAAGATGAACCTTATGTTCCTGTACAGATGATCTGACAATTAATAAAAATACGAAAAAAAATGCGTTTACGAATACACCAAATTATACTGTATAAATCGATAAAAAATAAATATGCATGCCAGTAAAGATGCAAACAGAATTAAATTTATAACTACCAGTACGATTCTTTTATCAAAACAGGGAACTCTTGAAAAAAAATGCATAATATTATATTCATTTCATTGTACAGTAATTCTGAAATTAATATTCCCTCCCCCAAAATATATAGTTGCCCGTGGAACATCGAACATCACTCTATATCGATTACCATAACTGTCGTGAGTAACGTTGACCTGCAGCGATATTATTGTCTCCTGAATCTCTCAAAGTTTGCAGTGAGGTCATGTGCTGGGATTTGGATGCATAGCCTGCTGGCTGAGAGGCATGGCCGGAAGTCGGTCCCAACAAGTGTGGGAGGATCCGTGCGTGCTGCTTGGCGCGTCTAGCCCTGCCAGCTAACCGACATACTCCTGCTACTGTTGAAACGTCCTGTCCGCGCAAGAGAATTTGTCATCAAGCTTACTGGGTGCTGTGCAAGCTTCTTGGTTGCACAAATTGGAGAGGGATAAAATTAATCATTTCTCACATTGACTAGAATGCAGATATTATATAAAGCTGATTAATGGCTTTGAGTAGTAAACTGCAATAAATTTATAAGAAAAAAAAGTATATTTCGTTATATTCGTTATCATGTGCTGAGTAATTGAAACTAATATACGGAATTATTTTAAAAATTCCCTCAACCATATAAATAGATACAGAAAAAGAAGCTGAGAAAATTTCACTCACACGAAAAATTGAAGGTCCTGAAATAACCGGGAATTATTGTTAATGTTTTATTGCAGCGAATGCATTAATTCTTTTAATAACAAAGTACTAAATAATTCAACTGGAAACCAAAATCATTATGCAGTACACTTTTCTCGTTTTTGTTAATGATGGGCTAAATGTAGCGAGAGCTATTGAGATAGCCCTTGCATAATTTTGTGATGCCATTCTATAAATAAGCAACCTTGTGACGAAGGTGGGTTTGTTATTCCTTTGAATGGGGCGGGGGTGTTTCTAATAATATTTGGCTGGTGTTGCGCTATCGGCCTGTTTGAGCAGCTCGAGCGTCGCTTGATGTGGGAACTTTGGGCCGCTCGATATTTGCCTCTGACGCCGCCTACTGCGCTCTGCCTGACTCAGGGGAATCTTCCTGCTGCCAGTAGCGTGCTACCTTGAGTAGCAGTCAAATTTATTTGATATTCTAACCGGAAGTAGCCGGATGTGAGAGGTTTCTTGCCTTGCTATACATGTCCCAAGTTTCTTTTTTTTTTTTTTAAAGTAAAATATGCCAGTCTTTTTATCACAAACTTTTCTGCAAAATTTGAATCCTCAATTTCAATACGAATTGGAAGGACAAACCTCCCCTTCTGGTGGGAATTACTTTGATTTTAGTGTTGTCATTTTTTGCTCGTCATATGAATGCTCTGATTCAAGACCCAACGAAAAGTGATTGAAATTAAACAATAAGGATAAATTAATTATTAAGATTGACAAGTTATATTTTCTACGTGAAATATAATCGAGTTTTCCAAACTTTTCAATCATTCACTAGCAAAATAAAGAAGTTTTCATAATATATGTAATAAAAAAAAATGATTCAATGGTTGAACATCTTTGGTGTGCCACATTTTGGTGTCTGCCATTGTGGTATGTGGCCAATGTGGGTTCGCTAAGCAGCAGCGGGCGTGCACGTGTGTTGGCATGGGAATGTTTTATTTGGTTTGTCTGCACAGCCAGCAAGCGGGCGAGGTGTGTGCATGGCTTTGTTGCGAAGTCGCCGTGGAGACGAGACGCCAGACCACGTGACCCGCGGAGATGATAAGGGAGTGGGCGGCCTGCTGACTTATAAACAGGATGTGTGGCCGTGAATGAAAAACCTTCTTTGTTTCTCCACTACCGAGTGTACAGTACAGTTCGAGAAAACATTGCACAAATACGAGATTGTTGTTTTGACCATATTTTAAAATTTAAGTGTTGAACCAACTTTTCACATCCGAAGTGCGTTTGGTTATTTTGGTGGTATACTTTTTTGTTTTGTTTTTACATGTAATACGACTACTAGGAACGTTTTATTATTATTATTAACGTGATGAAACTAATGAACTAATTTAATTCACTTGCTAGCAATATTATCATATATCTGCTAAAACTATTAAAAGCTCGTTCAATAGAGATTAGAGAATAATAACTTTTAATTTTTCTAAAATTGGATTAAAAAATGTGTTGGAATCGTGATTGTTGGTTCCAAGTTAAGGCCGTCAGTTTCCCTCTCTTCTATGACAGTAAAATGCTACAGTGCAGTGAGGATGGTCAGGAAACATGGTTACGGCAGCGGAAATGCCGTCCTCGTTTCCTTCCCCTCCATCGCGGTGTTCCCGCGCTTTTGTTGTTACCTTCCCATTTTTTGCCTCACATTTCTCAATTTTATACCTGCTGCATCTGTGTATAAGGAACGGTTTTCTTAACATGCTTAGGCAGTCAGCCATTTTTGTGTAAGAACTTGCCACTAAAACATGACTACTACTTGGAAACGTGGTGGTCGTATTCAGGTAATAAGAGAAATACATGCTGAATACATGGCACATCAATTAAAATGCCTTAAATTCATGAACCTTCAATTTTCTGCCATTTTTTATTTTATACATAATGGGAGACATTCACAAAGCACTTTAACCCCCACTTTAGCATCAATTTTTATCCCTCCAGGGGCTAACCATGTTAAGCACCCTGTTTAGCACCAGGGATAAAAATCGAGGCTAAAGTAGGGTTAAAGTGCTTTGTGAATGCCCCCCAATTTTTTTATCCACTGGGTTTTACTATATTTGTATCAATTTTTGTTTGGGTTGTGATTTTACGGGATCAAAATTGGCGTTGTGTTTGCTCCTCGCCTTGTGGCGGCGAGCTAGCGCAATGCGACAGCACGTGACGCCCATGAATCCACCACTTTCTCTCTCAGCCCCTCACACCCCTGCTCCTCGCGGAGACTGCGACCGCCACACGCGGCTCTGTGATCTTTGCAACTCACTTGTATCACCCCCACCCAGTGTTGCCTGCTTGTGAATATTTCTCTCTCGAGCGGCCTGACATAATACAGTGTTGCAGTTATTTTTTAATGTCAATGAAACTGTATCAATTTTCATCGCACTTCAGATTTATTAAAGCTCCATTTCCTCGAGTTCTTTTTTATCGAGACAAAACAGATCATCTCCCCCTTTCTACATACCAAACCCACAAGAATTAATATTGATAAATATGCTTTTATTTCCAGAGTTCAATCATTTTGCAATGAACTGCACCGAAAATACGAGCTTGACATTTCCATCAATCTTCGCAAGAAATTGCAAGGATATGTAAATAACTCAAATGCATGCTTAATTATTTAATAATATAATATATTATATATGTTACCAAGATTTTAGTTACATAATAATTTTTTACGTGTGTATTTTAACTAAGAATATATTTGTATGAACTATTGTATTGTTTACAATCGAATTATCTAACCTGTAGCCTGTTTTTTGAATAGATATTATAAATAAATAATTGTATGTCTAAAATATTAAATTTAAATAATAATAATAATTTTATTTCGATCGTTGGCTTTACAGCATATTTTTTTCATTTATGAGATATTCTTACAAGAAATGAAATTAAATTCCAGGATTCCAGGAATTGGATGCTTAAAATACAAATATAAAAAATCTTCGAACTACTCCATCTTTCCATTCCTCCCTTCTCCGTCCTCATTTCTTTTTCTTAACCTAGCCTAACCGGCCGGACAAGACATTTCGCAAACAATGCACACCCGAGCCATTTATATCTCTGAGCAAGCAAGTTAGCTAGCCAGTTCACCAAGTTATCTTCTTTTTGCTTTTTTTTTATTATTTTAATTTTTTTTTTTTTTTTTTGCATCTTGATGGTTGAAGGCTATTTACTCGGAAGTACTTATTTTTTTTAATAAATTTCTCGATCGCTTTTTGTAGTTTTTTACACTTTTTATTCTTGAAGCTGTTATAATTTTATTACTCTTGTATATTAGACGTTGCAAGGTCACGCGGGTTGTAGTGCGTGTACTCCCCGCGATGACTCCACCCTAGGATCAACAGGTTGAAGTGGACTCGCTTGAAATGAGACCAGCATAAATTTAGAACATACATATATAAGCAGACGGGGCTGATTATTCCTAGTTTTGACGATAGTTCTCGTATTTAATATTTATACCTAATTTTATTCCGTTGAACGAGAAATTCCATGAGCTGAATATTTTATATATTTATATTGATCCTTTCCCAATACAGGAGACTTGTGTTTTGAATTCAATACAGTGCAGGCGGTGATTGAATGCAGTTGGAAACCATGAATTTATCATACCATTACCAATTTTATTGGCAGTAATAAATTTTATTTATTTTGACATTGTTCCATCATAGAATGCTCTAATTCCATAATGATATGAAGTATGAACAACATTGCTGATGCGAGTCGGAGGGAAAGTAATCCTTATCTAAGAAGGAGATAAGTAATTTATATTTTCAGCTGTTGATGTGTTTAATCATGTTTAATTTTATTTGAGAATATTGATATGTTTGATATTTTCATTGTAAGTTTTTGTTTCGTTTTTAAAATAAATCGGTCGCTGTACTGGTCAGTTGAATTTAAGAAGTCTGTACACTTCAAAGGTATAATACCGTTTTTGTTGGACGTTCGAGCAATAATTTGATAAATTTATTGTTTTTCTTAATCATTGATGAGTAGTTCTGCTGCGTATTTGTGACTATGAACAGGGGAGGTTTGCTCGCTTGGCGGTCGGGCTTGAGGTATTCCATTGTTGGTCGGTGTTCGCGGTCAAGGCGCGGAGAGAGGCTGCTTGCTGCCAGGCAGGCAGGCGCCGAGCGAGCAGCGGTACCGGCAGAGTAAGGGAGGGGGGACACACCTTGGTCATTGCCACGGCGGGTAACTGCATTCCTATCTAGCCTCTCCCCCCCGCGGCGGCCCTTCAGTAACGAGTACATACAGTGCGTGAGCTGCCATAGGCGCCAACTTATTATGTTAACCGTAGCGCATACAGAGAGAGCTTTTGTGTAGCACTTTACCTGAAAACTTTTCGTTCTTAATTAACACAGTACGGACTTTTCTTGATATGTTTTTCCGTGAAACAAAATGAAGAGAGAGTAATTTATTATTTGAATATTTTTATTAATATAATATGAATATAAAATACTGGTGCCGTTTTTATTTTCATTTGTGGGCCAGGTGATGTTAGTTAAATGTACCTTTTGTGTCGACTGTAATGCATAGCATCAGCCAAGCTCTAAAGAGAGAGACTGGTCCAGCGACGCGCTTCCAGGAACCGCTGACTGCTTGCCCGTGTCCGTTTTCTTCGCTCACTTGCTCGCTCAACGTAAAGCAATGGCCGGACAACAGGAATGTATGACGCCAAGCAGGCAAGTCAGCAGCGGCAACCACGAAGAAACAAGTTGAGGTGATTTGTATTGTTTGCTCGCTCAAAAAGACCGCCGTCTCTTGACAGTGCTGTACCTGTAAGATTTTTTTTTATTATCTTCTATAAGTTAGGAGTCAAGCGAAACGACGTTACTGTACTGTCATCATTAAATCCTCCGCAATACTTAGCTTTCGTATTACGTATTGTTTTGTGTAGCATTGGGGGGTTGCTGACACGTTTGTTACGGCCCCCGGCGATGCCCCCGCCCACCTACAGGCGGTCCCTACAAAGAAGCCTGCTCGCTCTTGCTGTATCATATATGGGCAACTGACCTTGTGGCATGGCGACCGGGCGAAGGGCCTTTCTGGTGTCGCTGCACATCGTGCATGCAACCTTGTTGCTAATCCGTTTGGGTAGGTTAGTGCAACTCGATAAAAAAAAAAGTAGTATTGATTGAATTTTACCGATCAGGAATACTTTGAACATTTCATTAATTTATTTTACCTTAAAAAAGAGTTACTTAATTGCACCTGATTCGTATTCCATGCAGGACGTTTTTTAATTGTATAGTTCATAAGTATGATAGCTAGGCTATTTACATCGAACCGTAATGATGTAATGCATGGAGAAGCAGTGTTAAGTTGCAGTGAATGTGCAACAATAACATATTTGACCCCATATATTATATTATATTATATATCCGTTCTTCCCCTATATTAACTGAATGAAAGTCATTGTTTTAAAAATTTTAAACACTGACGCGCGTGCCAAGTGCCAAGTTCTATTTTCGACTCAAAAATATTCCTAGTTCCTACACTCTGGTGGTTCAATAACTTATAATTTATTGTCTTGTTTTATTTGTCTTTGATTTTTATATTTATAGTGGTCGAAGGTCCTTCCTGGTTTCGCCCAGCCTACTACGCAGCAGCCACAACGACTGCCAGTACTTGTCGTATCCCTCCCCCTCTCTGTACCACCTTGATTGCCCCCCACCACCACCACCGCTGCTACCACTACCTGCCTCACTGTGCTCGCCGTTGCCGCCTCTGTGCTGGCCAGCGGGCATGCTGCTGGACCATGAGTTCCAGTTGTCGTTCTCTAGGACCCATTGGTGCACAGATCAGTCAGATCACTATTCTATTAAAAATGAAAGTGTAGCGATGTAATTATCATTACATAGTTGAAGTGGAGATGGTGTACTGTACGTACCAGAATAATACGGAAACTTTACCATGTTCAAAATATCTGCAGATTTAGCTGCTCAATATTATAACATGATTAATATCCGTTGTCACATATAGATTTTTAAGTCTGCTAGAGGGGGCATATATGACCAAAATGTTTCAATTGCCCCAAAATACCAACCAATCAATCAAGTCAGCTAGAATTCAAATTCATGCCGCCTTTTTTCAGTAAAAATATTTGGCCTGTTCGTAAACCCTGCTCGGTGTAAACTTTCTGCACCCAATCGACCTTATATTCCATGTACATAAGGTCGATTGGGTGCAGAAAGTGTACACCGAGCAGGGTTTACGAACAGGCCTATTAGCTCTTTTCGTAAATGCACAATCAGAAAGAATATATTCTTATTGATAAACCTTATGTACATAAGGTTCATCAATTAATAAAAAATAAAAATCGATTCTTTCTGATTGTGTATTTACAGTGCTATTATTTCTTTGAATCGTCTAATTATTGATAAACGCAAAGCCTATAATCTAGGATCACTATATTATATAATATTTCTTAGAATCTAATTTAATTCAGTTTATTTAACTACTCGACTAAATACACCGATGTGCAGTATAATTATATATCATATATGCTATATAAAGCAATAACTAGTAGAAATGGAAATGGCATGACATCGCCTTGATTCATGAATATATAATGCACGTGTGAGTTGTTTATAATACTATTTTGTCATTATTTTTTTAATGGCTAAATTATGCTTTTTTTTTTTTTTTTAAGAAATATGATTTAAAACCGTTGTTGCTTAATTTAATGATGAAAAGGAGTGTAGCCACCCTCAAAATGGCGGAGAAAGACCCACAGACACTGTGATGCCATAGTCATGTAACTTTTTCATTCATGTTAAATATTTGCATGAATTTGACGTCATAGGGTTTTGCAGAATGATTTTTCTGGATTAAAAAAAAATGTGAGAAGAATTGACAATGCCTCAATTCTCAATTGACCTAACTTACAGGTGTCCTATTCAAATAATTATGCAATTAAAAAAAATCATAGGGTAATATTTAATTTTGCATGCCAAATATTTAACTAAAAAAGACGTACTACAACAATTTTTTCGGATATTCTTTAACGCTCAAAATAGTGTCAAAATTGAGGTAATGAGAAACACAACATATAGACAATATGATGTACAGTACGCCGCTGTGAAAGTGTTTACCTATACCAGCACATGACATCGTATCATGTGACAATATGATGTACAGTACGCCGCTGTGAAAGTGTTTACCTATACCAGCACATGACATCGTATCATGTTTACTTCGAATTTGAGAGTGTTACAGTCAGATAAAAATATATGGTTGCATAATTCATTTCCATATTTAATTTGCTAGTTGCAGATTATTCATTAAATTAACTAACAATACTTTACAATTGGCGCTTTACTTCAGTAAATTTTGAAACGCGTATATCTGATATCTTTCACTGTATCTCGATGAATTTGCAACGCAGAATGAGCAACAGTGAACATGTGCGTGGCAGTATATTTGTAGTATATACATTTGCAACTTTTGCTTGAGTCCATAGATCATTCTCCGAGACATGAAGCAATACTCCGAGTGAATGAAAATAAGCAAGTAGTGCAAGTATGGGATTTTACTGGATTAGCTCAACATTTGGGTGGGCACGCACATTAAAAAGGGCAAGGCCGTGGTGGCCAATATCGAAAAAGGTCGATCATTGGTGTGCCCTCTCGATGTAAGCATCTCATTCATAAACGTCACAGAAACCTTTTAATCTACTGCTGCTGCTGCTGCATGATCGTAAAGCTACTTCACTCTCTCGCATATTACGTAATCTTTAATGTAGGGTCGCGTAATAATAACCCGAGACCATGAAATATCACTAGTAAGTTTCTATCAATGAATCAAAACTTTTATGTGTTATGCAAATGTTGGAGGATACTTTAATGGTTTATTTTATTGCTATTTTTATAGGATATGAATAGTTAAATAACATGATTTATTATGTTGCAATTATTGTTTGGTGCATGTATGTTTTAAAGTGAGGTATAACGTGAGATAAATATAGTACGAGTATCTAATGTTCAATCAAGCTTTTTATTGTTGAGCTTGCGTAGTATTAAGTGACACGGTACATTTAATTATATAGTAATCTCAATTTACTAAATTTGCATGTCAGCAGATAAGATAGTACATAATTATACATAGTATATTCTCTCTGTTCATTCATTGTAAAATAATATAATACCGGTATTGTATGTTTTCTGTGCAAAAACAGACATAGGAATTCATGTATATCAATATTATCAGAATACGTGTTCATTCAAAACTCGCTGTCGACTCTTTAAAATAATTTCTTATCTTTTATATTTGATGTAATTACAGTGTACGACGTACGTGCCATTTTAAAGGTCATTCATCATTGCTTGTTTGTTTGCCTTTGGTTAAGAGAGCTTTAACTGTCGTTTTATCGATTTTCTTCTTCGTACCATCGTCCTTGATGACGTAAAAGGTTATTCTGACTTCCTGTTTATGATGAAGAATATAATAGTACGTCATCATAACATTCGGATTGTTGGCAGATTGAGTGCCTCCTTGCTTATTCCCAGAGAAGTGACGTCACTGGTGTGTCGGTTACGTCCATGATGGTGACACTTTGAATGACCCATCGCCATGCCCGTTATTTTGTGCATTTTTTGTCTCACGTATCATACAAAGTGATACCTCTATCCAACGTTTAATATATATTTTCTCTCAGAAGGTGGCTTGTTTTTAGTCACCATATGCTGGCAAAAATAAATATGCACTGTAGTATGCACTCTTTTATTTTGTATAATTTAATATAAATGTTTACTATATATTATTTTAAATTCGATAAAATTTAAAAATAGTTTTAAAAATTCATGGAGTTTGGCGTTTCGTCCTCCTGATTAGCACTTAGCAGTGCTTTCAGCGACATAAAGGTAAAGGATGATCCATTCTCAGTCGGGCGTCTTGTTGGGTGGCAGTCACGTGGTCCACGCCCGAGGCGCGCATTCCTCGGCGGTCTTGGAGGCCTCGCACGAGGGCGGGATTACATCATTCAGACATTCACCAGACCGCGGTGAAGAAACTGATTTGCATTTGGTGCAGCAGAAATGTTCCAAATAGATTAACTCCATAGATTAATGAAGTGTGCTTGTTATATAATATACATAGTGTATATTATGTATGTCACCGCTCCGGTCCTAAAGGTGTAAATTTGCGTCCAAGTTCTCACGCATGTTATGCCCTTCGTACTCGACACGCTTGCAGGTAGGAGGTCACATACGAGGAATCTTCCTCAGCTCAACCCGAATTCCATTAGCCTCCCTCTCCCTCTCGCCACAGCCCAAACCGGTCAGCAAAGGCCCGCCCGCCCGAGAGCTTAGTGGCTTGGCATAGCAGAATTGAGAACGATCACTGATGCTAAACTTTATTTCCGAGAAACTTAGTTTATAAAATGTTTATATAGACTGGTCCTGTCTGCTTTGATAAAATCGCAAAGCGTTAGGGTGGTCAAATTGGTTACTATTCTGCACCAAACCATCTTTTACCATTTTTCTCCATCGCTCCATATTAGTAGGACGGTGCAAGAAATTTTTATTATTTCGTTTTACATGCTTCTGTTGAAGCATTTTATTCCCTGCTCCTTGCTGTAAATTTACCTGAAATTTTTCGGTAAATGAAGTATGACGAATTGAAGAAAGGGGAATGAATTCATGGTTGGGCATTTATTTGCCAGCTGATTTAAAATTCCAAGCCTGTAAAGCCCATCCATCTCTGGCATTTTCTCTACACGATCAATGGTATGGAGTTGTGGGGGAAGAAAGAAAAAAAGTCGGGCATGCCCGTTCGTACTCTTCTTCTATCCAGAGGGAAAAGTTTCTGGGAAGCGATCAAAGAACGAAGGAAGCAAGCCAACAACGAGAGAAAGAACGAGTTTCGGATTATTTTTCGTAGCTATTGAGACAGCGCGCGCCCTCTGTTAGCTGAAAGCCTAATCACAAAGGCGAGCAGGCGGACGAGTTGGGCCGGTCCATTGTGGCGTGATGGGGACTCGATACGACGACGGTGAAGAAGGAGCGGCGGCATCGGCGGTGGTACGGGTGTATAGGAGAGACGTAAAATACCGTGTTGCGGGTGGTCGGTGCGTGTGTGCAGCGTGACAAGTGCATCTCACGGCGCCTTGCTTGGCAGTGTAGCGCCGTGTAGAAGCAGGGACCACGCTGACGTGCAGTGGGGCGTGGGCCGGTCGAAGCGGCTACGCCCTCGTCACCGCCTGGACGCATAGAACAGAAAGTGAACTTGGGGGATCAGAAAGTCACGTGAGAAACGATTTTCTGTACTAAGGGTGACTTATTTTTCTCCTATGCAGTTTGTGGGGGTGAAATTAGAGCTGCTTTACACCAAGGTGGGGAGATCGAGCTATTGCCTGTCAACCCAGACTAATTCGTGGCAAAATGTCATTTTTCAAATTATCAATATATTTGTAATGGAGATTACTTTGGTCTGGGTAAATAACATTTATGGTGATTATTTTGAACATAGTAAATAACCTGGTTTGCAATATAACATTGTTTCTTTCAGAATTTTTGCTTGGCAATTTTTTTTTTCTCTTTTTATGATATATAATATTCAAATCAAATCATTTGAATTATTGTGTCAGTGTTGTGTGCAAAAATAAATAAATATCAATCTCGTTTAAGTTCCGATTTAAAAAATGTAAATAAAAAAAAATTATACACATTCAAATTTCAGATCTTGTTTTTACATGCCGCAGTGGAATATCAATATAATAACGTTATTTACATTATCACTACGTTCACATGACTGCGCTTAATACGGATCCGTTGACGACACACTATATTGTTATTCTTATAAGGCGTTGTCAAAGAATGCGTATTAAACATCGTTGTGTGAAAGTAGTGATTGTTTGTCTTATGAATATCTCGGGTCACAAATCTAGATTTTATACGTCACTATTGTCACAACTGTTGTGTGAATATTGGGTCGGGGGTACACGTTTCACCTTCACCAAAAAGACTGATTTCTGCGAGTCAATGCGATGCTTGCTTTATATTTTAATTATCTTTTTTTTTTTCTCTCTGAATGGTTGAAAGTTGGAAACCCTCAACTCTAACCCTGTTTATCCCGTTGATCTATTTTTTCTTAGAATGAATGACTAATCTGTTATTTTTAGTTTTTTAGCAGCTTGTTTTTGTTACTTTTTTTTCCTTTTTGCGGCGTCTCACTTGTGGGTGCAGTGTATTATTAAAAATAGATTAACCTTATTTATTCTGATGCAGTGGGTGTTTTATTGATTTTATTTTTATAATATATATTATGTTACAATATAGTATAATATATATAGTGCCCATGACAGAGAAAATGATATAAAAATAAAACAGTTCCAGGTGCCTCATGCTTAATTTAAAAGTGAGTATTAGTCACTCTTGCAACATAAAGTAACACAAGTTTACTTCTTGTTCATGTTGACCAAAATTGACTTTGCAATGTTAGAACCGTCTGATTGTAGATATATGGTAGGTCATGGATCACATTTTTATTTTTTTTCCTTTTTGGAGGGAAGAGAAAGTAATGTTTGGGATTTTTAAAGCAGTAAATGCTACAAGAACGAGAGGGGGCGGTTGTTGAAGGGGAGGAAGGAGAATTTAGGGGCTTAATAGTGAGGGGGTTGGGGGACGCATGTTGGCAGCAGAGGGAGACAGCTGCCGCAGTTTTATACCTGAGTATGAGAGGGGTATGCATTGCAGGGACGATATAGAGATAGGGCAGGACTAACATGCTCTGCTTTGCCTTGGCTACATTGCCATATCTGAATTACACAATAGTCCAGAAGGGGGCACACCAGGTAGCTCGCAGTCTTCATTCTTTCCTTCAATACAGAAAATTTAGAACTATTTCCACAGTACTTTATGGTGTGCCTTAAAAACATATTATGCATAGAATTTTGTTTCAACATTCTGCGAGTGTTAATTTTTGCATTAAGTTACGTAAATTCAATACTAAATCATTATCTTAAATGCCATCCAGGGCACATTTCATTAAAATTGCATTTATATTGTTTGAGTAATTATAAAAAAGTACTATGCTTGTTGCAAATCGTTTATGCTATTATCCAAGCGTATTTTATCAGGCCATCTTGTCATGAGTACAATTTTTAATTTTTCTATACATTAGGAACACAATCTTTGAGTGATTTAACTTAAATTACTGTGATATTATTTATTCTATTATTTAACGATTAATCTCGGGAACTTCAGCGTCAAAATGTTGCATTAAAAATTTCTCAGACGGAATCGAATGAAATAGATTTCAAAAGTTATTCGATAATGTTCTGAAATATAATCGTTTATGGTTTGGCTAACTTCAAGGGAGTGTTTTTTTCATAACAGCTCCATTAAGGCCCCATGATGAACTTCTACATCGATTTTCACAAAACTGATCAGACGAATCCATTGCACTTTAAAATTTGTATGCGACCTATTGATGGCAAGCTCAAAGCTCCCTGCAAGTCTTGTTTCATTGCATTCAAAGGGGCCGATTCCGAGATCTCAATCAAACAAGATTCATCCTTAAAAAAAAAAGGCCTGTTCGTAAACCTTGCTCGGTGTACACTTTCTACACCCAATCGACCTTATATCGCATGTACATAAAGTCGATTGGGTGCAGAAAGTGTACACCGAGCAGGGTTTACGAACAGGCCTAAAATAAATGCGAATTTTTTTCGAATGTTTCGAACAAATTGAAGATTTGCTATGGTTTCTGTGATTGATTTGTAAAATAATTATGAATTCAGACAAAAACTACCAGCACTCTTTAATACTAACGACTACCATTTTTTCGTAAAATATTTAAAATTTAACTTACAGAAGCGAAAGACCCTTTAATTTTTAAAAGGACTTCGATCTACCATCTTGCGGCGTGATGGTTTTCCCGCGCTTTCAGTGGCGGCCATGCTGGCTCTGTGAAGGCGGATCAGGCATTAGCCAATGAGAGATGTTGGCGCGGCATGCCGGCCAATGAGAGAATCTGCAACCCCTCCCTTTCCAGCCTCCGCCTTGAGTAATCGTCGCGGGAAACTCGTGAACACGTGGGCTTGTCATCGAGCGCCATTTCGCGACCTGCACATTGCATACAGTGATAACTGATAACAAATCATAATTTAAAAATTTAATGATATCGATAAAATAGCATTTTTCCTGAACAAAATAACATTTAAGTGTGTGATTCGCATTTCTTGCTATGACATTGGTGTATTTATAATTTTTGAGATTTGCATTGCTTATTAATGTTTTTGTTATGTTACAGGCAAGCAGTGGTGCGAACACTTCAAAGTTCCCTCCGAGCCATCGGCGGTGTCAGAGAGGACGCCGAGCGCCTACTTGCCGTAGCCACACAGCTCTCCCGAGATGTTGGTGAGTAGGTTACCAGTTACCAATCCTGCATGAATTCCTTGCATGAAATTTAAAATGTGGCAATATTTCCTCCAGTAGTTTTTTTCCCCTTTCCTCTATCGTGGGCTCGTGATAACGAATATCAAGATCAGTCAATATTCCAGTGGTATCCTGCGAGCTATACATCACGGCGTGACTCGCAAGTCCAACTGGTTGCGTGTATCCAGGCGAGTTGTGTTGCTCGTGTAGTGAGTGATTCACTGCTGGGAAATAATTCAACTGCTCAGTGGCACGCGAGTGTCACAGGCGGTCAGCGCTCGATCTAACCAGATTGATCCCTGCCTTTGTTGATTCTTATCAGACAGTCTAGTTATTGCTTGCTTAAAATTTGATACTTTTGAATCCTAAAATATGATGGACAGTATAACTGAAGCGTATTTCATATATTTTTGTAAAACTAATAAACATAATTAATATCGATGTTATTACATCCGATCAGTTTTATCAGCATTTTTTCCTCACTCGTTGAAAGTGTTGCACCACCACCAGAAGCTCTCAAAAAACAAACTCTCAAGAAAATATCTGAACGTTGCAATTTGTATTGTTGGACTCCTGCTCAATTATACGCGTGCTTATTGTTTTTCCATCCGACGATTTTGCCTAAACCTTTGAGAGTTTCAGACCACACAATGTAATGTGAGTACATGATACAAGTGCAGCTGCTGATCTGTGCTGGTTTCCGGTGTCACATCCGCTCTCGCACGTGCTCAGCTCACGTGTTGCACCACCCAACCCCCAAGTGAGAGAACTTCCGCTTCTTTTTATCCCTTTTACACCCGACTCTTGATGATCAAAGATATAATCCAGTTTTAGTTACCTGCCGCTGTGATTGAATTTATTATGCCATTATCTTGAAAGCTATTTTAACAAAATAATATACCGGTAATATAGGTGCGAGTAGTGACAGTGAAATCTGTTACCTTGTCTTTTCCAACACAATTCTTAAGGCAGAATTATGTCAATATATTCATAACAAAATCAAGGCATAATAAATTATTAATAATTATATATTCCAATTTTTTAATTTCATCTCCAAGTCAAGTCAATCATAATGTAGCAATTGCAGCCCTGATACTGATCCTGCCTTGTAGTGTCACTGATGCGGCAAGCTGGCCAAGCCATAGTCATATAAAGAGATTGATGTATTGGCGTAGCTGACTGCGGTATTGATTGGTGGGTCAGAGAGGGAGTTTTATCTCGGTGGCATCAGAATGCGACGGCTTGCGCGTGTTGTGTCACGCGTGCCTTGCTCGACAGATGGGACCCTGCTCGGCCTGCCTGCTGCTACACCCTCTCTCTGCATGGCCAGTCTCCTCCTTGCTATATATTATGGTGTAACTGCAGTGGACACCACAAAGTTACTGTAAATTTTTCATTATACAGTAAAATATTTTCGTTTAATTTATTCGTTTCTTTCTGTGATATTATATATTATTTATTTTGCTAGGCGGGTAATGTGCAGTTGTAAACATCATGATGTACGTCATTTTTAACAATCCATATTCAGGTAAGGTTGATGACGAATACAGCCACAGAAGTTTGAAACGATTTCGTTGTACACAAAATTGGCACACCAGGCAAATTCCAAAAAGTACACTGATCCAGATTGTGAAATAGTAACTATAGAACCATATACCATTTTGAAATGGCGATTTTTTTTTATTATTTTTTTTTATTATTATTTTAAAAATCATCAAAGCATTCCAGAAATCCAAAGAAAAGAGTAGTATTTGCAGGAAGCAAAAGGTCGTGAACATGAACAATCATACTTTAACTAGTAGAGGAAGTGATTTTATTACGTATCTTCAACCCACATGAAAATCACAACACTTCATTTCCTTTCTGAGAATTTTTATACTTTTATTTTTGTTCTCTAAAAAAAAAACGTGAACTTTAACGGATATAATTTTTTATCATAATTTTATTTTTATAAACTGGTTAAAGTAGCAGCACGAGAGAGACTGTTCGAGCTTCTAGCTCGTAGCTCGGTCTACTAGCATAACCGAGAGTCAAGCGGACCGGCTGGCGACCCCCATGGAAGTATTTTTAACTTCCGGCGGCGCAGTGCAAGTGAGGAGCGAGCGCTTCCTGTCTCTTCCCGCAGATGCACCTCTCTGCTCGGGCTTCGAGCCTCTTCTCTCCCAGCGTAGCCCGCAACTTTGGTGCAGCCTCAAAACTTATGCATTTATTGTCAAAATATTATATTTTACGGATTTAGCAGAAATCAAGATGCAAATGAAATAAATATATCTGTATAAATTTATTTTTTCTAACGCGTTTTTTGTTCTTTTGATAAAAAATCGGGAGCTTTTTTAATTTGCGTGTGTTCCTAGAATACAACGCATTGCGAGGGAAGAAAGAAAGTCAGAATTGTTCTTGGTAATACTCAACAAATTCCATTAAGTTTTAAAAAAAAAAAACGATGCTTCCGTGTTCCGTGGTTCGTTCTCTTTTTCTTCAAAATTGCTCTTCTCTTTCTTTCGATAAAGTTGAATATTCGATGATTTGAGTCTAATCTGAGGTTTGCTGCCAATTGAAGTGTAACTGTGTCTAAATTCCTTGCATTTTTAATGATATCATTTCCTCGTATTAGCTCGTTAAAAGTAAACAATACAGATAGTAAATACTACTATGAATGAAAATTTTACGATTGATTACTACAAAGTAGTGCTGTTGATATCCGGATATTTCAAAATCCGAAATCCGGATTCGAAAATATCCGAAAATCCGAAATCCGAATTTTCGGATTTGCGGATAATCGGATATCCGAAACTATATTCAGATTTTCGGATATCCGGATATCCGAAACTGATTTCGGATTTTCGGATATCCGGATATCCGAAACTGATTTCGGATTTTCGGATATCCGGATATCCGAAACTGATTTCGAATTCTCGGATATCCGGATATCCGAAACTGATTTCGAATTCTCGGATATCCGGATATCCGAAACTGATTTCGAATTTTCGGATATCCGAAACTGATTTCGAATTCTCGGATATCCGGATATCCGAAACTGATTTCGAATTTTCGGATATCCGAAACTGATTTCGAATTCTCGGATATCCGGATATCCGAAACTGATTTTGAATTATATTTATAATACAATTATAATTGTAAAATATGTTATATAATATACGATATTATATAATATATTACAAATTATAAACTATAAAAGTATGAAAATTTTCCAGTTTTTCTACGACAGTAAAAGAAATATAAGTTATTATAAGTTAATATAACTGATATTTTTTTACATGAAGATTGAAGACGCACGTGTTTTCACACTGTCTTCAATATTTCTTGCGTTAATGTTAGTTGAAGTCCTGCAGTGGAGCACCTTATATAACATTCTGAATAATATCAGTCAACCAATCAGAATAATATTCAGAATATTTTCAGCGGTCAGAATGACTCAGAATGTATTTTTAGCCTTGCAAACAGTAGCATCGGCAGGATGTGAAATGTGGAGAGAATATTTGCGACTTTGTGGAGTGTGGACGAAATTCCAGAAACCAATGCTGCGCGCCCGTGCACGTCCGGCCGGCGCCTGGCTGTTAAATTATCTCTCATTCTTGTTCAAAGGCCTGTTCGTAAACCCTGCTCGGTGTACACTTTCTACACCCAATCGACCTTATATCGCATGTACATAAGGTCGATTGGGTGCAGAAAGTGTACACCGAGCAGGGTTTACGAACAGGCCTCAAGATTTCACAAGTAGATCACGCGATTTCAAGGACGTTAGAGTTGGAGCGTTCAGCTCTCTGGCATTTAAATTTCGTTTCTCACCTCACGCAGTTTAATTCTTTCACCTCGTACTCGTATAGATAAATAGATATTATGACATTATGTACGTATTATTTATATAGAATATAGATAGTACCGTGATTAGATTAAATTGATTAATTATTATACTCTTTAACTTTAAACTCGATATAATCTTTATGTGGCAATTTATAATTTAGGGTACAAAATGTACGTAGTTAGGTAGTTAGTATATAATATAGTAACGTACTTATACTTACTAGTTATACCTACGTAGCCCAGTTTTTTTTTTTTTTTTAAAATTTTAAATTACTAGATTATCTAGTATATAACTATATAATTATATATAGTATTCTTTATAAGGTGGTATTTTCTATTTTGTGATTTGTACATTTGTATTTTGTATTATACTATTTGTAGTATTTGTACTATTTATAATTTAAAGTATTTATAATTTAAAGTATTTATAATTATTTATATTGCTTAATTATTAGAGTTATTAACTTATTACCTCTACATTTTAAATACAATATACATTATTCAATATATATTAAAAATATTCAAATTAATTTAACAAAAATTTATTGGTTTAAAATTTGTAAATGTAATGCAATTTGCAATTGCGAATACACATAACTATTTAAAACTAAATATTTGAATTACAGTATTATACTAATTACAGTCATGCTTAATTTCACATCCAAATTATCCGAAAGCAAAAGCTGAAATTCAGAAATTCGATCGAAATTCGATTGTAGGTTTCGGATTGTAGAATATTTGAAATTACTGGATTTTCGGATATCCGGATATCCGATCAAAATTTCGGATATTTGAAATCCGATCAAAGTTCGAATATCCGATCGGAGTTCGGATATCCGATTATCCGATCGGAGTTCGGATATCCGATTATCCGATCGGAGTTCGGATATCCGGTTATCCGATCGAAGTTCGGATATCCGAATATCCGATCAGAGTTCGGATATCCGAACTCCGATCGGATATCGGATATCCGAAATTTCAAACGGATAATCGGATATCCGGATATCCGAAAATCCGACTATCCGGATATCCATTTCTCCAAAATCCGGATATCCGGATAATAAAATATCCGAAAATCCGAAATCCGAAAATTTTCAACAGCACTACTACAAAGTTCTATGTTATGCTTTTGATCTTTATGAATTTGCGCCGTCTTTATATCGATTTAGTGACGTAGAGTCAACTTTTTTTAAAAAATAATGTTCACTTTTATTTTTTACGCTTCTCTTTAATCAACGCGTCACATTCCGATGGTTGAGAAGTAGCAGGCAAGTCAGCAATGTGTCCTTTCTTGTTTTTAATCTGTATAATCACCCAGTATGCATACTCCTCATCTCTCGTTCTCCCTTACTCTCCCACTTCGTTTTCCCCTTCCTCTTTACGTCACAGTTGTACTCTCGCACACAACTTTCCCCGGCGCTCGTAAGTATTGATCGTTGTTGGGAATCGCGCGCGCTCGCGTCAGCTCCATTCGCTACGGCACGGTCGCTGCTCGGAGCGCGCTTCTTCGGCTCGGCGTGTATCAATGAACGCGTACGCCCGAGCGGCGAAGAGAGGATTTCTCCACCACAGTGCGCTGCTTTCTGCCGTGCCTGCAAGCGAGCGCCACTGAAGCGCCACGCCCACGTTATTTACGCATGCATCTTTTTTTTCCTATTTTATTTTAAAAGTGCCGCATTGCTACATTGAATATGACATTCACCGAGGTAGTTTACACTTCATACACGGTTCTATGAGAGAACATCGAGTGACCTTTCCGGTGTTTTGTCCACAGTGGAAGACATCCGATGTGACCTGGTGGACCAGGTACCCCACCTCGCGATGGTGTGCCACACGACGTTGGACGAGAACGGAGACTCGCTGGACGCGTTGATCCCGTCGCACCTGCTGCCCATCGTGGTGAGCCTGCTGGCCGACCAGAACAAGATGGTAAGCGTGTGCAGCTGCGCGCGGCGGGGGGAGGGACACGCCTCCTCCTACTTGCATTGTGATGAGCATCATCATCATCAGCAGCAGCAACACGAATTTGCCCTTCTCAGATCAATCGGCCACTTCCAGATCCACAAAACGGCGCAGGGAGCTCTGTTAGCGCTACTCGAGCAAGGATTTCTACCGCCCGACGTCGTTGAAGAGAAGTTGGTGCCTTTAGTCGTGAATTGGACCCTTGTGGAGGATGTAGAACTCAACACAAGCTCAGTCGGGGTAGGCGCTTTTTACTTTTTTATTATTTTAATGTTTTTTTACTTTTTTCCCCTTTACTGTTAGTGCTTTTATAAATTTCAATGTCACAAGTGTCTACTAATTCTGTATATTACATTGTTTTTTTATAATGATGTTATATGATATTTTTTTTACTACGTTATTTTTGTTTACCATCAATTTATACTGTAGTGATATACTCTTTTCAACTTAAATATCATTACTTATTGGAGTAAGTGGTGATTGTAAGTTAAAAGATAGTGTCAATCTTCCTCTAAGGTAGTCAAGCTCTTGTGTTATTGTAATTAAGATTCTATGGAAGAAGTCGGAAGTGACAATTTTCATTCTTTTGCAGTTCATTAAATTTATTTACATTTTTATAAATTATTTATTACCTGGTCTATACGTTAAGCTATTTCTAAACATTTCATGTTGATTTGTAAATTCACTTGTATAGCGTTGCATATATTTATGTTGTACTGTGAGCTAGTTACAATGTAAATTTTGTGGACATAAAATTGTATGTTTTGCAATTTCTTGATCAGATGAACTGAATGTTATTTCTTTTACTGAGAAAAGAATCTCCTTAAAAGTAGAGACCTTGATATTTATGTTGCATTTTTCCTCTATATTAACTTAGTCGAATGTTAATTTTACATTATTTATCATAGTTATTCAAAACAGACTATTGGTTAGGTAGTCCAATTGCAAAGAATACAACAGTTCATACAAACCTACAGTTAAATTATTGATTGGAAAGTATTTCAGTTACACTAGGTAATAAAGAAGAGTGGTCACCATGTTCTGAGTGTTTTGTGTGAGGCTTGTCCGTGTGAAAGACATGGGTAGTGAGATGCTTCACAGCAGTCGTCTCACTATCTTGTCTTTCATGTGGCGTGCCTTCTCTACAGCCCGGCATGTGCTGGCCTATCAACCATCCCTGCAGCGTTGTGTGACGGTAAGGTTCTGGCATTAAAGCTGGTTTGTAATAGTGTTATAACAACCTATCACAGCCAGCTTTGATGAGCAGAAACTTACGGAATTAACTTCGTGTCAATAATCATGCTCTGTATCTCTGAAGCAGCCAGTGAGATAAAGAAGAATGCTGAGATGGCATGTTCCACGTTAAATGATGGGCTAGGCTGAGCCATCAAGATGGTTGTGAAGTGAGAATATGATTTCATATCACAGCCACTTTGATGAGCTTAGACTAGCTGATGATCATCAGTCATTTTGTTTTAATAAACTGATTTTTCTATTTTCAGTACTCTGTTCAATTATCTATTTTATGTGTTCTTGTCCCAAGGCGTCGAATTGGCTGTGGTGTGTTGTTTTTCTTTCATTCATATCACAGCCATATTTGACGAGTTGGGCTTTGAACCCCAATCATCATAAGACTTTTCGTCGGAATGAAGAAAGATATTCGCTTCGCTTGCTGCTCTCAAAGTGGTTGTGAAATGTCTTATTTGAGCATATCACAGCCAGCTTTGAAGAGCAGGGAGCAAGCATAACGTCAACACTGCAGTCATATCATATGTACGTAATAAACGTGTTATGATGGTTATCGGTGTCACTGTGCTCGTGAAAGTGGCTGATGAATGGTGATTAATTCCTATCACAGCCAGCTTTGATGAGCGCAAGGGCTCTTTAAAATCGTCGTTGTGCAAGAAAAGGTTAATTTTAATCTCTGATTCTAATTTTATCTGCAATATTTTAGTTAAATTTTCTCTGTTTTAGTAAAATTAATGTTATCATAATTCATGAGGCTAGTTAGTGTATACTCTCTGTATACTCTCTTAATCAGACCTGGTTGATGCATCAAGTATAATATTGACAAAATTAATGATGTTAAGATAATATTTATTCAAGCTAAATATTTACTATATATACTTAGTATTCCCAAGTTCAATAGTATGATATTTAAATATGTCTACAGTACAATGTGATTTTGTAAGTTCAGAAGTTAAAAGTGATCAGTTAAACTTAGTTTAAACTTGCATTAGAGTGTTATCATTAATATTGTGGCCAGGGTACTTTGTGTAACCTTCATATTTCATGGTTTTTAAAAGGAATGAATTCTACCAGTCTACCAACTCTGCAAACTTGTTATTTAGTACTAAACAAAGCTTTATGTCAACTGCACATGCCTTTACTAAACCATGAAACACAAAGTAATACACTAGTTTCTGTGCTGGAGTTAGTGCTAATTGTAGTTTGGTGTCCCCGCAGCTGATGACCAAGATGGCGCCTGTGATAGGCCAGGAGGCTAGCATCCTGCACTTCCTGCAGCCCTTCTCAGATCTCTGTATGGACCAACAGCTGTATGTTCGTAAAGTCTGCGCAACAAACTTCGGAGACTTTGCCGCAGTCATTGGACCACAAAAGACGGAAGACATCTTGGTAAGTTTTGGGTTAGATTGTTTGGAATCCTGACCCCCAGTAGCGATGGGTGATGGTGCACATTTTGTGTACATTAGCCAATTAGGGTTTTGGTAAACTTATTTATTTAGTATTTTCCCCTCCAAACAATGTGTTAATTAACCCAATAAACAATTTAATTCTTAATATTACTATTAACAACTTAAAATTATAAACTCCATAAAATAAGTATATAGTTAAAGTAATTAAGTGATACTGTATAGAGGGGATTGCGCTGACGTCATGCGAGGAGGGCCAGAATGCACGGACTAGCATATAAACAAAGTGTAAAATAATTTTTTTACTTCACTTAATAAAATAAATCAACTTTAAATACTTCAATAATACTTTAACACTACACGATAGAACTCATAAAAAAAACTCACCGCCAAAAAACTGTTAAAAGTATTTTTTATAATTTTTTTTCATCATTTTGCCTATGCTCACTGTATAATCTGGCCTTCCTAAACTTTCTCTTTTCCCTCCCTCCTGCGCCCCCTTCGCAATGTGTTTGTATAGGGAAACCCCTCTCCCGCCTCACGTAAACATAAACAGAAATCAGCTCTATATGCACTTTTAATAATTTAATACTCAACAAATTTAAACTACTTCTGTTACAAAGTTTTTTTATTTCCCTTCACAATCTTATTCTATGTGTTGCGGTATCGTTAAAGCCTGTTAAGAGAGAAATTGAATGTCGGCTGGCAATTATTATATTCTTAAATATTTTAAAATGGGTATATAGGCTAGGACTAGACAAAGCGTGAATCTACAACATTTTGTTGTTTTGTTTTTTTCAGCTTGCCAGATTTCTGCAACTATGCCGTGATGCTGAGTGGGCAGTACGTAAAGCGTGCGCAGAGGTATTCACTGCAGTGTCTCATGATGTGACGATGGTGCGCCGTCGCTCCACATTAGCCAGCACGTTCCACCATCTGCTGCGTGACGAGTCTCGCTGGGTGCAGGTGGCTGCCTTCCAGTCCCTTGGTTCATTCATTGCCACCTTTGGAGAGCCCGGTCAACACCCCTCGCTCTACAACCACCATGTTCTTCTAGACACAGAAGGCGTTGAGTTAGCGTGAGTTCCACTTCCCCCTCTTGAGCTCAATTGAGTCGGAGATTTTGCAAGTAATTGTCAATCTGATATGTTTTGCTCTTATTGCATACAAACTAGCTACTTTTCCGTGGTGTTGAAAAAGTATTTATACAGTACTTTGTATTATTTTTTTATTGTTGGAGGAAAAACAAAAATAATGATTTCGCACTTTTACTGTTGGATATATTTAAAAAAAAGTGCTAAATCTCTATATAGTGCAGTAAAGTAATTTATTATTTTAAAATTAATTCTCCTCGAGACTTTAAGATTTTGCGCTTTTTACATTGCATTTTGAAAGTTGCGTGATTTTAAGCTAGGTTTAAATCCACTTTACATTACATAATATGATTGATACCAGATTGTCTGGTTTTGCCTTTACTGACAACCTGTTTACAGTTACAGAGCAGAGGCTAACTGCAGTAGAACAAGTATGAGCTATGAGGAGTCTCAACAGAAGCATCGTGAGATGGTGATCCGGGCATTTGACTACCCTCGCGCTCCCCAGAACAACTTGTCGCACAGTCATCAGGAGGGGCAGTCAGCCAATAACCAGGACGACGATGAGGAAGAAGAAGAAGAGGAGGAGGAAGGGGCCAAAATGAGAGAGCTCGAGCACCACTTTAAGAACCTCGACGTGAGTCGCACCTCCCTCGAGGCAAGCCAAACAGAGCAGGCATGTGGTGCTACTTGAGCATTCTCATACTTGATACTAGGAGCTTTCATTGTTACTTTTTTATTAATTATTATTTATTTGTTTTTTCCCCCGCTTTTTCTGAGGGTTGGAGTTTGGTTGAATATTTGTAGCAAAAATTTATTTCGTTTAATGCATGAATTTTAAGTTTTTTTTTATGGTTTAATTTAATAATTTTTCTTAAATTTGTAAGCTAGTAAATATGCAAAATACAATTGGTTGTTATTTGGGAGCAATAATAACGCATTTTGGTCGTGTGTGCCCCAGTATGCAAAATTCAATGTTGATTGAAAGTGAATGGGTGAAGCAGTAAAATAATGCTATACAATGAACTTGTTGTTTTTCTTTTATTTATTTTTTACTAACATGGCTTGCTTTTATAAACTTGAGTGTCTTCAGTTGGTCTTGAGTGAGTGCTAACCTAGCTTCTGATTGCAGTTCTCAAATGACTGGGAAGATGACGAGGAATATGAATACGGCAACAGCACTGCGGTATTCATGAGTATGGCTCGTGAGCGCCAACAGCATCATCAAGAAGGGGAGCCAACCCAGCAAGAGGAGCAAGCCTCATCACACCACCTAGCCCAGCAAGCCCATGTGCTTGAGCAGCAACCAAGAGAGGAAGATCCCAAACAAAAGTTCAATGACTTTCTCTTCTGGAGAGTGCCTGTTCCTGAACTAGATCTCAGCGACATTTTACCACCACCGTCGCCTTTGCTTCATAGTCCAACACAGAACCATGAGCCCTGTGATGTGAGTGTAACGGAAGTAGGGGGGGAAAAAATGTATTAAATAATAAGAAAACGTTCCATTTTAGCATTTTTTGCATGTATCTTTTACATAATATTTTATTACAATGTAAAAAAATAAATAAATATAAAACAAAAATATTAAGAAACTGGAGGGTGGAAGTGATAATTTGTTGAATCTTGTGATTCAGTAAAGATGATACATATTTTGGGTCAAATTTGAGAAGTTAGTTTCAACAGAGAAAGTAACAAATGTGGTGATATGTGCTGTTGTTTAACTTATGTGATGTGTGTTTACAGACTTCCCTGGAACCCCCCATGTCTCCCCTGGCTTCCCTAATGCCGGACCACTTGCCATCGCCAGGAGGACCCACACTGTCCCTGCCTCCTGCACCACCAGCACTAGGAGACCTCAGTCCTTGTAAGTATGCCCACCCTGATTTTGAAAGTTAGAAAACTTGATAATGTCTTATCTTATGTACTGTACATTTATCAATATCTTTCACATTTGCCTCTGAAATTATGCTGAAAGCATATGCTTTCATATGCTGAAAGTATATCAGCTCATTGTTCTCCTTGTTAATTCAGTATTTTAGTCCACTCTTGAGATAAACGTGTGATTTCAGTGAGCAACAGCAATGATATGCTGACTGAGCGGCTGCTGTCAAATCTTGAGAGCTGGCACATAGAGGGTGAGGGCAGCAACCAAGAGATTGTTCCCCCTGTTTTGATCAACCACTTCGTGTCCATGGCCAGCCCCATGGCACGGGCAGTGGACAGTGAGATTTCTCACCACTGCGCCTTCAGCCTGCCTGCCGTGGTGCTCACTCTTGGTCGCGACAATTGGCCTTTGCTCAAGAAAACTTACCAGAACCTTGCCTCAGATATGCAGGTGAGTTGGCAGTGCTCGACTTAAAAATTGTGACGACTAGTGAGAGGCAATATTAAACATTAAAAAAAAAATCTCAATTGCCTAAGTTTATTCTCCCCATTTTATGTATCCCTAGAGATGCAATGTTTACTATTGTAAACTGAAATTTTCAAGGTCAGTAAAGAAGACACAAGCAACATCTCTTGAACTTAAACTAGTCTTTAGAGTAATAGAACCTACTTCATCACTTAGATAGTAATCATGCTTTATGTTCCTGTGTTTCAGTGGAAAGTGAGACGTACAATGGCTTCTAGCATTCACGAAGTTGCTTTAATTCTTGGACAAGACTTGGCATCCACAGATTTGATGCCAATTTTTTATGGTTTTGTAAAAGACTTGGATGAAGTTCGTATAGGCATTCTGAAGCACCTCACAGAGTTCCTAAAGGTAAGAGTCCATTCAGACTTTGAAGTTATTAAACTTTCAACTGTTATTTAGCCTTTGAAAATTATAGGCTGTTATAAATTCATGCCATTAGTAAGTAAAAAATATGTAATATACTGTAGATAGTATTTTTTTGTAATTTATTTAAATATAAAAAGGGGGAGGGGGTAGCAAAGAGGGGAGTTGAAAAATAATATGAGTTTTCAGAACTCCCGTGGTGGGAATTGTTTATGAAAATATGTGCTAGAGCTGACGGTGCCTTGTTTGTAGATCCTGCGCCAGGAGGAGTGTGACGAGTTCTTGCCAAGCCTCTCCAAGTTCCTGCAGATGGACCACCACAGCAACTGGCGGTACCGTGAGGAGCTGGCAAACCAGCTGGTGGGCGTACTAGACCTGTGCACACCAGAGCAAGCACGTGCCCACGTCGCTCCCATTGGCCTTGCCCTGCTGGACGACAGAGTGGCTGCCGTCAGGGAGGCAGCTCTGCCCTTGGTGAGGACCTTTTGCCTTTGTGGAGATTTTAAAATTTTGGAGTGAATGTTGTATTCTAGGCTTTCTCATAGTGTAAGTAAATTTGAGACTTCCAAATTAAATTGTATGTCTTCAAATTTTAAGTGCCTAAAATCATAAAACCTGCCTAATAACTTAGAAATTAAGTAGAAGAGATTAACTATGTACATTCACAGTCCTCTTAAGCATAATAATAATAATATAAATGTTTATTAAGCAAAAACACAGAATGCAATATTTGTATAATTATAAAGCATAAACAACTCTGCTCAATTGGTTGATAAAAAGGATAGCCCATTCACATAAAGTGCTCCCAACATAACCTTTGTTACAACCTATATAAGCTAAACCTTAAAATAAATGTTAACATCCCAAATCTGCTGCTAAACATTTTTTTTAAGCCAACTGTACATGTTTATTGTATTATAATTCAAAGAGTAGGCAGTGATGAATTCATAGATAGTTTTATGAGGAGTTTAAATGCAACTATTACTTGTTCTGTCTTCTTGTAGCTGTTATTCTCTAATTTCTTTCCTTATTTTTTCCTGAGCCCCTGTCTGATAGTAATCTTTTTTTTATTATTATTGTAGGTGTCGAAGGTGACTCGCAAGCTGGCAGAGGATGCTGAGCTGCTGGACCGGCTCATCTCTCGCTTCAACGAGCTGTTTGTGACAACTGAGCGGTGGATGCGTCGTCAGAGCTTTGCACTGCTGTGTGGCCAGCTGATGAGGCCCCCCCAGCCAGCCCTCAGTCCCGAGACCTTCTCTGAACGTCTGCTGCCCCTGCTGGCCAGTCTTGTGAAGGACCCTGTGCCAAACGTGAGACTGGCCGTCGCCCAGTCCCTCGCTCATGACATCGAACCTTACCGTGAGTATGATACTTCCATCACTACTGTCTGTCAGGCTGTGGTTTTATTGCAGTGCAGGTGTTTCCAGGCACTAATGTAACTGGCAAGTTGCCAGTCTAAATTAATTATGTAAATTTCATGCTTGATCAATTAAAAAAATCAAATAGATGTTATCTTAATACGGTGCTACTTAGTTCTGTAGCTTACTTGGTATGCCTTCTGTCCTACAGCCTACTTCTCACGTGCTGAAGGTGCTGAGCTTGTGCGAGAAGTGCTGCAAGAACTCCAGTGTGATCGTGATCGTGACGTAAAGTTCTTCTCTGGCGGCTGCGGGCTGGACGAGGTGCTTGAAACTTCGGTGCTGTCCCCCCTCAGCAGCACAGACTGTGAACCAGTAGTTCAGCAGCAGGACTCTCCCTCCCAATTACAGGTCTAATGACCTCAAGGTGAGTAAATGCAAGACTAGTAGTCAAGTCAAAAGATCATGGTACAAAGTTTTCCTTATTCCCTCCAGATTTTTTTTAAATTTTACTTGCTTTATTCTCAAGTCAATTTTCGCTAATTCCATTTAACGGTTATTTAGTTTAAGAATTAACTGCATGAAGGCCTTTTCTGTTTTCATATTTCAATCACATTAACCTTCTGCTTTTCTCACCCCCAGGTCTGCTGCGTATGTGATGTTGCATGGATGAGGCTGTGATTCAACTGCCACGGCATCTCAACCCCCAAGTCGAGTTGCTGCTGACGAGCTGGCCTCGCCGTGGCCGACTGACTGATTGATTGACGGGAGTGCGGGGCAGCCTCTACGACAATGTTAATATCCTCCTCGGAGCCATGCCACCACATTCCTCTGCTCCTGCGTGGCTCTATCTGCCCCAAACCCCCTCACCTAACTTCCCTCCCTTCCCCAGAAGTTTTTATTTGATACAACGCGCATTAGTGAGTTGCTTGTTGCTCTCACTGGCTGTGGATTCTTATGTGAATCACAAGATAAACTTAGACATGTTAAATCAATAAAATTTATTGGCATTCAAGTAATTATTTTGTCTTTTTATTTATGTAATTTTAATTTCCATTACTTAGTTTTGAATAAATTTGAGTGGTGGCAAAGTTACTATTACTAATTTATTTAGTTATTTATTTTATTTATTTTTTTTTTAGAATAGAATTATATTATGTATATAAAAAAAAATGAAATTCGGATTTTACAAATATTATATTAGATATTCATTAGATTATGGACAATTTAAATTTTTTATGAATTCATAAGTATGAAAAAGTAAAATTCTGTATTAAAATTAAGAAGCTTCATTTTGGCTATACCACTATTGGGAAAAATGTTAATGGTGCAAAAAATAAGCGTAGTAGATTGTACACTACACTGAAAATTGTGGCAAATTTTTTCACTGTTGAAATAAAAAAATTAAAAACAATTTTTTTTTTTTCATATTACAATATTAAAGGGTAAGACATACCATGCCCAATGTTAAGAAAATTACTGCACATGAAAATTATGAAATTTATCTTTAAATTTTGTTCTCTACATCCCTTTTAAGTAGCTAAAATATCAGGCATACAAATTTGATCTAGTTTTAAATTGGGTCAACTTAAAATATTTTTAACAGTGCTTGTTTTACCTTACTCTTCGCCCTATGTTTAAAAAAAAAAAACTCGCACGTGAAAATTATGAAAAAAAATTAAAATGTTCTCTTCTCCTATTTAAGGGTAAGATAACGCCACCAATGTTAAAAAAAAATCCCTCAAAAATTATGAAAGAAATTTAAAATATTCTCCTCTATAGTCTACACCCCCTATCATCAGTAGCTAAAATATCAGTTGTACAAATACGATCTAGTTTTCAACTAGCTCGTATTTGTATACACCATTTTTTTTTTTTTTTTTGCACGTCAAACTCTTTTCTTATTTTATGGACTAAAAGTATTTTCAGTTTTTACCATTGAAAAATATTGAGCAATTCATCCATAATTCTTGAATTTATTGACCCTTTTGATAATGGAAAAAAATATAAAAAAAATACATACTTATGCATAGTAAGAACAATTTTAATTAATTAAGCAGAATATGAATTACTTTTGCCTATACTGCCTGCAATGTATTTTTAATCTTTTTGGGTACAATTTTTAATTTGGATAGATTGATTGCCATTTGATAGAAGGTCAAGCTTATTATTATTATTGCTGCTTTAATTTTATTTTCTGAACTTATTTCATTATTTGGGTGCCTCACTCATTTAGTTGATGTGGGAATTGATCCAGTCCACATAAGCAGACACCTCGGTGAAGACGCCAGGGTAGGGTGCGATGGTGCACGGCTTGACTGACCATGACACGATGCCCACCTGCTCGCCATCCACCCAGAGAGGACCGCCGGAGTCACCCTGGAAAGTTGAGGGAAATTTTAATGTATAGCTGAAAATGGGATGAAGAAGGGTCAATTTTATGGAAATTTAATAAAAAAAAAATCAGAATAGTACTCACGCTACACTGTCCTTTGCCACCCCCAGGATATCCCGCGCATATGTTGGTGGGGTGGGGGCTGCCCACAAAGATGCTCTCGCACTCGTCGTCTCCAACAACGAAGATGTCAACCTCTTGTAGAAATTGCATCACGCTCCCACCTGTCTGAAACCACACAATATTTAATTCTCAATATAGAGCTCAATCGTAGGAAAAAATTAGTTATAATTAATACTTAACTTACATACGGATATCCCCAACCAATGACAGTAGCGAGTGCACCGTCAACCGAGTTCTGTCCCTGAACGGGTAGTTTCGCTGGTCCCGTCATCGTATTAAAAACTATTGGAGTAGCTACCTGAATATCAAAAAATAAGAATCATAAAGATTTTATATTTTAAGGGTAGTTCCTCACCCTGAGAAGCGCGACGTCGTTAATCCACTGATCGTCAGGGTTGTAGTCTTCGTGCAGGATAATCTCAGCCACCTGGTACACAAAGCCGCCATTCTGAAGGTTTACTGTACCTGCTAGCACGCTCAGGGCACTCGCTTGACGGCTATAATAAAATAATAATAAAATTACGTTTTATTACTTTTTTAATTATTCGTATACCAATTGAAAAGAACAAGAAATATATACTGCATAATATTATTGAAATTTCTATCGTGACTATAATACGCAGACGCCGGCCCACGCCGCCAATATAAAATACAAATGTAAAATTGTAAAAACAATTTGTGTCTATAAGTTTTATAGTTATTATTAATATATTAGGATCGTGTATGATTTTCATTTAATAATATTTATAAAAACATTTAAAAAAAACGCATTAATTAGTGTTGGTATTTATTACATTATGTCATGGAGTATATATATGAATTATATAATTGGTAGCACACGTGCATGCTAATTACTTAAGACGGTTAGGATGAAAACTCCTGCGTGTAATACGTTTTAAATTGCAATGTATTTCCCTCTAAATATTTCTCCACAAAAAAAAAAAAACTGTAAATGTAACGCCGGGCTACATAGGCAACTTTTTGTACATGAATGAAACGCGTGTTGTCTAGATAGAAATTTCTGTATCTTTAGGGACCGCACTTTTAGAAAAAAATTAATACTAAATGGTATGATTATTTAAGGGTAAGGTAACGCCACCAATGTTAAAAAAAGTCCCTCACACAAAAATTCTGAAAAAAAATTAAAATGTTCTCCTCTACATCCCCTATCAGTAGTTAAAATATCAGGTATACAAATACGATCTAGTTTTTGAGTTATGAATTTTTAAAGTTGACTTATTTAACATGGGAATTCCATTTCTCCATGTTAAATTAGCCAACTTTAAAAATTCATAACTCAAAAACTAGATCGTATTTGTATACCTGATATTTTACCTACTGATAGGGGGTGTAGAGGAGAACATTTTAAATTTTTTTCAGAATTTTTGTGTGAGGGATTTTTTTTAACATTGGTGGCGTTACCTTACCCTTAATATAAGAAATAATATAATAATGATTCACATATATATATGTATATACAACCGCCATCTCGAAATTTTCCCGAAATTTCCATGACCAGTAGTAAGAGTACTCTTTTTGGGAGTGAAATTTGCCGCATGCAGGAATTAAGTTGGAAATTTTTTCTAACTACATCAATTGTCAAGGGGGGTCGTGGTCCATCAAAAATTATTGAATTAACATTTCAAATAACACTTCGACCGTATTAAAGAGATGGTAAAATTGATTTGTTACCACAAAGTAATATTAATTAATAGTAAAACTTCCTCTTATAATTACTTCTCGACGCAATGTCCGGCGGTGAGCACCCAGTTCTCGTTGAGGATGCTGCCTCCGCAGCTGTGGATGCCAAAGTTCTGCATGGAGACCTGTCCTCAGAGTGTATGATATAGTCAGGTCATGGTTTACCAATATTAAGGCGGGTCTCAGCGCCTTACCTGAGAGGGGTACTTGCCAGGAGGTGCGTCGGTACCGTTCACGATCCTCCCCTCTCCGAGCTCGGAAGCTAGCTGCGGCAATCCTTCACACATGAAAATATTTTTTTAATTTTATTATGTGCAAATAATCATTAATTCCTTTAAATTGACGGAAATATTACTGTTGCATATTATTTATGTACATGTTATTATGACGTATAAATATATATCCCTCATATTTATTATACAGTAACAGTACAATTATTAATTACAATCAAGGATAATATATAGAAGGATTCCCAAGAAGGGTTCCAAACTGGAGATAAGAGTGTTAACGATTGTAGGAAAACTCGGTGCAGGAAAACTCGGTGCAGGAAAACTCGGTGCAATTTCAACAAGCTAGGAAAACTCGGTGCACGGTAAACTCGGAGCACGGAAAACTGGGAGCACCGCTAGGAAAACTCGGAGCATCGCATATATTATAAAATATCGTATATATTATATATAACCAGCTATATTGTCGCCTCCAAACACAAAAGTTACAGGGGACTTAATTAAATACTATGAGGAGCATCACTGTATCGTAATTTATCCTTAATAATTGTTCTCTAGGGCTTATAAATATTTATAAATTGTTACATTTGCCATGATAATTTTTTAAGAATTGTAATTATTTTTTGATGTTAAAAAATTATAAAATTTAGATCAGAACATAGATAACAAAATGACTGTTCACTTTCTGAAGTAAAGAAAGTAATTATTTAGTCCAGTTTTTGAGATGGTAATTTTTTTAGTTGAAAAAGATGCTGATTTGACTTGATTTGAAAATGGCCGCCAGATTTCCAATGATATTCTCATTATTTATATCCTGAATATCTCAAAAATTTGACTGACTTTTGCTTCATTTTTTGGCTGAAAATTTATGTTATGATGTAAGGAAGGTTTACTATAATTTTCAGAGTGATTCACCATCTCCTAAAATTAGTGACAGTAACCCTTTTAAAACAACATACAGTTGAAATTTTTTGCTATATATTATATATTTATGTAATGTATCTCTTGAAACTTTACTTGATATCTTTCTATTTTTTATTTATTTATTCATATATATAACATGTATATTATATATATTTTTATTTTAAATTATTTTTAATTTTTTTTTTATATATAAAGCTGTGCATGCAATGAAGTAGAATAGTTGCATCTGTGATTATACAATTCTTATTTAACTTTAACATAATATTTTGCTGCCTTGAGCCGTAATTCATCTATATACATATTTTATTCTTTTATCTAATTTTTAATTAAAAAAAATTTGCATTGCATATAAATTTATATGTAAATATATTAGGTTCAACAAAATGCATTTTCACATAAATTAAATACTTTTTTAAAATTTTTTACATATGATGTGCTGCTATAAATTTATTACTTTTAAATTCTTAACTACATTCATGCATACTTTTCTAAATAATAAATTTTAAAACTGGTATATGTATTGTATTATATACTAATTAACGCAATAATACGGAAAAAAATTTCACAATAAAAGTGTTTTATTTTATATAAACATACTGTTATTTACATTGATCACATAAGCTAAAATATCACATAGGAAATAATGTTCGTCTACTTAAAAATTGATGCTTAAATGGTACAAAATAATACATAATTATATTAATTATCTTATTGGAATCTATATAATTAAATGCAAAGCTATAAATAGAAACAAAATCCACACCATAGCCGGAAATGAGGGGAGAGGGGAGGGGCCAGTACTAGGTGCCTAGTAGGAGATGTTGTGGGCCACACCCTCCACATAGTCATAGGTTGGGTGACCCTTAGCCCATGAAAGTTATTGGGCTGCGCCTCGCCCCATTTTGTTCAAGTGCACGTGCACTAATTACCTTACCTGCTACCTGTTTTTTTCAATCCAGGTAGTAAAGAAACTTGTTGACAACGTTTGAACGCCATAAAATAATGTACGGTTGAAAGTATTTCAATATTATTACAATTTATTACCATTCCCTATTTTTCAGCATTGCATACAATGTATATTATATTATATAAAATATATATAATGATTAATCGTCATCATGTATAAAACATATTAAGAGGCATTCACAAAGTCCTAAGGCCACATTTAGGGCTCTATAATTTAAAGCCCGATTTTATGCATGCTTTTTAGACCCAAAATTTCTGGTCTTAAATTATCGAGCCCTAAATGTTGTCTTAAGACTTTGTGAATGCCCCGTATTTATTTTCCTTTCCCTTTAATTAAATAAAAATATATTTCTTCACATTTATGCAATATGTAATATTAGATTTTTTTTTTTTCAATGTGTTAATGATAATATATATAATGTCATATAACAAATAAAAATAAAAATTGATATAAGAATGTAATTGTTCTCATAAAGTTATATGGACATTATGGACAAAAAATTGCTGTACCGCTGTTCCTTCTATGAAAGCACTTAAATTTTTCCTTTATTTACAATAAATATTAATTAAATAATGAAATTATTTGAATTATTTATATATAGTATTATATAATTTAATATAGAATAAGTGATATTCATAGTATTTAAGCCCTCCAATAATTTTTTTGTATGAAGGCAACAAGAAAATTACATGTGTTCGATTTTTGTTATATTTTATTATTTTTATGCTAATATACATATTCCAAAATCCATATACTAGTATAGGGATCTTGCAATATATGCGATGCTCCGAGTTTTCCTAGCGGTGCTCCCAGTTTTCCGTGCTCCGAGTTTACCGTGCACCGAGTTTTCCTAGCTTGTTGAAATTGCACCGAGTTTTCCTGCACCGAGTTTTCCTGCACCGAGTTTTCCGGATACCGTGTTAACCGATACTATCAGCTCTCGCGGTAGATTTTGGAAACAGAGAGGCTGACAAGCGCGCCATCTCTAGGTGATAAAAGGACTGAACGTAACATCGTAAAACAATGTTAACTCCGGGTTGCGAGATCCGAAGTTCGATGGACGATTTACATTATTTTTTATTGCTAGACAACAGCTCAAATCACCGCGAAATGAAAAATATTCTCACATACCTTATTAAATTTCCAGTCTTCTACATGTGTTCTGGATACTCCAAGGCACAAATTTCACTGCCAAATAATTTACCGAAATAGCTTGTGTATTTGCAGGATTGCACCTATATCCATCACCCACTTATCTATGCTGTATTTAATTTCTGGCGTGATCTAAAAGGACAAAAAGCTCCTTATCGTTAATGGTAATTAAGATTGAAGCTAAAACAAAAAAAAATTGCACAATCAAGCCAATTTATTGAGCAAATGGAAGGTAATTAATTGACGTACGTGTTCACGAAAACTTCACAACATAAACATGTGAGCGGAAGGCTGGCGGCAGCGAGCGAGCACTGCGAGCAGCCGGAGCAGCTAGCGCAGCAGAAGAGGGGAGGTCGGGGGAGGTAGAGGAGGGAGAGAGGCGGGAAATGTCCTACAGCTTATATTTTGTAACATTTATCAAATTTTATTTGCGTATTCTTAACTGCAGCATAACAAAATAACCCTTATAGACAAGCTCTGTTGAATTTGTTTGAATATTAACAAAGTTCAATGACTTTATGTGTTTGTATTAAATTTGAAGTCTTGTAAATATTTATGTAATTATTAGTAATAAAATTAAAACCATTTTTCATTGAAACAAATTTTTTTACTACATCGATCATGATCCCGCTCGTTAATTCATTTTGATGCCTTTCATAAAATCGATCGAAGTAACTAAGATGCACACTATATTAAGGTCGATTTTCCTACCGGTTGCCATGATAAACTAGCATTATATAATATATTATGGTGAATGGAATTTTTAAAGTCTCTTTCAATTAAAGTTATTTTTCATTTATTGAAATTGAGTACAGTGCACAAAATAAATTATAAACATATATTTTTTTTTATTGAAAAAAAATTTCACTAAAATTTACATCTTATTTTTATTACGTTATTACGTACGTTACCATTAAATGGAAAGTGAAAATGAGTATCCAAAACGCACATATTTATAATTTTTGTGCACTGTCAATTTCATTAAATGAAAAATAACTTTAATTGAATAAAAGACTTTAAAAATTCCATTCACCATAATATATTATATAATGCTAGTTTATCATGGCAACCGGTAGGAAAATCGACCTTAATATAGTGTGCATCTTAGTTACTTCGATCGATTTTATGAAAGGCATCAAAATGAATTAACGAGCGGGATCATGATCGATGTAGTAAAAAAATTTGTTTCAATGAAAAATGGTTTTAATTTTATTACTATAATTACATAAATATTTACAAGACTTCAAATTTAATACAAACACATAAAGTCATTGAACTTTGTTAATATTCAAACAAATTCAACAGAGCTTGTCTATAAGGGTTATTTTGTTATGCTGCAGTTAAGAATACGCAAATAAAATTTGATAAATGTTACAAAATATAAGCTGTAGGACATTTCCCGCCTCTCTCCCTCCTCTACCTCCCCCGACCTCCCCTCTTCTGCTGCGCTAGCTGCTCCGGCTGCTCGCAGTGCTCGCTCGCTGCCGCCAGCCTTCCGCTCACATGTTTATGTTGTGAAGTTTTCGTGAACACGTACGTCAATTAATTACCTTCCATTTGCTCAATAAATTGGCTTGATTGTGCAATTTTTTTTTGTTTAATAGCTTCAATCTTAATTACCATTAACGATAAGGAGCTTTTTGTCCTTTTAGATCACGCCAGAAATTAAATACAGCATAGATAAGTGGGTGATGCATATAGGTGCAATCCTGCAAATACACAAGCTATTTCGGTAAATTATTTGGCAGTGAAATTTGTGCCTTGGAGTATCCAGAACACATGTAGAAGACTGGAAATTTAATAAGGTATGTGAGAATATTTTTCATTTCGCGGTGATTTGAGCTGTTGTCTAGCAATAAAAAATAATGTAAATCGTCCATCGAACTTCGGATCTCGCAACCCGGAGTTAACATTGTTTTACGATGTTACGTTCAGTCCTTTTATCACCTAGAGATGGCGCGCTTGTCAGCCTCTCTGTTTCCAAAATCTACCGCGAGAGCTGATAGTATCGGTTAACACTCTTATCTCCCTTCATAACATGGCGGATTCCAATAGAGTGCGCTCCTGTCTATTTTCTCCATGATTACAATATATTTGCAGATTTTTTTTATAAATGAATTTAATTAAGAGAATGGGATTTGAAAAATATTATCAAGAATATGAAGACATGAAGACTAATTTATCGATCCTCTTCCCATATTATGTCATATATATGTATATTATAAATATATAAGAATGATTAATAATAATTCAAATTATGTCACGCACTTTGGTACGCTTTACATTCATTATTTTTCCGGTTAAATTATATATATATATATATATATATATATATAGAAAAACGTTTTTATTTAAACTTCTTCGTAGTTTTATACATAACTATAGCGAAGATGAACAGTAATATAGGAGCAAAGCGACCTCTAAAGAATTCCAGGACGCTATCTATGTATGATAGGAGCCATGAATTCTTCTCCCCTTCTCCCTAAGTCATTAACATGTTGGTATTTTTGTTTCAATAATCCATGAATTGACTTTTTTTAAATTATTTTTTAACTGCATAGTATAAGTATAAATTTCTTCACAATTTTAATGTATAATTATTTAATTTTTTATATATATTATAGCTGAAGTCCACGTGATTTTTAACATTTTAACATTGTTTTTACATTTTGTTATCTTAAATTGCGTTAAAGAGATTGGGACTTAATCAGATAGCGTTATTAATTGACGTCATTTTTCTTCAATTAATTCTGTCACGCGCCGCTCTTTGGTACGCTTTACATTTATAATTCTTTCCGATTAAATTATATTATAAATAAAAATGTGGTTTTTATTTTAATTTGTATTATAAATGAATTATATTCTGCAAGCGCGGATCCAGGGGGGGGAGGGAGGGTTGGGGGGCTTTTCCCCTCGAATTTAAATTTCGGTTTTTACATGGGAATCATAGGCAATTCCCCCACTCTTAATTTTTTTTAACAGTGGCCTTATTAGGAGGCCCTTCCCCCCTACCCTGAATTTTTGTTTCTGGATTCGCTCCTAATATTCTGTATAGACTTAATTTAATTAACTCACCGCGGGCTACGGTCAGCAGAAGCGTGAGGATGAGCGTAAACCTGAGCATGATGAGAGGTCGATCAATTCCATGCACTGACTATTAAACTACTACAATCATTTCTTAGCAGCAGACGAAGGTAGCATGACGTACATGATAATGTTGCACGAGTGATAAGCTGATAACTTACTCTGCTTTGCTTAAAATTTATCATTCTTCCTCTGTACGGATAATCTGGCAGAGCCGTTACGGCAGATAACAACTTTTGCATATAATATAAAATTTGCATAAAACATATAACAATAATTATATTATGTAAATTGCTTTTGTTTCAATTAACATGTCCTTGTTGTTAAAATTATATCCTCATCCTGTTAAATCTGTTCCATCTTAAAATTTTACTAATATACAAAAACTATTAAATTAAGATAATAGTTTTATAAGACTAAGTTGTTTTTTTTATTATTATTATTTCACATCATATATTGTTGTCCAGCAAAGATTAAATTAATAATCTTATGTTGCCGGTGCAAAATATACACAAAAAATTTCACTTCAAGAATTTAAAAATTAATGAAAAGTTTTTTTGTTTTTTTTTCAAAAAAAATAACTATGTTTTTTTTTTCATACAGTGTCAAGGAAAACAAAAACAACAACATTAAATTTCTACTAATCATGTAGAATATTTCTCTATCATAGAAATGAATAATATTTTATATCAATTTTAACTATCTGACTCTTTTCTAAAAAAACAAAAAATAATAATAATTAATAGTTTTAAAATATTAACCGTTCATGCTGTTAATCCGAAGTAATAATAAAACGAATAAGCATACAATATATTTGAATATATGCAATAATATATTTGACAGTATAATATATTTTATTATTTATCTTCCTGTTTTCTCTCATACTAAAAAATCAACGAGAAGACGCTCAGAGTGCATTATTATTAATTACGACGATGTACTGTCGCATGTAAACTCGCTGCCTTTCTCGCAAATGTTAAGGGTAAGATAACACGGAACAGCTGATCGACATAGTTCCATTTGATTAACATGTAAAATTGTAGACCTTAGCAAGAATATAACAATTCTGTTTGTTGTTTTTTTAAGAAACATCATTTCTTAGCACCAAGAAGTCCCAGAAAAAGTTGAAAAATTTTCAAAACAATGGACAAGCCGGTTTTTTTAAATAAATTTTTTAAGTTTTTAGTATAGGACTTTCCCATGGAGAGCTAAACTAAAAAATTAATTTAAAAAAATCGGCTCGTCCGGTTGTTTTGATTTTTTTTTTTTTTTTGCAACTTCTTGGTGCTAAGGGCTGTCTCTAAAAAAAAAATCAGAATTTTTGTGAGGTTGCTAAGGTTTACATGTTAATCAAATGGGACTATGTCGATCAGCTGTTCCATGTTATCTTACCCTTAAATCTTTAGTATATATATACAATATCATTAAAAGGTATTTATATTTTAATGGTCTTTTAAAAAAAAAGGGAATGGAAAAACTGAAAATGAGTCACAAAAACTTTTATTTCTTAAAAGAAATTTATTTGGTTACATCAGAAGGACGATCGATGACTTTTAGAAAATGTTGGCGTCGATCCAGTTTCTGAAGGCGGACACCTGGGTGAAGACGCCAGGGTAGGGTGCGATGGTGCACGGCTTCTCGGACCACGACACGATACCAACCTGCTGGCCTGCCACGAAGAGAGGGCCGCCAGAGTCACCCTGGAAAAAATAATTCACAGTTTTGACTGTTAGAAGTCATGAAAATTCATAATTAATCAAACAATGATATGTTCGTTTTGAATGCAAGTTTTAAATTTCTTTTAAATTTAAAAATATTTCAAGTTTTCTTTAAAAAAATAATAATAAATAAACAAACAACAACAACGAAGGAACACGTAATATGAAAAGGATTAATCTGTCATTAATTAATAATTACATGTTGCTATTATGAATTAAATACAGTTTTATGTCAATGGTTCACAAAATGTAACTGTAATTGAGAGAATTAATTTGATCACTTAAAATTAAAACATGTTAAATGCATGTTAATAAAAGGTAAAAATTTAATATATTTAAAATATATATATACGAGTTAATCACTTGCAAAAAAAACTCTTCGTAATGGAGTATCGACCTCAAATTTTTTTATTGCAGAAATGGATAGAGCGTGCAAAGTTATGCTACTCTGATTTTTATTCAAATTTTTTAGAGCCCAGGAACTATTTTTAAAAAATTATTGAAAGTTCTTTTTGTGACGTCAAGAGACGCCGCTCCTTAAGAAAAAGATAGGACTTGCCGCCTCGTGACGTCACAAAAAGGACTTTCAATAATTTTTTAAAAAATAGTTCCCGGGCTCTAAAAAATCTGAAAAAAATCAGATTAGCATAACTTTACATACTCTATCCATTTCTGCAATAAAAAAAAATTGAGGTCGATACTCCATTGCCAAGGAGGTAAATCCTCCCAACAGAAACAAGAAGAAGAAGACGCAGTCATTCTCATCTTATTGTACTTACGCTGCATTGTCCCTTGCCACCGCCAGGGTAGTAGGCACAGATGTTGGTGGGGAACACCTGGAAGTTGTGGACTGCTGAGCATTCAGCGTCGCTCACGATCCAGTAGTCGACCTCCTGCAGGTTGTTCATCACGGAACCTCCGGTCTGAAGAGGAGCACCTTATTATCATATTATTTAATAATGCTGCATTTACAAGCATTCTTGTATCATGCACTGATTGATGGACATGCATGGGATCACGTATATATAGATCCAACAGGGACGGGGGTATGCAGGTTGCGGGGGAGGAGCGAAACGTTAAGGTCACACCTCAATTTTTCTGAAACCGCGTCTGGAATTATTAATTTACCTTTTTCTCACATGTTTTTTTAAATCAAAACCATCAACAAATAATATTCAGAATTATTTTAAAATATATTTAAAAAATTGAAAATATGACAGTAAAAAAATTACTACTTGTCTATAAATATACGTATATTGGTTTGTAATAAATATAATTAACATTCGTGTTTTTTCAAATCTTTACTATTACCCAATTGCTAAACAGGCACGCGATTTTTATGCCAAAAATGTCAAATATAATCCATGATGCCCTGTTTTATTTTCTGTTCGTAATTTGAATATTCATGACATTATAATAATTTTTTAATAGTTTATTAATTGAATATAATGACTAACTGAATACTTACGTAAGGTAATCCCCAGCCGATGACGGTGGCGTCAGAACCCCCAGGGGAGTCTTGGTCCTGGGTCGGCAGGCTCACGGGCTTCGTCATATCGTCAAACACGAACGGAGTCTCAACCTGAAAACACGCATTGTTTTGGTGCTAAAAAGGCAAGGAACTTAGCGAATGATGAAGGGCCTTAAAAATGACGTTTTTTTCCATTACACACATTATATATTTTGATAGAGAGAGGACTTCGAGTTTAGTAATGTATTATTAATTTTTTTTAATATTTTTTAAAAAAAAGTTAACCCTATAACACCCTTAGTTAATATTTTACTACAAAATGCTGTCAAAATTCAAAGTCATTCATGAAACGTCTTTACATAATATTATACGCTTGACTTTAAATATTTGCATGACTATGACGTATCAGCGTTTAGGAGCACAATTTTAAGAATGTTATAAAGGGTTAAAAAAATATATATAAAAAAAATGACAACTAGTAGAGGGCCCTTGACTTATCTACTGCTATTTTTTTTAAGATTTTTTTTAACCCTCACGCAAAGCCCTCTAATCAAATATATAGGCAATAAAAATATGCGACTTGGCCATTACATGCATGTATACTAGCTGTATTATTATGTTCATAACATTTAACAAATCGATTTGATAGTAAAGATAATAGATGAAAATTACCCTGACGAGGGCGACGTCGTTCTCGACAGTGGCTGAGTTGTAGTTCTCGTGCCACACCAGATTGGTGACCCTGCTCCTGACCCCGCCGCTGTTCAGGGTAGTCGTGCCGGACAGCACGGTGTGCACAGATGGAGAGTCGCTGCAAGGAACACGTGATTAGAACCACCAAGACCTATACAAGCTCTAAAGATTTTCTTTCATAAGATATAAAATCAGAGAGTTAATAAGTATATTAAAGCAAAAATCTAACTGCATATTATATATAAAGTATAAAGTTCTATAATAGTTACCCATAGACGCAGTGGGCGGCGGTGAGCACCCAGTTTTCGTTGATGATGCTGCCTCCACAGCTGTGTGAGCCGAGGAACTGCAGCGAAATCTGCATTGACAACATTGATATTATAAATAAATATTAATAATAATACAAAATATTACTATACAAAATATATTATTGTTATAAATACAACCAGCGTGGTGATTAATTGAAGTATTGCTTAAGGGTTGTAGTTACCTGAGAAGGGTATTTGCCAGCAGGCGCGTCGGTGCCGTTCACAATGCGATTGTCACCCATATTACGGTAGGTGACGCGGGGACCAGCTGAAATGACAATGATTATTCAGTTGTTTCACCAATGATTATTTCATATAACTTAATTAACAATTAATTAGGAGATGTTCATAATGAAATTAATAAAATTAAAATACATATTATATAATATAGGGGAAAAATATAATATATAGTCTACACGGAAGAAAACTAGTTAGTGTTTTAAAAGGTTAACTCCGAGTTTTAGCCTTTTAGGTTAACATTTAATCCTTTTAGGTTAACATTTAAAACCTCTAAGACACTAACGAGAAAAAATATTAAAAAGTTAACCTGCTGGAAGGATAAGATACTATGTTAGTCTTTAAGTAGATAGGAACTTAGTGTTTTAAATTCTAACATAGGAGCCTATCCTCTAGCAGGTTTACATTCTAGTCACTGCAAGATAAAAAGTTACACTCTTGAAAGGCTAAAAAGCTAGTATTTTAAAGCGTATAAAGAGTTATCCTAAAGCAGGATACGTTTTTAGTATTTTAAAGTCTTACTATCGGAGCTATCCTGTAGCAGTTTAACAAACTAGCGTAACAAGATAAAAATTTACACTCTTGAAAGGATAGAAAGCTAGTCTTTTAGGCTTATAAAGAGTTATCGCGAAGCAGGTTACGTTCTTAGTACTTTAAAGTCTTACACAGGAAGCTAACCTGTAGCAAGCTAACATGTTAAACGCTACAAGTTAAAAAGTTAAACTCTTGAAGGTCTAGAAAGTTAGTATTTTAAGAGTTTAAAAAATTATGCCGTAGAAGGATAAGATTTTAGCACTATAGTTTATGATGGTAACCTTTATGTATTATTAGAATATTAATCCCTCAAAAGGCTAAAAAACCATCCCTTAAGTGTATAAAACCTAACGGTTTTCTGCGCGTTGAAGATGCGCATTCACAATCATCCAGCCTTGGCGTCGTTCAGTCGTCTCTGGGCAGTTGAGCAAGCAATTCGTGTCTGAATTTACCTATAACTGGTAAGTGTAAATCATATTTTTAATTTTATTTATCATTATTAATTCAATAGCATGGAATAAATTGTTGTTTTAATATGTTTCAGAAGGAGATAACATCACACGGAAGACGGGAAAAAAAATGATTTTTTTCAACTCAAAGTCGCTGCTTGAAGGAACTTATTTATAAGGTAAAATGAGTTACATTTTTTTTTTATAATTATAAATTTTAATATTGTTCTCTTAATTGTTTCAGACACATGTAGGAGACCTGCTGAATCCTATGCTCTGGATTACAAACTTCATAACGATGGGTTCAATGTTAGTCGCTGCAAGGAACACTAATAAAATCATCACGATCGAGCACTACTAAGTACTGCACTACTGGTACTGCTGCAGAAGTTTGGCAACTCCGGAATTCCTGATTCCCTCGATCCAATCTATCATGTAGACAGGATAAAAATTAAAACTAAAAAGCTAATATCTTATCCTGCTAGAAAGATAAAAACCTACCGAGCTAAAAGACTAGAATCTTAGTGCGTTAGGCGGCTAGAAACCTAACCTGCTAGCAGGCTAGAACACTAACCACCGAGAAGTTTTGAAACTTACTCTCTTATACAGGTTAACATTTAATTCTTTTTCACTGGATAACATTTTAGTCTCTCAAAGTTTTAAATCTAATACTTTTACGCGTTAGGTACAACATTTAGTGCGTAAAAGGTTTGGGTTTAAAACTAAAAGTTTAACTTTTTCTGTGAATGTACAAGATTTGTGCGTGCCATGCCATGCACAAAAAAAAATAATAATAATAAAATAAAAACTAAAATCAAAATATTAAAAAATTATGCCCTAAATGCAATCTTAAATCTTTGTGAATCTTCTATATATTAGTACGCTGAATCGCTTTTAATCGCCAAATATGGCCGCCAATGGATGTAACAGCAAGTGCGCATTAATCGCTTTGCGTCGCGTTGCGGGCTGTGGAAATCGCTCATGTAACTCCACCTTTATATAATAATAATAATAATTTTATTTCGAAGGCAAAGGTTGTACAAGACAACATACATCACGTCAAAATCTCAATCAACACACTAAAAAATAACAATAAATTGACACTATCACAACATAATACGAACAGACAAAAAACAATATTTCATATTAACGGTAACAAAAAAAAAAAAAAAAAAAAAAAAATTATCAGCTTACACATATGTATTAAATTTTAATGTTAATATTTTAAGATTTTTATTAAACAATTCTCAGGTAACTTATTAGCAAAAAAAAAAAAAAAATACTGAATAAAACTCTTTATCAATCATCAGTGATTTAAGCTTTGATTTAAAAACAGAATCAGAATAATTATAAAATATAATTACATTGTATTAGAACGACATTTCATAATTTTAATTAATTTTATGTTATGAAGCCCCAAGCTCATCCATATAATTTCATAATTTCTGTTCATAAGAGAGCAAAGAGAGCATCAGAGTGTTCTAATCAAAACATGTGATATAGATGATGATTAAGCAAGAGTTATATAACAACATAATCATGCTCTTATCTTTTAATTGTCAATTGCGCAATGCAAGAATTATCACGATAAAGTTTAGAAGTTTACTATTTTAACTTGGGAAGTACCCACAAGTGTCTGATATATTACTGTAGTTAATATATTTTCGATTCTCGTGCACGATGATATTCCAAATTCAAATTAATTTGATAATCCCACTCAACGAAGTCGAAAGCTATAGCTAGCTATCCTGTTCGATTGTTATATTCTTCTTTTTTTTTAACTTTGCAGTAAAATTGTAATATTTTTAATTATAAATTTATGCAACTTGATGTTTGTGTAAAATTCCTATAAACTGAAGTACAGGCTTCGCCTCTGAAAAGTTCTTTGCAGCCTTGTTAATCACCATGCTCTTTGAGTATATTATAATGGTGATTAACAAGGTTGCAAAAGGGGACTTTTCAGAGGCGAGTAGTGTACATAAATATGATGAATATGATAAAAAGTCGAGTACACCTTTTTCTTTCGGGGTAATTTGAAATATTTGACTGTAAATAATAAAAGGGGGCTACAGAAACTTACCCGAGGCGGCGGCCACGAGGGCTACGATCAAGCAGACGCGCAGCATGGTTGTGTGCCCTGCCGTCCCATCTCCCACCTTTTATACCCTCTCGTTTGTCCACTGCTTGCACGTTTCGGGGCCAAGGTGCAATTGTTTTGCACAATCATTGCTCTAGTGAGATAAAGATTAATTACGCTTTTGTTGAGTAATGATATCAACCGAGATTTAAATTCTCTGAAAAAATACGCGTGCGATGCAATTCTGTAATTTAAAATTAACATCACGTAATTCCAAGTACACTACTGGTTTATTTCAAGGCTGGAATTTTTTGGGTGTCATTGATTCAACATTTTATTTTTTTTTATTTATTTTTTTTTTAGTTCAGGTTTATTAGCGTATATTCCATGGACAAAGACAAGTCACAGCATATAATATTTTTTTTCGAATAACATAAGTTTTTAATTTGGACGGACAATGAGATAAATAAATAATATTTTTTACTGACAGAGATAGCAACAACGTTCTTGTCACTCAATATTCGTTCAATGTTGTGTTATCAGCAATCATCCAGATCAGCTGATCATAAATATCAAAAACACTGTTGCCAATATCAAGAATTTTCATTTTAAATATGGTATACATATTATGCAAACTTCCATTTAGTTTTAAGTTCTACACATAAATAAATTTGTATCAATTTTACAGCCGGACAAAAAAGAAGTATTGAAGACTCCAGCCTGCATGGATGTAGCAAAATGATGTAGTATATATGAGTTGCATACATCATAAAGTTTTTAATTGAACACTCTTACAGTGTATATATACATATCATATATTAACATAAACATAAACCAAGGAGTCTTTAAAGCTTGAAAAATTGCGGCAAATTTATTTATAATGGCTGCAATGATGTGTAATTTTTGCACTCAACAAAGTGTAATAATCTTTATCTCACTAAAGGATGATTGTCAATTGCACCTTGGCCCTGTAACGTGCAAGCAGTGGACAAGCGAGAGGGTATTACTTAGAAGGTGGGATTAAAACATCAGGGCACACAACAATACTGCGCCTGCTTGATCGTATAAGCCCTCGTGGCCGCCGCCGCGGGTAAGTTATAAGGAATTCTTAATATAATAATATTACACGTATAAAATATACATAATTACAATACAATTCTAGAAGTATTTTCATTAATTTGCAAATATTGCTATAAAAATAACTAAATTAACAATTCAAATGTAGCTTCAAATAAAGCATAAAATAAGGACAATAATATATTGTATATATTTTGCAAGCTTTGCATCATTTTTCAATAGAACTGAATAATATTAATGTTGTATTTTGTATAATATATTTATATGCTGCATTATGCAGTATTATATAAATGTATGTGCTCATTATAAATAATTGAATTTATACACATGATGCATGCATGCAGTTTATTGATTTTGACAATATACTGCCAAAACCTATATAATAGTTGCATAGGCTATCTATGATGTTATTAATGGCATTAAGGATTAACTGTTAGTTTGCTGATGTTAAAAAAATGAAGTCACCCAGTCCCTTAAAAAACAACAAATTCAGTGTAGATTTTGAGTAATTAATTTTTTCGTGTGAAAAATATATTTAATTTGACTAAAAGTCATTTAAACAATTTAAAACAATGCTAATTAATCTTAGATGCTGAATATTATATCTCAAATTTTCACCGAATTTCGTCTAATATTTTTTTCAAGGAAATTTATTTCGTGGTGTCAGGAAGGTTCAGTGTGGTTCACCATACTACAAAGCCACTGAGCATTAATCCTTAATAGACAATTAGCTTATTGGGTCTTCAGTTTATTGTTATATAAATGAATAGAGGGTACCAAATTAGTTATGTCGTCTGATATTTAAAAAATCCAATGTTCGTTCTTTTATGCAATGGAAAAGGATTATACTTTTAATTTGTCAGTTTGAATTATGTAGTCAGGTACATTGCATTTTTTGCATTGCATTGAATCATCTGAATAAATTAAAACAAATTTTTCATTATAAAAGATACATTTTATTATTGGAGCCGAAGTAGTAGTTAAATTGGAGAATCAGTTGATCTTGGCGTCGATCCAGTCCCTAAAGGCGGACACCTGGGTGAAGACGCCAGGGTAGGGTGCGATGGTGCACGGCTTCTCGGACCACGAAACGATGCCAACCTGCTGGCCTTCAACGAAGAGAGGGCCGCCGGAGTCACCCTAGAGAAACACAATGTACAAGAAACGTTTAAAAAAATCAGTCTTGACCCATCAAGAGCGGTGTTCGATCCCAAAATGGCGTTCAAATTAACGTCCATGTATTACGATATATCTGAAGGAGAATCGTATGCACGTCGTAAGTGTTTGTCCCCCCCCCTCCTCCTAACTTGGTTATATCAAATTAATTTAAAGAGGCTATATGATTTAATTAAATTTACGAAGCTATCTGTACTCACACTGCATTGTCCCTTGCCACCGCCAGGGTAGTAGGCGCAGATACTGCTGGAGAACACCGGATGGTTGTTGTGGACGTCCATGCACTCCTGGTCGCTCACGACCCAATAATCGACCTCCTGCAGGTTGTTCATAGCGGAGCCTCCGGTCTGTCAGAAAACACCCTGTCAGTTCTACTAGGTTTTCAAAAAATTACAGACTTGTTGTTAACAAGCCAACTTAGTAGCGTTCAAAAGCAGAAGTGTATTGTTAAAATATTTTATGAAAGCGTTCAGTTACTTTTCTATGGATTTGGGTAAGGCTTTTGAGAATACTTTAATGTATTTTTTTTTTCTATTTTTATTTATTTTTTTTGTGTACTACCACGTTGATATTTGTATACGAGTTCCAGAGTAATGGCAAATTGGTAGTGTTCAATACTCACATAAGAGGATCCCCAGCCAATGAGGGTGGCGTTAGAACCTCCAAGGGCGTCTTGACCTTGGGTCGGTAGGATTTGAGGCTTCGTATTTTTGTTCCAGGTGAAGGGAGGGTCAATCTGTGACGTCACATTCTTATTAGAATATCAAAACAACTTTTACTATTAATGGTAACGTAATTTTCTGACAAATTTATTAATTAAATATATTATAGTGTCCGAAATATGTAGAAATAATATATATAGATAAAAATTAATACATTTTTATATATCTCGTACATTATGTAAACCAAAAAAGAGACTGCAATGAGAGAAAACAAAAAATACTGTTTTTAAAATATTGAAATGATGAAATCAAACAAAAAGTCAATAAAAATTACCCTGACGAGGGCGATGTCATTCTCGTTGGTGGAAAGGCTATAGTTCTCGTGAGTGCTCAGCTCAGTAACGTTGTGCCTGACGCCGGCGCCATCCAGGGCGGTAGTGCCTGACAACACGGAGAACATGCGCCAAGACTCACTGGAACATCGTATATAGACAATTAATGCACGCAACACATTTACATTAGTTTATGTTTTAATGTAACATTATACAGTATATTGATGTATGTGTATACACGCATCGTCTCTGAAAAGTTCCCTTTTGCAGCAGCCTTGTTAATCACCATTTTGATAATACTCACAGAAAATACATGGTCTGATAAACAAGGCTGCAAACGAAACTTTTCAGAGGCGATGGCTGTACAACATATTATAATATCCAAACAATTTATTGAACCAATAATCTTATATAATTATTTAATAATCCTTTTAAAATTCAAAAATTGTCTTAAATGAATTTAATAGTATAATTTCAAATGCTATTTTCTTAAAAAAGTTATTAATTTTTTTTATTTATTTTTATTTTTACGAACTCTTAATAATATGTATTTTGTTATTGTTTAAATTTATAGTTACTTTATTCAACAGTTTTGTAAATTTTTAAAAGGTCCAGCATGCATTGTAAACCACTTCATGTTAAAAGCATAATAAACTTGTATACATGGAAGTTCCCCAGCTACACCCGCACTTCAAGGTAAACATAGAAGGACACAAAGTATCGCTACTGCAGAGTGAGTTAATATTAGCCATACCCATAGACGCAGTGGGCGGCGGTGAGCACCCAATTTTCGTTGATGATGCTGCCTCCACAGCTGTGCCTGCTCTGGAACTGCAGCGAGATCTGGACACAACAATGATGACATTATAAATACAAAGATCCTCGTTCAAATTAGCGCTCAACACATCAGTAATAATATCGTTTTATCCGATTTCCGAGACATTTTTGGTAAAATACTAAAAAAGTTTTATGCTTATTTTCCAAAGTTACACGCACTGCACGTTAATTTTAGTAGAAAATTATGAGTAAATTATTCATCTTAATAATTATTAACGTTATAATTTAAATTATATAAAAAGTTATGTCGTGGTTACCTGAGAGGGGTACTTGCCAGGGGGCGCATCGGTGCCGTTCACGATGCGCTGGTCATCCATACTACTGTGGGTGACCTGCGGAGCCGCTGGAAATGCAATAATTATTTTTTACTATACATTTTAATAATATTAATTACATATCTAGGAGGACTGAAGATTTACTCATGAATTTAGCAAAAAAATTACTAAACATAGAAATTCATTTTTGCTATTCCTCTTTTTTTATTTTAAAATTACCATCTTAATTTATGCATTAATTTCAATTATAATTTATTTTAATTTATGCATTATGCACTAAGAGCCCATTCTAGTTTTTAGCTATTAGTATAGAGCTATAATGTTCAGCGCAGTGGTATATACTGCGGTACTTACCCCATGCGGCTGCTACGAGAGCTAGGATAATCAAACAGGCGTGCTCCATGTTTCAAGAGTGATATAATAATATTTCATCGGATCTCCCAGCTTTATATACAGCTTTATATCTCGTTCAAGAATTTTGAAATTTCTCACAAAATATGTTCATTCCAAGGTGCATACAAAAAATTGTGCAACAGTGAGTGATAAGATGGAAATTAAATGTCCTTTGTTTTTGTTGAGGCCAGAATTAATCTTTGTTGTGTATCGTGATATGATATTGTGGCAATATAGATTATTGTGTAAGGCATGAATACTTTTTTTTTTAAATATAATTCGATAAAATGAAAATCAATCAGGTCACAAGATATTATAAATTTATATAATATGCAGAATTTAAAATAAAGTTTGAAATTAAGTATTCCATACACAGACCTTTAATTTCACATGTGAAAAAAAATTAACTTTTGCAGCCCTGAGATATTTTTTTCCTTCTGAACTTAATTGGTTAGTTACAGAATTCTTGTAGAGATTTTATATTATATCTATTATATTATAGTAATACATTAACTTCATCACTCATCAGTATTAAATTTTTCGTAAATGTATCAGTGTCATCTTTAAAAAAAATAATGTATAATGATCTTATAATGAATGGAGGATGCTATAACTGTTCTTTAGATTATAGACCTCTATCTGAATATAATTCCGAACGTACACTGTATATGTCTTCCTTGATGTGGTGCCTAGGATTGAACTCATGACCATTCACAGACTTTACGTAAATATTATTTTGTAAGCCGGATGTCACGCTAGCTGTGTTTTATTCAGTTGTGATTCACTAATTATACAATTTTGAGAATATAACATGCAAACCCGAGAAGGTTATCACTTAATTTAATTTTATCTTTTTCAAACATAAAAACATGCGTTTTAATTCAGTGCATAAAAAAGAACTATATATAGTAAAAATTGTTGTATAATATTAATAAATACAATTCATGACGTTAATTTTTAAATCTTATGTTAAGCATTCACCTACAATTTTTTAAGGTAAGAAATACAAACAACGATCTTTACAGGTTAGTTAATATTTATTTGTTTACATATTAAACAATGACATAGTCGATCAGGCTCCGACCTTGGCGTCGATCCAGTCCCTGAAGGCAGACACTTCGGTGAAGACGCCAGGGTAGGGTGGGATGGTGCACGGCTTCTCGGACCACGAAACGATGCCCACCTGCTGGCCTGCCACCCACAAAGGACCGCCAGAGTCAGCCTGTAAGAAATTCATACAAAATTTACGTATTGTATAGGCATTAATATGCCCATGATATAATATATATAATATATATATATAGAAACAAAAGTAATTTTTGCACAGATTACAAGGCCGTGGCCGCTCCCGTTCACGATGAGCCCGCAAAACGCTCAAGTTAGGGTTTCGGAAGGTTTGGGGTTTCAACCTTTAAATTAGTGAGTAATTAGGAAGTGAAAGTGCTCAATTGAGGTTTTCATCTAGAGTGTGTGTTCCATGCATATATATTACTCACTTTACAATGTCCTTTGCCGCCCCCAGGGTAGTAGGCACAGATGTTAGAGGTAAATACTGGGTTGTAGTGTGCGTCCATGCACTGCTGGTCACTTACAGTCCAGTAGTCAACCTCCTGAAGATTCTGCATCGTACCACCACCCGTCTATATAAATAAATAAATGTATAATTATTATAGCAACAACAGAAAATTTATATTTTTTATCATCTCACATAAGGTTCTCCCCAGCCGATGACAGTGGCGTTAGAACCCGCAGGAGTGTCCTGATCCTGAGCCGCCAGAGTCACTGGTCTCGTGAAATCGTCCCAGACAAAGGGAACATCAACCTGAAAAGAAAAGAATTAATTTTATTTGAAGATCAAAAGGGTAATTATTGAGCACACACCCTGACGAGGGCGACGTCGTTTTCGCGTGTGTCGTTCTTAAAGTTCTCGTGAAGCACGAGCTCCACGGCTTGGCGAATGGTCCCACCACTGCTGAGGTCGGTGGTGCCGGACAAGATAGTGATGGTGCTCACGGAGTCTCTATACAACATAGAACACATGAAATTTAATTGATTACAGAATTCATAGTTTCCACTTGACATACCAGTAGGATAGAATATTTACACCCCCCTCCCCCTTTCATTAATGAAAATTGAATTTAATATTCAAGTATACTCTACCAGTATAAATAAGTTATTAAGGCTTAACCTGAGAAATTTGGACGAAAAATTCGCTACAACAGATTTTCTTCGAATTAATTTGGTGGACTCACAACAATCGTCAAATTAGCTCTGAATTTTTTCGGAATTTTTTAACCGTTAGTTTAATTATAATTAATTTATTTAAATGAGAATTTTGTATCCTTCCAATGTTAAATTTTTTAATTAGCATTGCAAAAAAACTATACAACAGATTCTTTTACTTTTTTTTTTTACTAAAACCTAATTTTTTAGATTATTTTTCTGAATTGTTTTCATATATTTTGAACCGTGGCGATGATCGTTTCCTATATGTGATGAGAAATGTGGCAACGTTCTCAAGGACTGTTGTCACCACCCCCTCCTAAAAATTTATGCGCATTCCAATGCAAACAGTGTTGCCACTATAGCCACGCCTCTTGACCTTGACAGACAAATTCTCAGGTTATACCTTAAGAGGAGGAGGATGATATTAATTAAAAAATTAAAGTGTAGGTAAAGGAGATAATTTAAAGGTAAAAAGGAAAAATTTGAATTTGAATTTGAAAGCTTTTTCCCACCAACATAATTTATATTATCTTGTGTGACTGAGGAAATGTGTGGTGACTTCAGTCACAATGGTCGGTAAAGATTGTTTACATAATTAAAATGTTAGTTACGGAAAGACGCAGTGTCCAGCGGTGAGCACCCAGTTCTCATTGATTATGCTTCCTCCACATCTGTGACGGTTGTTACGTTGGTAAGACACCTGTAACATTTTTTTAACGTATGAAGGAATACAATTTATGTCATTCACTTCACTTTCATTTAGTAAAACATAATTGAGATATATTATAATAAAGAAATATTATATATTTCATAAAATTATGTGTAATTTTTAAATATGAAACAAATTACAGAAAACTAAGTACGTGTAAATAAATATAAAATATATTTGTATTATTATATATAATAATATTATATAGATTATTAACCAATAAATAAATATAATTATATATAGGGGGCGATTCACGAAAGAGTTAATATCCAGAAAGTTATCCAGCTTTCTCGCTAACCGCGGTTAGTGCCAGCCTAAAGACACTAAACGTGGTTAGTGAGAAACTTGGATAACTCTCTTCGTGAATGAAGTATTGTCCTCAATTTTTTTTATTGCAGAAATGGATAGAGGGTGCAAAGTTATGCTACCCTGATTTTTTTCAGATTTTTTAGTGCCCGGAAACTATTTTTAAAAAATTATTGAAAGTTATTTTTGTGACGTCACGAGACGCCGCTCCTTAAGAAAAAGATAGGACTTGTCGCCGCGTGACGTCACAAAAAGGACTTTCAATAATTTTTTAAAAATAGTTCCCGGGCTCTAAAAAATCTGAAAAAAATCAGGGTAGCATAACTTTGCACGCTCTATCCATTTCTGCAATAAAAAAAATTGAGGACAATACTCCATTGCGCCCATTAATAATTTACAATTGACAATAAATTTAATAAAATACTGTAATATTTTAAAAATAATATAAACAATATAATATATATAAGGCCTAAAACAACGTATGCTGCATTATACTGTATAATTGAGGGCTCTCTTCACCACCCCGTGAACTTTTAAATTTCTCACCTGGGAGGGGTACTTGCCGGGTGGAGCGTCGGTGCCGTTGACGATACGTCCATCTCCCTCGGTCAGATACGTCGGCACCGCCGCTGCAATTAATTATCAACAATATCTGGACAATGGTGACAATCGTCTTGAACTACTATTTGCTGGAGAAAACGTATAAGGATAACGAAGCATGATATAAAGATTATTTTAACAATATAGCCAACGATATTTTGTTATAATATATAATACGAGACTATAACACACCTTCTTTTGCAAAGTTCCCAAAAGTAATTACAAACATCAGAGTTAGTCACACTTCCGGCTACTTCCGGAGGGAATATCAATTGAATTTGAGATTTCTTCTTCGTGTGTTAATAATCAATTTGAACTTTAAACTTAATTAAAAATCACAAATCGCTGTGGATATTTATAGACTAGGCTGATTAGGATCTCAAAAAGATTTTTTTTTTTTTTTTTTTTTTTCAAGTATACACCCCTAAGAGCTTACAGCTCGCGGCGGGGTAATGGGTATAGTAGGGATGGTAAGGTAAGGAGCGGATGTTTTGTTTTTTTTTATTTTCCTCCACTTAAAATGAATTAAAATTTACATTTCAAATGTATACATCATTCATTATTTTGTTTTATTTACCCTATATAGATGTAATTATTAATTCATTGATTCTGAGTTATTTTATGATTCACCACAATTTATTAATATTAATTTATTCTGAGTCTTCATCAAATTTATGTACATTATCTTATTATTGTCATATATTTATGCTCCATTTATTTTAATATAGAATTATATTTTGTCACAAGTTAAAATTTATGAAAATAACGTTCCTTGACACGAGTTTATCAAACTCTTGAGGTTAACTGTACATACATTTTTATGTAATATGTCTGATTTTTGAATAAAGAAATTAAATAGAGCTCACCGACGGTGACGGCCGCGAGTGCGACAAGCAGACAGGCGACACGGAGCATCTTCAGCAACGACTGTCACCTTACCGTCTCTTTTATACGTGAGATGCTCGTGATTGCAAGTCCACCGGTCAAGGTGCGTGGGATCAAAGTAATCTCAATCAACGCTGTAATGAATGGCATTTTATATTTTTCTTTGTTGCAAGATCGTAGTTATAGGGTAGCGCCACAAGATTGTTGGGTTGCCTGCTTACAGGATAACTGCCTGATGTTTACCTTCCCTCCCTTCCCCTACCGAAGAGCAAGAGCATTCTTAAAACCATTGAAATATATATATATATATATATATATATATATATATATATATACATAGAAAATTTAGAAAACAATTAATTATAAATTATATATAGAGGGCAATGTAGTCATCAAAATGGACTTACAATAATTTTTTAAAATAGTAAAGTTCTCGGTCTCAGAAAAATCTGAAAAAATTCAGAGCAGCATATTTTTGCACCCTCTATCCATTTCTGCTATAAAAATTTTGAGGTCGGTACTCTATTATTAATTTATATCGTATTCATATCATCTGCTAGTTTATAAAGAATATACCAGTTACATTTTTGTGTCCTAAATAATCATAAGACATAGTATCAACAAAGTCAATTTTTATAATTTTTCAATTTTTTTTTTCAATGGTTTTACGAGTACTCTTGCTCTTCGGTTGGGAAGGGAGTTGAGGTAACCGTCAGGCCGTTATCCTGTAAGCAGGCAACCCAACAATCTCGTGTCGCTATAATGGCTATAACCCTATATATAATATCATTATTTTAAGTTTGTCTTGCTTCCGCAGGATCTTTTAAAACGGTTAGATTACTAACTGTAAGTAATATGTTTTTAAATTAAAATGAAAAACATTATTATAATTGTAAATATTTTCAGAAATGGAAACATTAATTTCTTAACAAATATGAAAACATCTCAAATTAATGTTTTTCTAAATATTTTAAAACATAATTAATATATAATTACAAAAAAGAATTGAACTTTAAAAGAGTTTGAAAAACTTATCATTGGGGAACGTCAAAATACTCAAGATTATAGCAAATTAAGAAAATAATAATTTGCTGCAGTCGTGCGTTATCTATGAGCAAATGTGTTCCTAATAACTTTTTGACGCGAAACTGCGCATGTAGACTATATTATAATTTAAGAAACATAGCACTTTGCAAAATGCGCAGAATCAGATGTGCTCACATTTTGATCCAAAGTCGAAATGAAATTTCATTTCAGCTTTCGCTCATTTTGCGATGCGCAAAACTAATTCTGCACATTTTTTCGCCCGTGGCCCGAATTCAGCTTATATTATGTAAATATAGAGTATAAAAAAGTTCTGCTTGCACAATAAACTCAATAAAATAATCAGATGTAAATATGATGAAATTGATTATATAATTTCATATTTAAGGTAACTTGTTAATCTTTATCTGCAAGTGCAGACTAACTTTTCTGTCTGTTATCAATTTCAATTCTTAAATATACTGAGATAATTATAATAAGTCGCAAAAAATATTATTGTTATTTATTTATTTATTTATTTATTTATTTATTTATTTATTTATTTATTTATTTATTTATTTATTTATTTATTTATTTATTTATTTATTTATTTATTTATTTATTTATTTATTTATTTATTTATTTATTTATTTATTTATTTATTTATTTTTGCTTCAACTGAACCCTGTTGTAGGGTACTGGCCACTTAAATATTAAACATGCATGCATATTTGTTTTTCTTTGTTTAAGTACTTTGCATATAAAGTCACAATAAAAGATGATTTAGCACTTGAAAATTTTCATGGACTTAGTCTTTGATGACAAATAAATGCACACTGAATATTAATTGGCACCAGCTACGTGTCTGAACTTTTGCTGCCAGCCATTTGATTTGGTTATAGTATGCCATGTGGTATATATTATGATAAATTACATTAAGGCTCAATAATTTAAGACCAGAAATTTTGGGTCCAAAAAACACGTCTAAAATCAAGCTTTAAATTATCGAGCCTTAATTAAATGTGGCCTTAAGACTTTGTGAATGCCCCTTTATACGACTTATATCATAGTCAAGCCTTTAGAGACGGTCATACACAAATTTGTGTTTATATACGAAAGCTGTATACGTTTATTACACTCCATATAGCGAACTTACATACATACTGTCTTTCTTTATATTTCTCTCAAATATATCATATTTTTTTTATATATGCCTTAATAAGAGAAATCATCATTATAACTTTATACTGAAATTTAAAATTACTAAAATAAGAAATGTCAACGAAGAAATAAAAGAAGAATATGTTACAAACAATATTTCGAGTTTATTCGACATTTATTCGTGTGCTATTAAGCAAGCAAGGAGTTGCTCGATCAGGCACCGATCTTTCCGTTGATCCACCCGATGTAGGGGGCCACCTCGGTGAAGACGCCAGGGTATGGTGCGATGGTGCACGGCTTCTCGGACCACGACACGATACCAACCTGCTGGCCTCCCACCCACAGAGGGCCGCCGGAGTCACCCTGCAAGAATTCAAGAGCAGTGTCGGGGTCAACAAAAGAAGGACGAGCTTCATGTGTTGTAAAATAACTCAATCGCACGTTCTTGAAGCTCATGCTGTAAATATTGTTTGAAAATATATATAAAGAGGCATGGACAGAAACGAGGAGAATTTTATCAGAAGAGAGAATTTCTTTTCTATTTAAGTTTTGTAATAATACAAGGAGAAAAATAAAGCTAATATATTATATATATATATATTATTTTGAACGCATTTTTTTTTTACATAAATAAATTTGAATCTTGACTATCATTCATCAATATATAAATCATAATTACAAATTTTAAATTTTTATTTGCCCATCGGCGTTACTTACGCTGCACTGTCCCTTGCCACCGCCAGGGTAGTAGGCACAGATGTTGGTGGGGAACACCTGGAAGTTGTGGACTGCTGAGCATTCAGCGTCGCTCACGATCCAGTAGTCGACCTCCTGCAGATTCTGCATCACGGTGCCTCCAGTCTGAAGCGTTTCAGTTTGAGGTATTATATATATATATATTATGGTTTGAGTCGTAATGAGATTCAAGTTTATATAATCATATATATATATATTTAGTCTTTTTTTATTCTTGTAGTACTCACGTAAGGGTATCCCCAGCCGATGACGGTGGCGTCAGAACCCCCAGGGGTCTCTTGGTCCTGGGCCGGCAGGGACACGGGCATCGTCATATCGTCCCAGGTAAAAGGAGGGTCAACCTATGACGTCATAATGAGTAAATTAAGAAGCCAAGCAAACTTCACGCAACTTGTATGGTGGCTTTCTACCACTTGGAGAACAATAAATTATCTGACCAATATTCAATATAAAAAAAAAAAAAATTATATGAAACCGGAGAGGTAAATCATTGAACACATATTACGGCTAATTACGCACCCTGACGAGGGCAATATCATCAATGAGTGTGCTGGGGTTGTAGCCCTCGTGCAGCACGAGCTCCAGAGCTTGATGTCTGGTGCCGCCGTTGTAGAGGTCGGTGGTACCGGCGAGGATGCTGATGGTGCTCGCGGAATCTCTGTAACCATGGCATTTAATATAGTCATTGGTTCGACAAGAATTTCTCATAAAAGTCTGCAACATTTTATATGTCCATCATGTACTTTGAACTAAAATTTACGATATAAGAAAATATTTGTGAAGATACATGGATTTCATCCTCATTTTTGTATTTTTAAATTTGCTCTAATTTTTTCACCTATACACTGAGAATGCATTCTATAAGATGCGTCCCAAAAATACATATAATAATATAAAAGCAAACTTCCAAACTTATAGCATACTATAGATGTTAATATAAAGAAATGTATTTGATATTATTTAGTGTCAAATTATCGTTATATGCATCCAAAATGATACATTTCTTTATTATAAAATATTCTCATTACCCATAGACGCAGTGTCCGGCGGTGAGCACCCAGTTCTCGTTGATGATACTGCCTCCACAGCTGTGACGCTGGCTGCTCTGATACGAGATCTGCCACGACACAAAAATTAGTGACATGTTGCTTTCATTTGAATATTAAGTACTCAAAATTATTCAAATAATAATTCCTTCTACATAAAAAAATGTATCATAATTTTTTGCTGATAAAGAATTTTGAGCTAAAAAATTAAACTTTTACATGCAGAGTGCTATTTTTATTTTCAATTTTTATTCGCATACGAAATAAAAAAACAACAACACAATTTAATACACTTCATTGTGGTTATTAAAATAAAAAATAATTTTATAACAAATGCGACAAATTCTTATTATTATGAATAAATCATAAGATAAAGTTTTATTTTAAATTTTTGTTATGTTCGACGCTGATGTAAATATTTCAAAATATGCCAACATACAAGATTGTTAAGTTAGTTATTGATAATTTTGAGTCTCACCTGAGAGGGGTACTTGCCGGGTGGAGCGTCGGTGCCGTTGACAATACGTCCATCTCCCGTGGTGCGGTACGTCGGCACCGCTGCAATAAATAATTGTGAATATTCTGCCGAAACAACGAGCAAAAAATTATTCTGTTATTTTCATCGGTGTTAGAGTTATATTGTGTGTAATAATTTGATTGAATAGTAAGCATACCTTGACTGATATATTTATCATTCACAATACCACAGTCAATGCTTAACTCTACAACTTAATATTGTCAACGTGATAAAAGAATATATGACAATGAAAATATGTCACAAATTTTCTTTTTTCAAATTTAAATGTATTTTGTGAAGTTATTTTATAAGTTTAAATATTGAATTTTTGTTAGCTTCAATTGCAAAAATGTAATCTAATGAAAGCTACTTATGGTTGTTTCATACTTTTTTTATACTTAACATTACACTATACTGGAAGAAATAAAAGTTAATTTGAAAAATACGAGTACCGATAGCGACGGCCGCGAGTGCGACAAGCAGGCAGGCGGCACGAATCATGTCCAGCAGCGACTGTTGCTCAGTCGATCATCGTCTCTTTTATACGCAAATCTTCGCAATCTCGGGGCGCTCATGTGTAAGTCATCGGACCCAATGCTCTTCGTTGCGAATTACAATCTTTTAGCATATCAAAAGATTATTCAGTATGTTTTTATATATTTATTTACATGTTTCATGTTTCATCCATATAGCCAGGTATAATTTATTATGATATAGCACAGCCATAGTGATAGTTATCATGTTATTATTGAAGAGTTATGAAGATTATAGGAGTTTAAGATTATAGAAGATTTAATTATATAATCCATACAGTTTTACGCAGTACAATTTATTTATTTTTTTTTAGAATTGTTCCTTAAATCAATTATTAAAATTTTTATCTCTTTTTCTGCAAAGCAACTTGTTCTTTCCATGTCTGAATTGTGAAATTTCGCAAACAAGTAAATAAAAGCTCTTATAAAAAATTCACAGCAAAATTGCAAACTTTAAATATATGAACAGGAACATCTCACTCCTCCGGTTTCTTATTAATGAGTTATTAGAATGTAAAAATTTTAGTAGCTGAATCTAAAGAAGGAGTAAAAATATGGTATACTGTGAATTTTTTCAGATTTTTCTGAGATTGGGAACTATTTTTAAAAAATTATTGAAAGTCTATTTTGATGACGTCACTGGCGGCACTCCTTAAGAAAAAGGATAGGGCAGTGCCACCCGTGACGTCATAAAATAGACTTTCAATAATTTTTTAAAAATAGTTCCCGGTCTCAGAAAAATCTGAAAAAATTCACAGTACCATATTTTTATTATTTTTACCCCTTCTTTCGATTAAGCCACTTAAATTTTCACATTCTAATATCTCATTCCAACAGAATAAAAAATTAATTTTACTGTTTTTAGCTTATATGATTTCCACAATATAAAGCTTCTGCTTGGCTGAGAAACTTATTTCTCGCGTGAGTACAATCGTCGCTCTAATTCAATGCATTTTATTTACATTTATTGCAACCATGCCTAAACAGCCTGTCTTTTCCAACAGTATTATGAATATTATTTATTGAATGAATTTTATGTTATTAGAGATTGAAGATGAGTTATTGCTACTCTTTGCTGAAATTTCATTTTTTTTTTATTAAATTCAAATAGCTTAATATAAATTATAAAATATATAATACATTACATATAATATAATTGTATTAATTGGTTTCAATTATCTTCCTTTAATTGTTTTGTTAAGTAAATCGGGTGCACCTAAATTTTTTCTTGATTGCACACAGCTTAATTAAAAGGAAGGATAGTTTAAAAAATATAAAAAGTATTTATCAACCATTTTATCGGTATTTATTTGATGCTGCAAACACTCAAAGAAATTAAGCGTTGATGTGGGAATTGATCCAGTCAATGTAGGGCGACACCTCGGTGAAGACGCCAGGGTATGGTGCGACAGTGCACGGCTTGATCGACCACGACACGATGCCCACCTGCTGGCCTGCCACCCACAGAGGACCGCCAGAGTCACCCTGTTAACAATCAACAAAATTATGTCTGTATCTAAGAAAGAATATAAATAATTTATAAATAAAATAAATGAAGCTTTAGATCTGTGATTTATTATATTTAATTATACTGTTTTTAAAATTTAATTTAAGTAATAGACAGAAGGACATACTATTTTTTTATACTGCAAATATCAATAGAAAAAGGTATCTTAATTCGTGAGTTTTTTTTTTTTTTTTACTATTTTATATATTAACCTACCGTGCTGCAAAACGCTACCGACGTTAATAAATAATAATAGAGTCGTTTAAATATTTCACTCGTGTGGAAAGAAGGAAAGAACCAAACACCTCGATTCTTCATTTTCATGTTTCTAACTATATTTCTAAATTGAAATTTTTTCAAAATAATTCATACAGTCATAAAATAGCTCGAGGTCATTTTCATGTACATAATATTATTAATATTATACACATATTATATAATAATATATATGCAGTAAAAAAATATATAATTCATGCTGTCCATTTGCATGGCATCACACTTAATAAGGTTAAATCATTTTCTGGGTATATATAATTAATTTTAACAATTTCTTTAAATAAATAAAACATATGGGTGTCAATTTTGGTGTCACATTGATGTGCTCTATAATTATGACACAAAATCTGTCCATTCATTTACTCACGCTGCACTGCCCCTTGCCTCCACCAGGGTAGTAGGCGCAGATGTTGCTATCGTGCACAGTGTTGGTGTGTTGGCCTCTACACTGCTCGTCGGTTACGGTGTAGTAGTCGACCTCCTGCAGTTGGTTCATCACGGTGCCTCCGGTCTAAAGCGTTTGTCACAATGTCATCCAGTTCCACGAGATTACCCTTCCTCCCCTCCAAGGTCCCAAAATACATTGAAGATATTAACACCTCCCAACCGTCGCCCCCTCCCCCCTCCTACCCCAAAATTAATATTGCGAGATGATCACTCCCACTCGCCCCAGAGCCGCGTGCTTGTTCCACCCTCCCCCCCCACCCCCACCCCCAGAAGTGTATCCAGAAATACTCACGTAAGGGTATCCCCAGCCGATGACGGTAGCATCCATACTTCCAGCTGTTGCCTGATCTTGGACCGGTAACCTCACGGGCTTTGTCATATCATCGAACACGAAGGGAGTTGCAACCTGTGACGTCATTTATTATCTTTTTTATATTATTAAAAGCAAGTAGCTAAAAGTAAAAAAAAAAAAATAAAAAAAAAATAACTGTAACCCATCATATCTTGAATATGAATGCTGCATGCAAAACTGCTTTCTATGTTATAATATATACATGTCATAAAATATTAAGTTACAAGTTTTAATTTGAAATATTTTTATTTTTATATTTTTCACTCATTTCGAAACATGAAGAATGGAGATTGTACTTTAATTTGGACAAACACATTCACGTTTTCACGCACCCTGACGAGGGCGATGTCGTTGATGAGCGTGAACGAGTTGTAGCCCTCGTGCTTGACGAGCTGCTCGGCTGCGTGTCTGTCACCACCGACGGTCAGGTCGACCGTGCCGGACAGGATACTCACGACTGCTACGTTACCTCTGAAATTAACATTTTGTTAGAGTTGTCCTTCGAGGAGTGTAAAATATCTTATTTCTATGTTAATTCACATGAGAGTTTCATGTATAATATATTAAAAAAATTATTTATAAGTTTTACAAATTTTCAAAATTTACGTTTTGAGGTCCTCTCCTATCATCCTACTTTATTATGAATTAATATCATATATTAACCTGGACAATATACCATTGCTTTAAATTTTATAATAAAATTATCACATCATTAAAATCCATGACACAATTCACATATATAATCTTATTATACGTCTTGTTTTCATAGGATTTTAATTTTAATGTAGTAATTAACATTTCTTATTAATAAAAATTATGGTGAGCATTTTAATATTTGATTATTTTATTCATATATTGTACGTGCTTTATAAAGATGTCAGTATGTAAGCCATTATAAAGCACATACCCATCGACGCAATGGGCCGCGGTCAGCACCCAGTTCTCATTGAGAATGCTTCCTCCACAGCTGTGACGATTGCTGTTCTGATATGAGACCTGTTATGAACACATAATTTTAATTATAGTGACATATAAGAATTAATAAAAATTTAATATTTTTTTTTCCTTTATGAATATTTTTTTAATATAGTATATAAAGTGATAAAGAAATGAAGCTCAGATTTTTATACAATTGAATGTATCATAATTATTTTGACTTATTTATATATTTTTGTTTTTAAAATATTCATTATTTTCTTCAGTATGAGCACCAAAATATGGCGCACGGTAAGTTTTGAGTCTCACCTGGGAGGGGTACTTGCCAGGTGGAGCGTCGGTGCCGTTGACAATACGTCCATCTCCCGTGGTGCGGTACGTCGGCACCGCTGCAATTGATGAGCAATATAAATATACCAGCTATTTCGATCATTTAACTCTTGCACTGTCTGTGCATTTACGAACATATTTATAAAGTATACATATAACAATAGCTGCTAAACATAATATTTGTATTTAACACAGAGACGGCAGTTTCTTGTTTTGAGTTCCAGTTGGGGATTTTGCTTTTCTTTCATACAGTTAATACTTGAATTCATCATATTATACAATACAAATTCATACAGTTGCAATGAAATTACAAATAATAATTTACGCAATTTAACTAATGTACGTCATCTTCAAGATATATAATTTATTATATTATATGTATTAAAAAAATCTTTCAAGGGCAATAATGTTTTAGGGAAGTAAATATGCATGACAACTTAACGTTCTGGGAATATAGATGGTGTAATGTAATTTTGATACTTTTGATTTTAAGAGAGGATTTGAAATTTTAACTGAGCAGATTTTCCAATAAAATCCAGAAAACGTACCGAAAGCGGTGGCCGCTAGAGCGACGAGTAGGAAGCAGGTTACACGAAGCATTATCAGCAGCAGTGACTCTCAATTTTGATAGCCATGAGCTCTTTTATAAGAATCCCGACGATCAAGGTTCAATCATTATAAAAAGAATAAATCTTACCAAAAAATTCAATGGACCCAATGCTCTGCGATATATTATTAAAATCATAAAATTTAAATAAATAACTCAAATGCATGTTTAATTATGTAATATAAATATAATATATTATATGTTACCAAGATTTTAGTTATATAATAATTTTTGTAGGTGTGTATTTTAACTAAGAATTTGTATTCTTTATAATCGGATTACCTAACCTGTAGTCTGTTTTTTGAATAAATATAATAAATAAATAAATCAATGTGTTGTCAGTGGATTATAATATAATAATCGATACCTTATAATTATAACCTCTGCCACATAGTTTGTTGCCAGACATGCATGTTATTTTACATGAACAATTATACAGTATAAGTAAGTATATTATAAGTATTGAAGACACATCACTGTCGAGTAGTTCAAGTTCATTTATAATTACTAGCTGCTGTATGAGCCAGCACAGTACAAACCGCTATATATAATAATTGCAATCATTTAAGGGGTCAAAAATCGCTGAATATAAGATGTTAATGCTTGAAGTGCCTAAATTTACATCTAATATTCGGCGATTTTAGCCCCTTAAATGTTTTTCAGGTGTTTCTTTACCTAGCTGTATACAGTATATTTTTAAAGTCAAAGTTATTAAAAAGAGAGAGTAATTAATTAACGATCCCGATGAATAATAACATCAATATTACCATGCAGATATATACTATAACTACACCCTATGCAGGCTTTTAGCAGCTGAATTTTGATAGATTTTTCAACAAACTTTCAGTACATTAATTTTTTCAGTACATACACACCTGAATAGTCAAAATAATTAAAATAATAACCTTTTTTACGATACACAGTCTGAAAACGCTCTGATGCAATTAATTATTTGACGTAATTGACATCTATATTTAATTGCAATTTCATGTAAATTTAAAGGGTGATGAAATTTTATTTGTACATATTTTATATAATTATGTCGTGACAGCTAGTTATACACAGTTTTTAGAATTTCCAATTATTGCTTCAGCTGCAAAATATCGCAATATTGCTTGACTGCTTGATATTGGAACATATTTTATCTTTTAATAAATTGTCAAATTGTATAAAGATAAATATAAAATATCAGTGTTATATTTGCATCTAGTTGAATCGCTCAAGGTTTTTGAGATTAGATTATAATTTAGACAAATCATTCACTATTGTTTACTCAAAAAATTAATTTTAAGGATTTCAACAAAAGCTCAAGAGAAACGAAATGATTGACAACTGTATTTAACCTGCCACTGTGTGAAATTAAATATTCATCATCTCAGATAATTTTAAAATGCTTATCTACGTTTTTTCCGTTTCATCATTTTTTATAGCTGTTTTAAGTTAGATTATACATATTTTCCATTATAAACAAAGCTAGAGATTTTTTTTTTTTTTTTTTTTTTTGTAAATGATAATAGTTTTCTTCATAAATACATGGACACTTATTAAAATAAAAATTAATAAAAAAAAGTTGCCCTAAAAAATTTTTACTATCTTAATTGCTCTCGGGTACTCATGCAATCATCTATATAATATGATATTAATATACTATATTGAGACGTAACGTTACGTATACATTTCGCAACAACGCTATTGTTTCTTCATTCCGTCTGATTATCTTGTTATTCTTCTCAAGTAGCAAGACTCAACTCTCGATCATACAGATGAAAAGATAATACATTTTTATAACACACATACATATTTATTATCACATCCAGATATTCCAGATAATATTATATAAATGTAGCTACATTAATTGACACACAAATTTATTTAGCGCGCACGAGAACGCTCTACATGGTTAATTCCCTCTATTTCATATATAGGCTGTGATCAGACATGAAGGATATTATACGATCAATCACATGGTTTTCTATGGTTTTCTCAGTGCATGTGATTAGCAAAATAGGGACACACAGGGGGGGGGGGGGGGAAAGGTGTCTGTTTGTATGGACTCAGTATGGGACTTTGTTCAAATTTCCTTATTATTACATGAAAAAATATTTTGGTCATGTTGTATTAACTTTTCTGTTCCTTTAACATACATGCATTTTTTTGTTACACTGATTGATGCATTAATAAAAAAAGTATGATGTATATAATTCAAAATACGTATAATATATAATATAAGAAATCAAATACATCGGGCGGGTGCAGGAATTATCGAATTAATGAAGTGTGCATGGCATCCTGACTGAAAGGACAGGGTTTTCAAACAGATCGCTCGCTCGCTCGCTCGCTCTTTCTCTCTCTCTCTCTCTCTCTCTCTCTCTCTCTCTCTCTCTCTCTCTCTCTCTCTCTCTCTCTCTCTCTCTCTCTCTCTCTCTCTCTCTCTCTCTCTCTCTCTCTCTCTCTCTCTCTCTCTCTCTCTCTCTCTCTCTCTCTCTCTCTCTCTCTCTCTCTCTCTCTCTCTCTCTACATATTATATATATACAGTATAACATATATAATATTAGATTATATAAGCTTAAGCTTATCTCCGTATTTGTGTATGAATTATAAATATACACAGTATATATAAACTGCGTATAAACTATAAACCATGCAACCATTTGTCTCAGAGAGTGGATGCATGAGAGGGTCGCAATGGCTTATATGAGACCCATGCATGCAGTATTAATATTAATATCAAACACAATAAACTGCACACAGCACTGTATGTCGATCGGTCGATCCATTAATTTTTGTTGGTCCATGCCACTGCTGAGACTATTTTGGGTCAGAACATCACCCTGTGCCAATTATCCGGTCCAATAACACATATATATAATTTAAATATTTATGAAAAAAGTTAAAATTTGTTTTCATTTTGTTGAGCATGCAGACTTAAATCAGAATTAATTCGAGGCTTTAATTTTTTGGATATATAAAATCAATTTTCAAAAAGGTTCTACAGCGGCAGGGGGATGATATATAAGACAATATAGGAATATAGTGATAAAAAATGTATGTTATTCCATTCAACTCAGCTCCTTGTGACCTCCTTGACATTAGCGTAGAAATGAAAAGTGTTCCTTGTGCTTTCTTATTCATTTTTGCGATATTTGGTTGATGCATGGTTATGATTTTAAAAGGTAGTAGTTTACGCGCGCTTGAAAACTTCCATTTTTGGATATTGTTGACGCTTTCGCCACCTATGTGTGATTTTTATAATTTTTATTAATTAATGGTGAGTGATGTATGACGTCGTCCATGAATTATATATTTATATTTGGAAATTATGAGATGCAATCCCTTCTATTGCCGTTTTGATTGCACCAGAGCATTTTGTAAGTTAGTTTCTTCATGTACCATCAGAAATTGTTATGAATTTTAAAATATTGATATCATCAGATTCTGATTAAATCTTTGTCTACGGCCATATCACGTTGAATGCACCGGTTCTCGTCCGATCACCGAAGTTAAGCAACGTCTAGCGCGGTTAGTACTTGGATGGGTGACCGCCTGGGAATACCGCGTGTTGTAGATGTTCACTTTTTAAAAATTTTAAATTAAATTCCAATGAAATTCCCTCAGGAAGTAGCCGAAAGTATAATTATGAATTTTGTGGCTATTCTGTTTGTAAATAAAGTTTTCAAACTTTGCAGACGGTTTTGTATTACAAGTATCAACCAATTTGTGAAATTGTAATGCTGAAATACAGAAATGAAAGTCCAAGAACTTCCGGCTACTTCCGGAGTAAATATTACATAAATTTGAAATTTGACTACATCACGTGTCGTGAAAAAGTTTTGTTTCTGATTCATAGATGGCAGAAGCAACGCAATTGCATGTTTTGCGCGCGGAGATGGCCGCGATTGTTGGAATGTAAAAAAGTTCCCTGGCCGCGAGCTGTGTCTGGCGCTGAGATTTCTCTCTGCTCACGGGCCACGCACCGTTGGTTTACTTCTTCAGTCAGCAGCAAAGCCGAGGCGGCGAGCAGTCAGGTCTCGCGATATTATTGTTGTGTATTTACAAATTATGAGAGCCATGTAAGTTTACCGAGACCGAGTGTAATAGTGCAGAGTGATGTGTCCAACCAACTTTATTGTCTCCTGACTTCCGACAAAAACTACTTCGTGAATTTAAGTGATTTAACAATTGGATACTTCAATATTATTGTGAGTATATTATTATGTGGTTCATCTCTCCGTTGCACGTACTCGTTTGACAGTTCAAAGGTTAAAACTAATTAAACGATCAATTAAACGCAACTTAATTAATGTATTGGACGCGCGTTTTCAGAAGCATTGAAATTATACATATATGATAATTTTATATACACGTACTTGTTTTAGAGAATATACCATTTTTTAACCTGGAATCCTGGATATAATTATACTGTATGTATATTATACAGGCGCGGATCCAGGGGGGGGGGGGGCAATATAGGCTTTTCCCCCATTCCAATTTTTTTTAACATTGGCTCAATGGAGGCCAGCCCCCCCCCCCCCCCCCCGAATTTTTTTCTGGATCCGCGCATGTGTATATATATGTATTCCAAATAAAATAGAGGCTGCAAACAATAGAACTGTCAATTCAGTTTGATTTTAATTAATGATGCGTGTTAATTAAATAATGTTAATATACAAAATATATATAGAGATAGAGATATAGACAATATTTTAGCGTCAGGTTTTGTTTGATTTAGGTTTCGTCCTTTGTCCAATAATAAGCAAAGTCTGTGAACGTTTTTAATCCCAATATTAATAGGATGCATGTATATCTTTTTATATTGCATCAATCGTTAATTTTTACAACATTATTGATTAATTGATAAGCAGTAAGCCCGATTATATATATATATATATATATATTATGATTATAATATGCAGCTAAATGCAATATATATTATGCATGCTATTATGATAGTTAATTTATTGAAATACATTATAGTATCACATGATGTGGTGCAAAATGCCTTCTGGTGGTATATATTTAAAATTTAGTTCAATTTTTTTCATATCCTGAACAAAAAAATAATTGTTTTATTACTTGCGATTTATTTTCACTTTCTATAAAAATAAATGGGAAATGATTTGAAATTATATTATATATTTAATGTTCTATATTTATAAAAATCAAGTTTTTTTACTTGGGTAATAAAATCCTTATTACGTCTAAGGCATTTGTATTTATACACTTTTTTCTCATCTAGGTGTTAATTAAATTACTTGCTTTTTTTTTTATCCAACTGTTCTCCAGCTTTTGCATCGATTACTCCAAACTTTTGCAACTTTTCGTAATGTGGAGATAAAAATAAAGCGAGCAGTAAAATTGGACAGTTCAGCGTTTGAGAGCCCCATTTGACAGTTTTTGTCATTCAAACTTTGAACTTTGAACCAGTTGATAAACAAGAAATTTAAAATTAAAGTTTATAAATATCGAATCTTTGATATTTGCAACATTCTTTCATCAATACAAGGCTTTCTGATGAACACCGAATACAAGAATTGCTTGCATTTTAGTGACAATGCTTGCATCCTTTTAATTTTCATTAATATTTGAGTATTTTAAAATGTAAATTTTTTATCAATATTAAGTCGCGATAAAATTCTCGTAAACTAGAATGAGGTTACAGCTAGTGCATCTCTTGGTCCAGCCTGGGTATACGAGATGCAAGCAGGCAGGTACTCGCAGCATCACTTGCTTGTTACGCCCGCGGTCATCATTTACTTGCTGAGAGCAGGCTTGCAACAGCTTGCCGAAGCCAATGACCCTACGTTATACGTGGTCAACTCAAGGTTAAAATGTTAACAACAATCTCCTTATTTTAATGACTTTTAAAATACTATACCTTCTTATTATGGAAGATATTTTGTTTACATCAAACTAAATTATTCCACTAAAAATATTGTGAAATATAATATAAAAATGGACTTGAAAAATAATACTGAATGTACTGGTATCGAATTGCATTGCAGCATTGTATGTTTAATTATTTAAACATGCTGGAGTACAAAAAAGGGGTGGGTACTAATTACGCTGATGATACCCGCGAGTTTTGCTGATCAGATTACAACTGTTTAAATGTAATTTCTCTATGCACGCTTAAAACAATAAATTATTAATATATATTTAACAATAATAACTATACTTGAGTGTCCCCAATCCCCAATGTGATGTAAAAATGTACATATTTGGAAAAAAATGTATTATTTTATTATATATTACGAATTCTATTAAAAAGTTAAAAATAATGCATATATGGTCCTCATGAATCTTGAAATTTAATTTTTGGAATTTGCGAAACCTTTATTTGCATTAATTAGGATCCTGCAGTCTCCTAAATAACAGAGTAGCAATTGATAAATAGAAGCTATATGAATGTGATGCCAAGGGTGTAGTCCGAAGTCGTATTTGGTTATGTCAGTTTGCTCTTATCCATGGCGGACCGTGGCCCTCGAGAGATATGGATGGCCGTGTCTTATCCAGGACTTCCATTCCACCACCGCAGCTCCATCAAAGATGTTGATACTTTTTCTTTGTCAGTAAATAATCTTTGGATTTTCAGTAGAACTCATTTTTTTAATAAGTTTCGACGAGTTATTTAATAGTGCTTGGAATTTTTATTGGCTTTGATGCAGGAGCATTGAATTGTCTTCGGAGAAAAAAGCTGGTGGGCTTTACGATTCGAGGCTATAAAATAACCACAGGGCGTTGCCACGTTATATAAGGTGCATCAAAATCATCACACCCTCTTCTAACAATAACGTGTTTCATCCCCTAACTGAAAGAAGCGCTTGTCTGAGATATATAAATATCTAATTGTTTACCACTTATTTTCGCTCTAATTTATTTTTAAATTCCTTTAATTAAGTATGATAAATTTAAAGATTCCCCAAAATTTATATCTATACTCTCAAATTCAAGAAATTGAACATGTTATAAAATACATAATATATATGAACCATTATAATTTATTGATATGTATTTTATTGTATCTAAATAGAAAGGGAATTAATTTTAACAAACTTGTGCCTGCAAGTACAGCTGATAAATTCAATGCATGTGTCAGCGATTCTTTTAAAAACCAAAAACATTAATTTAATTGTTTTGTCCAAAAAAGCGTTGCGTACATCCTGTGTCAGTCTCTAACACCTGAGGAATATGCTATAATAGCGAGAGAAAGCTACGTTTTCATTGTTATCAAGGCGTGCCTGCTATAATATAAACTGATTATTGTGTACCTATAGCACCGCCCTTCCATCAGTGTTGTATTGCCAAGTGCAACAATGCATCCTTGTGTGTTGCCCATACTTGAGCAAACGTAACTGTCGTCCATGCCCATAAAGATAACTGGTGTCAACTTGTCAAGTCGTTTATAGTATGCAAGTAATCAGCATTCAATGCCCATGGTAATATTAGTATTCCATTGTTGGTATGAAGTGTATATCCTCAAGTTAAAAAACAATAACATGAATATAATAACAGTGGCAACGCCTCCTTCCTGTTTCGTATTATAAGGTGACTAACAACAACAATACGGTGACTTTTTACCAAACGTAAATAGTAAATACTATATAATCCTATTGGTGCGATATGTTAATAATCGAATAATGATCACTACAATATTTATCATGGATTTTATATTCGGGACTTCAACTCAATTTTAAATTTTTTATGAAATAAATAATCACATTAAATAATGCACGTACATGCAGTTTTTTATAATATCAAACTATTTGTATATTTTTTTGCATTTTTTTTATAACACTTTTACTATCAATGCCCCTTTTTGTACCTTTCTCAATTAACTTGCTAATCACATATACAGAGAAATTAATACGTTATACGCAGGTGATTGCACGAATTCGTTGTTGGCGCTCAAGCTCTTTAGCAAAAAGTTGTGTTGTATTCCTCCGACCGCCTGGTGCTCACGAGAGGGACTGGTGCTCATTGCCCTCCTCGTTTCAGGGTGACGCGGGGGCCATGTCGGAGTTCGAGCGGATCCGACGCGCGTGCGTGAAGCGCGGCGAACTATGGGAGGACCCTGACTTCCCTGCGACGCAGTCCTCCGTCTTCTACCACCAGACCCCACCCTTCCAGTTCGTCTGGAAGAGACCGCACGTAAGTAACTTCGAGTCATTTTCTTTACGTACCCCTAAAATCTCATTCAGGGAAAAAGTTACTAACTAGCAAGATGATATAATACGTTGTAGATATTATTTTAACTAATGCAAGGTTTTTCTAGTGGATACAGAATTCTGGTGGCCCTGCATGATGGTTATATTGTTACATATGATATTATTTTCACATTTAGACTTAACCTTAAAAAAAAGTCACCAATGTTTTATTGATTGATCAATACTGAATCCTGAATCTTAGATAGTTATTGAAGACAAGGTGTCTTTCTGACTGACAAATTCAGGAAGTATTGCGAACAATGCAATGGTTAAATTAATCAACAAATTAGTGGAGTAAATTTATATTTTAAAATTGCATAAAGTAATATAATTAGTTAAGACAAATATTTGCACATAAATTAGAAATTACTTATTGTATTGCTATTCAATACATTATAATTTTTATATTTTACAAAATACATTGAAGAAGGAACTGCAACATTTATCTGTATGGAATTATCGTGGAAGCCCGTTTTTCGTATACTGGAGTATTCCTTTACAATTTTACATTATATCGATTAACGGCTGCAGATACGTTATTCTGTGCATTGTATTAGTAGAATGCAGATCAATCGAAAGAGGTCTCACTGCCGGCTCCAAGGAATGTTCAATCCCATACGGTCGAGCGAGTGGCTAAGTGCCAGAGCTTTTTCTGTGAGACACATATCAGCTCTTCTAAAATCATCTTGAAATTTTAATTTAAAATTCGATGTTATACTTGCATTTCAACCGATTGCATTTGGGCTTGGCTGGCGTGATAGAATGGTTCATCATTTAGTATATCACACTTATTTGAATAATTATGCAGAGAGATTCATATTTACAATTTGTGGTTATGCCATCTATAGAGTACCCAATGTTGTATTTATAATTATATATAGTTTTCAATGCGCACACCTCTATAAACTGTGACCATATAGCTGAGCAGACGAGCATAATTTATATTCTAACGTTCTAGCTGTAAAAAAATTTATAGTTTGGGTAAAATATTTAAGTATTAAAAAAAAAGCAATGACTTTTGGTTCTATTAAATCTCTATGGACACCTCTGCTATTTACGTTATATTTCATAATATTTACAATTACAGCTTCTATTTTTTCAAATACAAAATCATAGGCCTGAAGTTCGACTTCATCTATGCAATTGGGCGTTATATTCTAGTTGTGTTAATACATACATATAAAAATTTGCATAATTATGAAGAATTTAAATATCTCCTTATAAAAAATATATTGTTTATAATTTAGGTCACCTTTACTCGCTTGTAAACACAATTAGAATTATTATTCACATTACTTCATAATCATAATTAATACTGAGCTCACGAGATCCTGAGCTCACGTAGCCTATTGAATGCAGATCGAAAAGAATTCCAGACCACTCGTTGTAAAGAATTAACATCAAATGAAGGAATAGTATTTTTGTTTCGTTGAGCTCGGTTTACCAAAGATTTAATTCGACGAAATGATCAGAGCAAGAATGCAGAAGTGGCGTGTATAGCCGGCTGGACCAACTCGTTTTTTACTGCTGCATGCCTCAATTTTTTACGTCGACTTTATTCCAAACTAAAGTTTCGTATAGAGAAACTGACTGAAAAGGGTTTAGGATTAAAAATAGGTGAAGAAATATTAAGTCGTCAGATTATAATTGAGATAGTTTTGATTTAGTAATTCGATAGCATATTATTTATCTATCCCAAGTCGCTTGGTCTAGAGCAGTCGATTAATGTAATTAAAAAAATAAATGATATAATAGAACGGAATTGAACCTCTCGTGATAAATCCCAAATTTTCCGTTACAGTGAAACCTTCTGAATTTATCTAGATATAGATTTAATATGATAAATGTATCGTGTTATTTTGGAACTCAACACACCGAAATTAAACAGTGCATGTTATAATCTGTTTTGTACATTAATTTGCGTTATATATTGCGCAGGGACGACTCATAATATATAACCAAATATAACATATATAAACGTCAATTGTTGTGATATTTATTTTATTTAAGGGGCATTCACAAAGCCTTAAGGCCACATTTAAGGCTCAATAATTTAAGACCAAAAAAATTTTGGGTCTAAAAAACACGTCTAAAATCAAGCTTTAAATTATCGAGCCTTAAATGTGGCCTTAAGACTTTGTGAATGCCCCTTTTTATGAAGTAAACAGAAATTTCTCATAAAAAATTGCATAAAAGCTTGTTCTATATATATTATATGTAATCAGAAATTTCATTCTTTGTAAAATTTATTAAGGCGTGACAATATTTAGTTCCACCTGTGGCTATTTTTCTTTTATACTGTACACAGTTTTGTACCTCGAGGCTCCTCTGATGCAATGCCAAGACGTATTGTACTTCTTCTTATATACGGTACTCATGTGCTACTCGTGACCAAGGCCGGCGAGAGTCTATCTTCGTCTTACCGGTTCAATTTAACCCCTACCTATTGATTCCCGTGACATTGCTGACGCATGCAGACCGATTTAACACTCCATCTGATTCGCTACGAGACCTGATGCTGCTCTGCCTTTTTTTTTATAACCTTATGCCAAACCACGTCATTTTAATATGACAAATCTTTGTATAGCTTTGTCATATAATTATGCTCTTCCTCTGCATGGAATCATAATTATTATATTAGCTTAAAATAAAATAAGTTAAATCAATATTTGTTTACCGGATCTCAAATGATAGCTTCAAATTAACTCTACTATTGTTATGTGTATCTTTCCACATTTCTAATATTATATACAGTATACCAATGCAGCTAACCAAAACTTGTTGGGCTTTTCTCTAAGATTATTAATATGTTTCTACTAGTAGTACTTAATTTGTCTTTGTATACATGTCGATGCATTGTAAAATTCATCATACGACAATTAATCGTTATAATATATTAACTCTCAGTTTACGAGCTGTGATCTCTCTGGCACGAGTGTGAATAGAACTTTCAATTTTCCACGACGACGCGCATCCCGCGAGTGGCTCGCATCGTCTCGCTGTCCACGCACGTCGACTGTAGGGGTTGTGTATTTTAAAGTCGGGGTCGCGACTTGAGTCATGACGTCGAGGCGATCTCGAGAAGAGAGGTGGAGCTCAGTCCACAATATCGCCAGTAACACCAATACAACCTTTATACTTGGTTAAATAATACATTAGATATGATTTGTCGAGTTTTTAAAATCGTAATTATTCTTTGTTACACCAAACATGAGATAGCAAACTGCAGTTAATATAATAAATATAATTATTATAAGCTTTAATTATAGCAAACGATGGAAGCCAAAAATCCAATTTGAACTTGTAGCATATCAAAATAATAATTCAGTTTAATTAATTAAGAATACGTTCAATATTCAAGCAACTTGAATTACATATGGTTGATTCAAATCTTAGGGGAATAACTCCGGAACAATCCACGGTAGTGACGTCACGCCTGGGTCTGATGAGCCAGACAATAGGGACGTACGCGGAGACCATGCGTAATTAAGATTCTTGGCGGAGAGTGGCTCCTCCTCGGCTCGTTAGTCAGATACAAGCGAGGGCAAAGAAACTGCTCTGTGATATTTATTTTCTTTATTGTACCCTTATAAAATGGACTTAAAATTGGGGAGTTTCCGAACCTATGCGCAGTTATCGAGAATCAAATTGAATCATTTGTAGGAATGATTATGCATGGCAGTATTCCGTTTTTTTCAATACAAAATCAATATTATATAATATAATATATTTAGTATACTTTATGTTTGTTTTTCATACGAGATTAATTGAAATGCATCAAATCAAAACTCTTGTCAAGTTCATAAATTCAGTCAATTAAGAGCGGGGAAAAAGTAATTTTCTCTATTTATACAAATATACAAACAATAAGAAAATCGCCATTCATGAATTTTTAAAAAAAAAAAATTTTTCCTTTGTATTAACATATAGCGTACATCACCTGCATGTGCAATATATTGTTATGTTCAATCAACAATTCGTATAATTATATAATATACATGCATGACTGACAAGAGTATACTGAAATTATAAAATTAAATTTATAACGCTCAGTAACATTTCCTTTTAAAAGTGAGTCCTTATACGCTGCAATGACTATATATTATGTACCCTGTAAATTGATCCCATAATAAGCTCAGGTATGTACAGTACCGTTCGTTGTAATCGTGTATGCTGTGTAACTTCAACCGCATTATAAACATTCGGTACGGCTGTCACTGCAAAAGTACATGAAGTCATTGTACAGTAGATGTAAAGATTACCCCGTTAAAATTATACAATAAAATTTAACACTCAAACTACACATGAATAAAGAGTAATCTGAAAATAAATCTATTCCAAAGTAGTCGTATACACGACATTATATAAATATTAGAATTTCAACTATAATGTAAAATAAATTGTTTGAAGGTGACTTTAGAAATTAATGTAGAAAAGGGGTCGTCTGATAAAATATTAATTTATGCTGTATTATAATGCAGTCAAATTTTGCCCACATTCTACTTTTGCGTTCGAGATAATTATACTGTTTAATAATAATTACTGTTTGCTATTATGAATTTAAAAAAGTTACTCTGATAGTCTGTGTGTATTCTTTATCCGGCATTGTTTCTCAATGACATCACTTTTTGTTCACAATATAATTTATAGAGCCTTCAGGTATCCTCCATAATTGGCTAATTTGCCAAGTATCATCAGGTCGTGTGAGATTGAGAAGGTCAAGGTTTTATTTACGTTTCATGCAATAAACATGCTGTTGTAATTTGTATGTATCGATGTTCATAGTGATTGCCAGCATACGGGCATAACTTTGGATCAATCTAACTGTCACAAAATTCGTGATATTTAGTTACGCATGATTTTTTAAGAGGCATTCACAAAGCCTTAAGGCCACATTTAGGGCTCGATAATTTAAGACCAGAAATTTTGGGTCTAAAAAGCATGCCTAAAATCAGGCTTTAAATTATCGAGCCCTAAATGTGGCCTTAGGGCTTTGTGAATGCCCCTTATTTAAGTTTACATCACTGGAGAAAAGGCAACAGAAAATATTTTTTTTCTTCCCTCTTTAAATCTTCACACGACCAATAATTTATTTAGTTCACACCATACAGTTAATTTTGTCTTCATATTTATTTTTAATCAAACTCATTATATATGTGAGTTATATATGATCTGAAAGTTAAAGAATATGAAAAATTAATTTCTAATTTAAATAAATTATAATCAACGATTTAAAATGCTAAAGATCACTTATTAAAGTTTAAAATTGACACCGCAATAAATTATAATTATTTGAGGCTGCCTTGCTATTAATACACTTTCCTGCTCATTACTTGTCACACGGTCTGATGACGTGAGACATAAATTAATGTATTCATCTGCTGAATTCACTCTTAATTATATACTCTTGAGTACAAGGTCCATATTTTGAGAGATATCGCTTTTCATCTTTTTGATTCGAAAAACAATTTACTTGAGGCTTTAATTAACATTCTTTAAATAAGTGTTGGAAATTAATAAATTTTTGCAACAAAAAAAATAACTTTTAGCCGTAACTGTTTCCATAATGTTTGCCATCCCGGCGTCAAGTCAATAAGCTCAATATGAATAATACAACATTTAATTTCAATATTTATCTTGTTTACAAATTGAATATTTTAATTGAATTGAAATAAATAAAATATCCATATATTTATCAATGTTGTTATGCAATTTATGCATGTCATTTATTAATTTTTTGAAACTTCAGTTGGTAATGTTTCGAATTTAAATTCCATGCATGATGTAGAGTGTGGATAGCCCAACCTGATTTGTATATTATGGGTGGAATTCAGGGAGGACTTATCCGCGACTTTAGCCAGCGGATAACTTGTCCGCGTTCTAATCTGGCTAACCTAAATACTTAGCCGCGCGGACAAATATAAGACGGACAAGGGTTTGGATAAGTCGGTCTGGACAAGTCATTTGGCTAATGTCGCTGGCTAAAGTCGCGGATAAGTCCTCCCTTATATTAACATTTATAACGTTCAACATTATTTACTGTTCAATACCTGTATTAATTTTTTAACAGACAGTGCCGAAATAGCAAGATGCCAAGTTGCGGGTCATAATAGCTTTTAGAAACGTTTTTTTTTTGTCAGATATATTTACACCATTTAATACAACAAAAATCACATTACCAAATACACTAAAAATAAGACAAAGAATTACCAATTGTGGTTCTCCTTGACATTATTTATATTATCCAACTTTCATTCATTAATTTCCCCCCGGAATTTATCCCATTTCCTTTACGTTGCTTTCATCGGTGTACAATTTATGATTATCCATCTTTTAAATTTTTTATTGTTTTTTTTTTTATATAATTTTTATTAACAAGCGGAAATAATTTATTCAAGTACTTAAAAAAAATTGTATAAAACAACAAAACCTGTCATTAAATTGTTTTTAAATTGTAACTTTCTTTTATATTAATATACTTTTAACAACTTCATTTAAAGTAAAATAATTTAACATATTAATTACAGTACTTTCGTAAGTACAAAATTTACAGCGGATATGAACAGTTACAGTCGTGCAATTGGATTAATTTAATCTCAGCTATACATGCTACATCCTTTAGATATTATACACGTGTAAATGAGAGGGATTTCGTTTATAATTTAAGAAATAGTCACTAAAATTTTAAAATAAAAATAGATAGGATGCCCAAAAACCTTGACTATTTCCGGTCATATTAGTATTTAATAAATTATGAATAAATTTAAAAATATTTTTTTGCCGTCTAATTTAATAATATTTATGAAGTATTTGGAATTATCTAATAACAAAGAGATGCGATGAAGAACATCACAGAAAAGGGCTTGGTGATGAAAAATGGACTTCACTTTCTTATCCTTCATAAACAAATAACGAACTTATTGGCAAGTCCTTAAAATTAACTTAATTTAACTAGCTCTGCTCTTTAAGAGAAATGATTGCAGTTATGCCATTTTCACACAGTTGCTGTTCCCAAGGTAACGGTATTAGAATTTGGTGCTCAAACTATCTGGTTCCCCGGGCATGTCACGATTACTGATTGGCAACGCCATCAGCAGCAGCAGGGGAGGAGGGTATCAGATAGGTTCGCACGGTTGTTCCGATCACGAGCATTGTCCGAGCAGTGCAGCATGTAATCGCCGTGCGGGCTCGGGAGACAAGCAGGTATTTCTCGAGCTGCTGCCAGGAACCTGCTAACCCACATTTCCACTCAGGAGGAGCTGCTGCCTGTACCCTGCCTCAAATGGGACCACATCCGTACTGCTGTTGGACAAATCACATTTCCTTGTCATTCGTATTATAGCAGCTGCTTGACATATATGACATATACTGTCAAGACTAATTGATATGATCTGGATCACTTGATTACATTTAATTTTATACATTGGCACTGAAGCTTAATTACTTGAAATACATTCAAGTTCAAAGTATTAACTGAATAACGTAAAAGACATTTTAAATTATTTTATGTATAACCTCCTCGTTGAATTTAATATGGCCATCAAGGGTCTTAAAGAATCCTTATAATATTTTAATTATAACATAATTTTATATTATATATTATGACAATAATATAAAAATAATTGTTTTGACTGTAGCTGAAAATAAAGGTGTAAAAACACATTTCGTGTAATTACTTTTTTTGTGTGTTCATCAGTTGAATCCACGTGTGTGTTCTAAAAGCATGCATGCATGTATTGAAGCGAGACTGATTTTTTACAACAGGTATGTACAGTAGTAAATTAAACATAACTTACGATTTTAATGTTGATGCATTTTCTGTGTACACCTGACACCAAGTTCAGCCAAGTTCACTGCCAAGTACTGCAGCATCAACAGAAGGTTAAACGACGCTGCACTCAAACAATAGTTCCCCATCTCTTCTTCGGTGAACTTGACATTATTTCTCGTCCTCAACTTTCTGTAGTCTGTATCGTAAACTTAAAAAATAATTTTTATTTCTAACTTTCTTACGTCCATAATTTACGATAATCCGTTCGTTGAAAACTTTTCCTTAAAAAAATTAAAAAATTTTCTCCCCCAATTGATTTTGTATTCTTCTATGAGAGTTTATAAACATATTACATATTACTATATTAATAGAAAACTCTCCTATGAGCTTCGAAACCCGAATCCCTGAATCTTATGTGCAGTTACTGTTTATCAAATCAATGCTGTTGCAGATACAAAATTGATGTTTTAAATAATACCTCTCATATAGAGTAGTTTAATATATATTAGATACGTCCTAAATTATATTTTCTTGGACATGCATCTGCTCTTATTGTTTTCGCATGCATTGAAGTCAAATCTTTTACATATTATACAGTTTAAAATAAAAAAATAATGAAACTAAAATAAATCTTATAACTTATTATCCATCATAAATTGCATAGATATTTTATCCGTCACAATATTTTGAAATTTCTTCACGTTATGTAAACTCAATGGAGAAATCATGACACCTGAAAAAAAAAAGTAATATTTTCTGATAGTTATGATTTATTTTGACACAGCTCAGAAAGTTTTTTTTTTGCAAGAAAACACTAGCAAACCGTTTTTAAGTGCAGCGATCCTGTATATAATGTCAAAAGTTTCCCTTTGCGTGTTGAGAAACTCACTTGTCTTTCCGCTACAAAAATCTCACATAAATATTCATAAAACAATTTTTTTTCTGTCCATTTTCTTTTCAGTGCAATGAAAATGCAATTTTTTAATAATTATATCTTATCTTTGACACCTAGAAAAGTATTATTTACCCATCATTGTTTTACAAGTAAATCTCATGAACAAAACGGCCTTTTGCATTACATTTTTTTTTTTTTAATTATGTTTTCAAGTACAATAAAAACAAGTGAAGTTGCGGGTTAATTTTAATGTGAGCGTTTCCGTGGGAAGGTACGCAGACTGATGCTCACTTATTATTTATGCTTGATAATAATAACAATAAAATAAAACAGAGTACCTTAAGTCTCCTGGGTAAAATGAAGTATACGAATAGCGGAATACTTGTAATATATCCGCTGTATATCACCTGTTGTTTCTGAAAATTTTAAATAGTTTGCCTCAAATATAAAATGGTAATAATTAATATAGCTTGTTGAGTTACATATTTGATTTTTGTATTGTTTATTTCCTATAAGAAACGCTTTTGTTTTACAAATATGCATGTAAATGAAGTCCATGTAATATTAAAATCTATTGCATGCGGTTTATAATATAGTTGTCTGACTAAACCAGCATATATATAAATGCATTTCTCTATTAATCATATGAAAAATTTAGCTCATCAACAACATTATATTGTTTACGTAAGCTAGGTGATAATAAATCAACGTAAAACGTATATTATTATATTCAATTAAATTTGTTACGAAAGCACAAATTTCAAAACTAATTAAAATTTTGTATATCCGTGCCATGGACTTTTTTAAATTTTATCCTTTCAAATATTTAGAAAAATAATAATTAATGCTAATTGATATTATATAATTTCAGTGTGTTAGGTTATAAATTTTACTTAAATTTTAAATTTTATTAAGTTGAAAATATCCTGTGGACATAAACAAAAAATATCTAAGACTAACAAGATTTAAAATATTTTATGAATGAGACCAAGGAGAAGTATTTTAATTTTTTATATCCTTCGGCTATACTTGAAAATACGATAATAATTGAAGAGTAGAATTTTTATCTAAAATAATAATTTGATTTAGCACACGCATAAACACGAGCTTGTTGTTGTTGGAGAAAGGAGAGCGTATCGTAGAGACGAGCTTGCTGACCTAATCTGCAACAACTTTTGCAGCCTGTGAGCGGGCGTGCAACAAAATTATGCGTTTAACGCCGCCCCGCCACGATTATTGTTGACGCCTAAAGGGCCTAAAACATGATGTCCATCTCTTCAAAGGCACGCACCTTTGGAGAAAGCAAATATTTTTCTCATTATAATTTAGTCCTTGTAGAGACTGGTTCCTGTAATGAGTGATAGTATGAGTAAGTCCATATGGATCGAATTATGGGTGTTATTATTTTTATTTCATAAAGTAGTAAACATTGAAAATTAATGCCTTGAAAGTCGTTTATCATAACATTTTGAAATATTCTAAAGTAGAGTTTCCTCCGCCTCAAAGAAATGGTTACAATAATTTCAGGATCTCACCATCAATAGAAACCCTATGCACTGAAATAACTCGATCAGTAAATCTTCGGCGAAGTACCTTCATTTTAACTTCATGGAGAGTTGGAATTAAGTAATTTGTTTTCTACATGAGATTATATTATACAGTATATTATAGTCAAAAGTATTAAAACAATTAAATTAAAAATATATCAGTCATTGTAAATAAATTTTATGAAATCTGATGTGAGCAGTTATCAACTGCTGAGAATCACTTTTTAAATCCTACTTTACTGTCTGTGTAAATAATAACAATAAATTCTCATTGACATTGGAAAGTGTGAAATATTTTATAATCTACATTTTTTCACTGATGTATAATATTGTATTCAGTATATGTTAAATAAGGCTACGTTCGAGATGTTTTGCAACTTTTTTGATAATTTCCAGCACTTGTTGTGCTATATAGCACATACTAAGTGTCCTAGGATTCTGTATTAAAAAATGAAATTGACATAAGGAGGAAAAAAAAATACAGAGAAAATAAAAATGAATATTAACTAACTGTTTTTTTTATGATATTTTAAAATTATATAAATAATGCTGATATCATTAGAATATTTACTTTACCATATCCTGACTGAATTTTATTTCCATCAATTTAACAATTTATCAAGCCGTGGGAAAAAAAATATTCAAAATATAATAATTCTATTCACTTTATATACACAACATAAAATAACAACAATTTAGAATTTATAGTAAATTTTGTATGTAAAACTATAATATATAATATTATACGTATATTTAAAATAATTACATATTAGATGGTTTACTTTTTTTAACCCAAAAAAATTTCATGTTGTACTCCACACATGAAAGATATTTTCTTCATGACTCCACATTACAAAGAAATTACATATAATTTTCAATGAAGCTCTGAATAACATCAGGTCTCATGATTTAAGACATCCTCTGTACACAAGGTTCATCTTATTTTATGTCCTAAAATGTAAAAATTGGGCATATATTATTGGGTAATGCAATGTCTATAAAGACACGGACATTTCTGATTTGTATTGTGCAAGGTATAGCATGTATGTACAGGTATTCACTAGTTATATATATATTGGCGATTCACACGCTCTCCAATATTACGTCATAATAGGAAGTAATTGGAGCTGTTATACATACGAGTAATAATATCTCAATATAGTGACGAGGACAATGGTGCAAAGTATCCCATTTCCCACATAATGTTGACCAATACCACTTGTTGTTGCAACAATGTGATATAATATGCGGTTTACTATTGAGAGGTCCATGTTATTTGGACTTTCATCATGCAACAGTGAGATTGCATAAATAGAATATAAAAGATACCTTTTTTTTTATTTATATTTAATGTTTTTCCATTTTTTGCATTACTCAACACAAGTTGTTTTTATTGAATAATCCTGTGTGTTATTGATTACGACATACGTACAACAGTTTAATATTATTAAATTAATGCTTGTAATATCCGTTTAACTTTCTTAAAATATCAATAAAAATGTCGGTGTTTTTTATTTTTAAAATTGCTACATAGTTAAGAAATAACTAATTAAATATTTATAATATGACAATTTTTGGTTTAGAAAAAAATAATATGAAACTTTTTTTTTTTTTTTTTTTTAAGTTTTTTATTATTAAATTGTGTACAAATACAGTCCAACCAAGGCCCTAAATGAAGCCCTATCGGTTGGAACTGAGTTACATACAATTATTCAACACGTATAGTAAGCTTAAACAAAATTACCTATATTTATTAAAAATAACAATACAAAACAATACATTAATAAAATTAACAAAAGATAAAAACAAAACAATAAAAAATTAAGCACGAACAAATTTAAACCCTTCAACTTAAACAGAAGCACGAATACAATTAATAGAATGGTATTAAAGCTCACATTAATGCAAATTATTTAATATATGCTTTCTCAGCACTTTTTTCAATAACATTTTTTGGTCAATTGATCTAATATTTATCGTTATTTCGTTCCAAATTTTTGGTAGCACAAAATTCCATGTTCTTTCTCCAAATCTATTATTACTTCTTGGAGTTGTAGCAGGTTCATTTAAAAGAGTCCTAGTAATATGATCATGTACTCTAGGCTCTAAATTTTTCATATTATTGAATTTCTCAATAGTAAGCACAAATTTTGCTAATTCATTGACTGGTAAAACATTGAAATATTTAAAATAATTCACATCACAATCACATTTTTTACCCTTTTTAATTCTTTTTAAAATCCTTAGTTGCAACTTTTTTAATTTAGTTAAATTACCTGATTTTGTAAAACCCCATGCAAGTACTCCATACGAAATTATTGAGTGACCAAGTGCAAAATATAAATTTCTTACCTTAAACTTTAATACGAAACTTACTGCTGAGTGTTTTAAATTAATTTGGAGTGTTTATAATGTTTATATAAAAATTCATAACAATATTAACAATATATTATTGTTGTTGGATAACATGTCCTTAAAAATTTTACACTTATTTAATATCATGAAACAAAAAGAGGCATTTTTACAATATTTTATTATTGCTATAATTTATGTTGTTGTATATAATAATAATCCTCACACCAATGGAGTATTGTCCTCTATTTTTTTTATTGCAGAAATGGATAGAGCGTGCAAAGTTATGCTACCCTGATTTTTTTCAGATTTTTTAGAGCCCGGGAAATATTTTTAAAAAATTATTGAAAGTTATTTTTGTGACGTCACGAGACGCCGCTCCTTAAGAAAAAGATAGGACTTGTCGCCGCGTGACGTCACAAAAAGAACTTTCAATAATTTTTTAAAAATACTTCCCGGGCTCTAAAAAATCTGAAAAAAATCAGGGTAGCATAACTTTGCACGCTCTATCCATTTCTGCAATAAAAAAAAATGAGGACAATACTCCATTGTACAAAAATTACTGTTGATTATTTAAATATTTTGAACTCTGCAATGTCTTTAATATCGGTACTCCATATATAGTAAAATAGTAAATTATACAGTAAAAATTAATGCGGAAGACCTTGAATAACAAAAACAAATAGAGCTATAATATAACAACAAGACCAGCATCATCACCACCAGCAGCATGACATGATCTACTGATGTATATAATATAGTGATCCAACTGATCAATGTATAAGGTCATGTATTTCACACACAACCTTGAATTTAATCACGTTTCAATTTCCACGTGAGAAATATCAATATTATTATTTCACTATACATTCTTGATCAATATAATATGGTTGCATGTCCTTATTATAAAAACAATGTACACATATTAATTGAGTTTATTTGTTTAAGTTTAAGGTAGAGATAATACAGATCAGCTGGCCCAATGCTAAAAAAATCCCATTCATAAAAATTATGAAAAAAATTTAAAGTGTTCTCCTCTACATCCCCTATCAGTAGGTAAAATATCAGGTATACAAAAACGAGCTAGTTTTCGAGTTATTAATTTTTAAAGTTGACCAATTTAACATGGAAGTTCCATTTCTCCATGTTAAATTAGTCAACTTTAAAAATTAATAACTCGAAAACTAGCTCGTTTTTGTATACCTGATATTTTACCTACTGATAGGGGATGTAGAGGAGAACATTTTAAATTTTTTTCATAATTTTTATGAATGGGATTTTTTTAGCATTGGGCCAGCTGATCCGTATTATCTCTACCTTAAAAGGAAGATGACACACTCTTGAATCAATGTATCTCGTTGACCTGTACAATGACGTCATAACTTTAAAGTTTCTCTAGGAATGCTATTAAGGTGTGAAACATACTTGTCGTAAGTTAAATTAAGGTCATATTTATAATATATTGTAATAGTATATTGAACCTTATGATATAAGTTAGGTAAAACAAGGCTAAACATATCGCGAGTTTCTCTCCCAAACAGCTGATGATGTTGGGTCGCATGCCTGAGTCTGTGCACTCGGGGTTTCTCTCTCTGGCTTGATATTATGGCCTGCGGGAAAAATCGGGCCGCGCCCATCTGGCTTAGCCTAGTATTTCCACAGCAAGCCTCCCGGTAATTTCAGCAAGCTACTTCAACACAATGCTTCCGTTATCCTACAGCTCTGGTGATGTTTCTGAGAGGTGTAGCAGGCGGGTAAGCGGACCAAATACCCCCGGACGAAATACCCCCGGACCAAATATCCCCGCCCGGACCGGACGAAATACCCCCGGACGAAATACTCCCGGACGAAATATCCCCGGACGAAATACTCCCGGACGAAATACCCCCGGACAAAATACCCCCTTGTAAGTGGAGAGGGGCGGGTGACCGACGCGGGAGGGGAAGTTGACTTTATTTATAAAGTCTGTTTTTCTGTCGTTTGTCTGACGTCACGCGCGTCGTATTAAAGAAGGAAGTTAGTAACGCCATTTTTCACAACAAATATAATATATATTATGTAATATTCAAAGTATATTTATAGTTAATGCCGTATCAAGATCTCAAATTGCGTCTTTAATTTTATTATATAATACCAACACATACTCAAAATTGTGCCGCAAACAAACGATTTTTGTATATGCTATGCTTAATTTGATTGTGCGGCAATTATAAATTGTCTCAGCATTTTGCAGCAAGATTTTGAAGGTTTTTAAACGATTTTAGATTTTTAAACCTAGGTGTGCCCCTAGCGATTTGAGCAAAGCCCGAAATTAACAAATATTTCGGGCTTTGCTCATTTAAATTTGAACATTTCTAGAAGTGCTCAAATCGAAAAAAGCAATCCACGACGAGAAGTTTTATATCGGGCTTTGCTCATTTAAATTTGATCATTTCTAGAAGTGCTCAAATTTATAAAGTCTGTTTTTCTGTCGTTTGTCTGATGTCACGCGCGTCGTATGAAAGAAGGAAGTTAGTTATAACTTTAGGCCAACACATCATGCATTAATTTATCGAATTCATATCGAATTAAAATTAATGTGTAATATATTTTGATACGATACATTTTATGCATGTTAATTATTAGTCTTTATTGCATTTTTTTTAGATTTTTTTTTTAAGCTAAAAATTTTCAAAATCGTCCTTATATAATTTTAATTAACTTAAAAAAAAAATATAAGTAAATTTTTTTTGTGTAATTTTTTAATTCTGATTCGATTGGGATAGGTCTAAAAATGCAATATTTTTTATTGTTTCTGGTCCCCTGGTGCTATAAGTGCCGTGAGCACTTAACGTAGCGCATGTGTACCCCTCCTGAAGAAACTTAATTTACTTAAAGTTGTTCTATTTATTTCCTTATTTATTCCTTCCTTTTCTATATTTATATAATTTGGCACCAAAGCCCGAATTCAATGCGCACATCTAAGTGTGCCACTAGCGATTTGAGCAAAGCCCGAAATTAACAAATATTTTGGGCTTTTTGCTCATACAAATTTGAGCATTTCTAGAAGTGCTCAAATCGAAAAAAGCAAACCCCGACGAGAAGTTTTATTTCGGGCTTAAATTTATTCAATTAAATTTGACCATTTCTAGAAGTGCTCAAATCGGAAAAAGCAAACCCCGACGAGAAGTTTCATTTCGGGGTTTGCTCATTTAAATTTGATCATTTCTAGAAGTGCTCAACTCGAAAAATACAAACCCCGACGAGAAGTTTTATTTCGGGCTTAATTTGCTCACTGTTTTGATAATTTCTAGGAGTGCTCAAAGCAAAGTGAAAAATAATAATTGGAAATTGTGCCGTATTATAGTAATAATTTGTAATAAATAATTAAAGCAATAAAATATTTTGAATTTAATAATATTTTAATTACATACATCACTTTTTTAATTAAGTAAAGAAATACAAATTTAGCATTAGCGTGTATATTATTTTTTTATTAAAATATTTCTTTCTGTTTTATTCAAGTCATACTGAAAAATACGATTTTGTCACATTTTTTATATTAATATTGTATGTTAGTTAATTTAAATAAATTTTTTACAGCTGATATATTATAAAATCATTTTAACTTCATTTACAGAACTTGCTAAGGAGCAAAGAGCTCCTCAAGATAGTACCAAACCTACTAATTTAAAATAAATAAATAAATAAATAAATAAATAAATAAATAAATAAATAAATAAATAAATAAATAAATAAATAAATAAATAAATAAATATTACCTGATCGTATTATTACCTGAATTTGACTTATTTTTGCAGGGATTACTATCATGGCATTTTAAATTTCATCTAATTTTTTTCTTTGCACAACATATATGTTTTAGATTGACAACCTTTCTTGTAGTTGCAAAACACAAAACTTTGCTTTGAATTTGCTAATGCTGCTGCTGATTTGAGACACCCTTTTCTTTGTCATGAGTGCATGGTACGTCGTCTGAACTTAGAAATTGTTCATCTGCAACCTGGAATTCATTGCTAGATTATATAAATTGTAATCATACCCTTTAATTATAAAAAAATTAAAAGTGTCTCTCAGTGTGAAAAAATCGTGTTAATTTCTTTCAATATGACTTGAATAATACAGAAAGAAATGTTTTAATAAAAAAAAAAAAAAAATACTTTACACGCTATTAATGTTAAATTTGTATTTTATCAATAAATTAAAAAAGTGATATATAATTAAATATTATTAAATTTACATTATTTTATTATTTATTGCTATATAATACGGCACAATTTCCAATTATTATTTTTCATTTTGCTTTGAGCACTTCTAGAAATGATCAAAACAGTGAGCAAAGCCCGAAATAAAAATTCTCGTCGGGGTTGCTTTTTTCGAGTTGGGCACTTTTAGAAATGAGCAAATTTAAATGAGCAAACCCCGAAATAAAACTTCTCGTCGGGGTTCGCTTTTTCCGATTTTAGCACTTCTAGAAATGATCAAGTTTAAATGAGCAAAGCCCGATATAAAACTTCTCGTCGTGGATTGCTTTTTTCGATTTGAGCTCTTCTAGAAATGTTCAAATTTAAATGAGCGAAGCCCGAAATATTTGTTAATTTCGGGCTTTGCTCAAATCGCTAGGGGCACACCTAGGTTTAAAAACCTAAAATCGTTTAAAAACCTTCAAAATCTTGCTGCAAAACGCTGAGACAATTTATAATTGCCGCACAATCAAATTAAGCATAGCATATACAAAAATCGATTGTTTGCGGCACAATTTTGAGTATGTGTTGGTATAATAAAATTAAAGACGCAATTTGAGATCTTGATACGGCATTAACTATAAATATACTTTGAATATTACATAATATATATTATATTTGTTGTGAAAAATGGCGTTACTAACTTCCTTCTTTAATACGACGCGCGTGACGTCAGACAAACGACAGAAAAACAGACTTTATAAATAAAGTCAACTTCCCCTCCCGCGTCGGTCACCCGCCCCTCTCCACTTACAAGGGGGTATTTCGTCCGGGGGTATTTCGTCCTGGAGTATTTCGTCCGGGAGTATTTCGTCCGGGGGTATTTCGTCCGGGGGTATTTCGTCCGGTCCGGGCGGGGATATTTGGTCCGGGGGTATTTCGTCCGGGGGTATTTGGTCCGTGATTCTAAAAGCAGGCGTAGTGCACTTGGATTTTTTTTTTTTTTTTTGCATCTGGTAGTATAATAAAGTATATAGAATGTATATTATTATTGTTTAATTTTAAATTCTTACCGTATAAAAAATCACATTTGCCTATATTAGTTTATCATACTTTCATTATACTCTCGGTGGCAGTGTTACAGGTTTACTCATTTTTTTTCGAAATCAAAATCACAAAATAAATTCTCTCCCCCCTTACTTTTCTCGTTTTTAACACTGCAATAATTTTTAATTACCTGGTTCAATCTTCAGCGACGTCAGCTGTTTACATAGCATAAGTATACACTAATGTATAGTTCAGAAGAAAATAATGAAACTTTTCTTGGCATAATATCGCAGAAAATCAATTTTATTTTGCATTGCTAAGTGCCAATGGCCCCCTGGCCGCCTCGATCCGCCCTGCTCATCGCGTACACGCAGCTTTAACTTGAAATTTCTCTGGTCTCATCTCCAGCTGTTAATCACCGCTTGCCACATATTTCCAGAGGCTCCAAACAATTTAATGATAAGTTTCTCCATTCGTATACCATTTAATTATATGGGCAATAAACTAAAAAAATACATCTTGTAAAGTGAATAAACTGCAGTATAAAAGTAATTTTCTATTGCTTTTTTAATTATATACATCTTCATTTCTTTAAATAATAAAATAAATTTAAATTCACTGTTTTATTTTCGTATGCTACAATTAATATTAAAATTCATGTTTAAACATGTAAATGTTTGAAAGTAATTAATACCTAATACGATATAAAGTTTATATATATATATATACTGTATAAATTGTAATGCCACTTAGGTATGGCAATTATTAGTCTAATTATTATAACTGCAATTGCATCTGTGACCAGTTTTGACGCCGTATGTTATCCTAATACCTCGCAATGCACTGCCGCTGCAAGCTGCATTTCATCGCCGCATGCACTTGGCGGTCTTGCTGCAGTTGTGCAGTCTGACTTGCATTGCTCCAGTGACGTCACAGCGAGTCTCGAGGTCACCTGACCACGCCAAACATTCCTGCATCTCGGATATTGACGATGTTCATATACAGAGTGTAAAATATCGAGTGCACTCGAGACCAGAATATTAATAACTACAATCCTCCGTTTAATTAATATGAGAATAATTAATGTGCATATTTTACCGCTGTGAGAAATGTTTTGATAATTTGTCTGAGAATGTTATGAAAATAAATTTAATGTTATTTTCATAGTTTTTTTTTATTATTATTTTTGAATTTTTTTACTATAATTCTCTCGTAAATATTAAAATACAGAAGTAATAACCAATCAGAGACCAGAGATTAAAAATAATATGTGCAGCAAAAAGAAACCTGCAAACGTTAATTATTGTAAGCATGAATTAAAAAGGTTTCAGTAGAATTAAATTTTTTGTTTCATTTATTCAAAAAAATATAGTTTTCTTTCATTTTATGTTAATTCAGCAAGAAAACATATTAACACTTTCATTTGTAAAAATTATGAAATCCATGATTGACACTTGAACAAAGATATATTTCAGTATTTTCGCTTGCTAAATAATTTGCAGTAACTATACTTTCTCATGCTCTAGATTTTACAACAACAGTAGGATCAGTGACAAACATTTAATTCGTGCTTGGTTCCTGATCAGCAGGGAGACACGCTCGCTGATTTACTGACCGACATAACCACGACTGCACCGAAACCTCTTGCAGCAGCTGATATAACACGTAATGATGCAGTAATTAAGAGCCAAATAGCGTCCTTAATACGCACTCAATTGGAATGTTTTGATGATGACTATGAGTTCTGAAAATGATTTTATTATTGCTCTTGTGGAATCATAATTATGTTAGCCTTATAATATATAGAAATCTTAATTACAGTGTTATGATATATTATTATACGTTATTTTAGATTTTAGTTCAGTAGGTTTTTAAGTAAATTTATAACATTCAATTTTCTGCTGAATAATAATTTTAATGATTTAATTATTAATTTTTATTAAACACTCCATTTGTTACATTATTGTATAACTTAATTTATGTTATGACTTGATGAAAAGCCTCTCCACTCACGAGCTATCTGTTAGTCTATAATCTCTGTATACAATTAACAAGACTAGACAGTAGCTTTATCTAATTTTATTTCGATGAACGATGTAAATTTGAAAATAAACAACTTGATATTACAAAGGATTCATATATTATATTTCTTACGTTTTTTAAAAAAAAAAAAAAAAAAATGAAATTCCTGTTACTTTAGATTTAGAAATCGATTTCTACTATTTTATACATAGTTTTTCTCCCATTAAATTTAATGGACATTTATAGAATTTATTCCATGCACTTAGAAATATTAACAATAATGGAGCTGGACTTCGAACGAACGCCGAGGCTCCATTGTTCGTGCAACCTGGCATCTTCTACGCTCCTTGCCAGTGTCTCTGCAGGTTGCAGGACTGGTTTGCGACTCGCCCACTGTCCAGCCGCCCCAGACAGTAATAAGGCCAGTGGGAGTCGAGGAGCGAGCCGATTTATGGCAACGATACGCTCGCGACGTGCACTGAATATCACGGTGTATGTACGTACAAAGGTGCATTTACATGGACAATTTTGGTGAGCTGCGTGGCGCACTTGTTGTTAAAGTCTAGATAGCCATATCATGGTGAACCTTAAAATAACAATATATGATCCAACCATGCTTTTAAAGAGTAATAACTATATACAAAGAACTAAAAACTTAATTATTATAATTATATCATAATCATCTGACATCAATATAATAGGTAACGAGCGAAGTGTTTCTATAATATTTTAAAAAAATTAGTTAATAATTAATCTGATGTCATTAAACGATATAGCATAAAATATTGAAAATGTAGGTTGATATAAAGCTGTGTTTATACTAGAGTTAATGCATGCATCTTGTGTTTCCGACGAAGTAATTTCATCTGGGTTAACACGTCTAATGACTATATATATGATTTTACATGTGCAGCAGTTTCGCTTCACTCGCTCCACGATGCTCACCGCCCATGTAAATTCACCTTGAGAGTATGTAGCACTGATGAAATAAAAAACTGGAGTGCTATATTATTTTATATTATAAACTGAAAAACAGGTTTTCATATAATGTGTTACATTAAATCAAAATTTATTATCATGTTATTTGTTATAGATTTTAATATATATATATATATATATGGAAATTATTTACATAATATATAACTGTTTTCTGTTGTAAAAATAAAACTAGGGCGTTATAAAATTGATTTTTAATATATGTAAATTCCAATCACAATTCCCGCTTGTAACAACGTGAATCATGGTATTTTGATTACATCAAATATTACATACCTATTATATATAGCTTTGAGCTTATTAATTAAATAAAGATTCACCGTTTGAACTGACGTTAAATTATTTAATTTACTCTAACAATAAGAAGTAAAGAGCTTGGTTTATTATCTTGGTGGAGAGGTTTCTCGCATCCTATTAAAAGGGAACGTTACCACAAGAGCCCATCTGGTGCTCGAGCGTGGGCCCTCCAGAGCGCACATCAAAGCCAAGTGCAGAGGCGGTGAGCAACACTTACATGTAGACACGGAGACAGGATGGCTATAATAGTTGTCTTCAGTGGATTGGTTTGATCGCTTGGACAATATGGTCTCCTTTTCATGAGATAATTTAACAATTCCTGCTTATTTGGAACAAATGCAACTAATTTACATGTAGAATTCATTAGAACTAACTGTATGAATAAAAATAATTTTCAAACTGTTTTGGAGGCTCATTAATTTTAGGAGATGCATGGCTAGAGCTTTGCTTTTCTCATTATTTGTTTTTATTATAATTATAGTGCATTGTCCGAACAAAAAAGTGCAACAAATGTTTGATTGACTTTAAAAATAACTATTTATGTATATTTACGTTGTATTTTTCAGTGAGAATGCGGTAACATTTTGTTACTTTTAATGACATTCTACTGAAAGTTTAGAAGTAATAGATCATTCTATAAATGTCATGTTAGTTTTTGTTAGAAAGTTGGCTACGACTGTTATTTGTTTTTGTTTCACTTTGGAGCGTTAATGCTTGACAATGATCCCGTGTCTTTCTCACATTCGTCCCTATTTTACCAGTGTGTCGCCTATGGCAATCGGTCTCCGTTTGTACCCCTCGGTCTCGGCGTGGGAATGACACGATTTTGCCCCCCTTTCTCAGATCAAACAGCCAGAAATTGATTTGCTACGCCAATTAATTTAGCCTTTATCTTGATTTGCAACAAGTGATGAGCGTCTAATGTGAGATTTAATCGGCTTTAACGGCCAAACTTAAGTTTCAGCATTCGTATTTGTCTTGTTATTTTTATTACAGACCTGACATTCTCACAAATAATTAAAAAAAATATACCAGCTAGGAATTGAAAAATTAATTAAAGCTATTTTTTTAAATTAGCTCAAGAAACCACAAAAAGAGGTTGCACGGCCGATTGATACACCTCCTTAATAATTACTAATTAAGTTAATGTGGTATTGTAAAATTGATTCAGTTGTATTTTTATATTTTCTAGCGTGCGCATTTATTGTTAGCATCACCTTGTTTATGTTCCCCATTTAACTAATTATGTTGACTTACAGGAGCTGTGTAGCAGACCCGTGTTCGTCCACGATGCTCCCTCACAGTTCGACATTGTCGCAGGCAAAATGGGTAAGATTTTTATTTAGAATTTGTTTTTAATTGCTACAGCATTCCTTTTAACTAAATCACTTTCTCTGTGTTGTTAATTTGATAATTACACCTTGTTGACATTTTCTTGTGTGAGTTTGAAGCATGGTAATTAATGGGAGAGACGAAATTTTAGTGAGGGTTTACACTGTAAGATTTTTTCGTGTATAACATTTACCAGAATCAACGAACGATTGATCCCTTAAAATTTTATTTTTTCGTTAAATCTCTCAACAACCTATATTTGAATAAGAACTATTTTCATTTGAACTACATTCATATCCCTGCAGGGTCTACACACATTGCAGATCGCCCTTCCCCTCCCTCTATATACAGTATATAGGATCTCTCCCCAGGGCCTCTTGTATGTACGAATATATTGCCAGATTGTCCCTTTGTTGAGTTCGAATACGGACCAAGCCTTTCCCTCCTGGTCCGACCCTGATGTATTGTTGTCTATTTGTCTTCTGTTAGAAATTGGTATATTATTATCCTCTTCTGAAGCTTTATCGTCAATATAAGTGCACCAATTTATATTAATTTTTTCCAATCCTACTACCTTGATGGTCCTCTAATTATAATATTGCGAGCAATAAGATGTTACTGTGTACCTAGGCATAGCTAGTACGATGGAGTGCTCGGACGATTTAGGATTACGGAGCTATTTGTTTACTATTTGAAAGGCGTTGCCGTGGTAACTCTAGTAGCTTGGTGGTCATCAGACTTGGCCAGTGTCCAGCTGGTGGCCCGGGTTTTGTGGTGCGCCCATCACTTTGGGCGCGTCCATCACACCGCGGGCACGCGTCTTTATGTATACATACCAGACGTATGGTAGTCTGGCTGCGTGAGCTATATACCAAGCAAGAGCAAGGCCATATGTAAATCCAAACTTGTAATTGAGGCCATCACATGTACCGTTTGGTGTTTTCTTTTTCAAAGAAATTATAGGCAATTTTTTTTAAATGTTTATTAAACCACGCATGCACCTATACGATTTATTTCTAAGTAAGTTAAAAGGATATTAAATTTCTGTATAATAAACATTATAAGCTAATTTATATGACAGATGTTTCATACGAAATTTATATTAACGTATTTTATTGAACATTACAATTTTCTTGAGTTATAAAAAAGGATAAGAATTTATTACTATAATTGCATGATATATTTTTATTACATTCACGAATTTTATCAAACTTGTTTACAGATTGCAAACAAAATTTTGTTGAAATAATTTTTGAAAGTATTATATTTTTTTGTAAACAAATTTACGTAAATTTTACATGTCTTTATTTTTGTGTTGAAGATAAAAAAATACAGATAAACGTTGCTTTCATAATTTTTTGTGCTACCTGAGGAAACATGCGCGATAATTCAACGGCATTGTTGTTTGCTTGGCCGGTGATAAGCAGAATTGCCTTGCGTGACTGCGGCAAGTTCAAGGAACCCGTTGCAACTCAACGCCCCAGGGTCGCCCTGAATACACGTGCCAAGGGTTGTTAAGGGAACTTGTAGTAAACTCGGGCAAATGGTCGTCTGGTGAACCGGAATGATTTCTATTCAATGAGAAGCGTTTACGATCACTCCTTAAAAAAATGTGAGTGAAGCGTATTTTTTACAAGATAAAAATGCGAGAAATATACTTATCGTACGTGAAAAATAGAAAGTACTGTACTCTAAATCTCTCGTAGCAAACAAACTCATAGCATGTAATTTGCGCTTTAGGCACTAGCTGTCTTGAGTTAAATTAGTAAATTTGACAGCAAATAGCAAAATTCTCTGTCAATTTTGTTTGTTTATACTAATTCACAGCTGTGAATTTAATTTTGTACTATCTCAACTATCATTAGAACGCATGAAAATCTTACAATTAGGAAATTGAATGAGTCATTCACGTTTTCTCCTTGCCTACTAAGCTCTGTATGGAGATTTTAAAATAACGACCCATGCATATTTTTTTATGAAATGTTGAAAGAATTTTTTCCATAGGGATCATGAGATCATAATTATAATCACCGTTTGTCGTACAGATGGATGATTAGACACTTTTATTGATGCTATCGTCGTTATAAACCATCAGTATAAGAGCTTAGCTTGACTGTGTATTGGTCCATTCTTTCGGTCTTTGAAAAAATGTTGAAGAAATCTCAGCTTTGTTTATTCTGTACCTAAAAGAAAATATTCAGATCCCAGTGGAATTGTAGCTCTCTTCACAAGTTTAAAATGCTACAAGTTTCTGGTTTTAGATATTAAGGAAATTAATACATTAGTCAGAACTTTCTGCGTAGCACTCCCAGCCTCCGGTGATATTTTTCCCAGCCAGCACACGTTTTTTTTTTAATGAAATTGAGCAGGACAAAAGCATAAAGATCTGACAGCAATATATATCTATTTTCTAATCTATGGCAGTTTTTTTAATAAATATCATAATTATAGCATAATGTACGTATAATAATTGGCAGCATTATGGTCGGACCATAAAGATAATTAAGCTACGTATTTACTATGAAACTGTAATAATAGTTATCATATTCATCATCTTTATTTAATATTTATCACTTAAATTACCCACACAAAAAAATGAAATTACTTAATTACACTAATTTTTTTTTTATTTTATATACAAAAACTTGTATTTTTAGTTTTAATGTTTTGGCTGCTACAATTTCGGTCCTCAAGCAAAAAATTTCCACTCATGTAACATCGCCTTATAAAAATCTCTCAGGTTTATTTATCCTCCCCTCTGTCATCACACTAGCTTGCCAAAGGTTTATTTTTTCATGGGTAGGTTTCCTGCCTCAGTCGGACGAAGGTTTTATTTATTCTGAAGTCACCAAGATTGTGCACCTAAACTGCTTCCTTTTGCAGCATGTGTCTGAGTGTGATGTTTTCATAGCAGGGAGGAGGGATGCGAAGGGTTGTACATTTTTTCATGTTAATATTGACAATTAAACCACATGACACACTCAATGATTATCTGACTAACTGATAAATGTTTTTCTGAATAAACAAGTTTAAAAAAAAGGGAAAAAAAACTGTTATTTGTTATTTGGCCATCTTAGTGGTATTGTGAATTTAGAATTTATGTGATTTCATATGAAAAAACTATGAGCAATAATAATTTTTGTCAGATTATATATAATTGAAGTAAACTTGGTTGAGGTCACGAAGGGTCAAGGTCACTGACCTTTTATGTCATTGCAGGTGACCGCTGGCTGGTGGCATGTCTGGGCGTGCTGTACCTCAGCAAGGGGCTGTTCTACCGCGTAGTGCCGGCCGACCAGGGCTTCGAGCAGCACGGCGGTGTGTTCCGGTTCCGGCTGTGGTGGTGCGGCGAGTGGGCCGAGGTGCTGGTGGACGACCGGCTACCCACCGTGCACGGCCGTCTGGCCTTCCTCCAGGCCGCGCACTCCGACCAGTACTGGCCAGGCCTGCTAGAGAAGGCCTATGCAAAGTAAGTTCACGATGAGCAGATCAACGAGGGGGCAATCAGAGAGACCACCCTATGCTCTAAAACGGTTTGCAATATATTTTTATTAAGATCATGATAGGTATAATTACCTCCATTTGTTGTCCCTGTATTATACTCAAAAATATTATTTCCATTAGCGAGAACTTTCCTGAACTCTGAATTGGTCACTCTTTCAAATGATTATATATATAGATTTAAAAGAAAACTTAACAACATAAAATATAATGCTAGAGTAATTAACAATAACCTATAACACTATATTTATCATTCGATCGATTTTCATTGTTTTTAGTATAAAACCCACACAGAAAATTTCTAAAAATCTTTGATGAAAATATAAATATCAATTCGCTGCAAGGTTGTTAATTTTATTAAAACTGTAATTACAATAAACGTCTCTTTGGAAACACGTGTTGCTATAATTACATCCGTTCAAATTAATACCATTTTTCAAATAAGTTCTAAATAAAAAATAAGCCTCCAGGGTCATCTTTTTGCATTGAAAGTTAGTAATGTGATCGAATTAAATTTTGGTCCACATATCTTTCTGCTTAACTTTCGTTTTTTTTTTTTTTTTTTACCCAACTGCAGGATTTCTATAGCTATAAAGATACTAAAAATTTGAAAATATTTTAATTAAATTTAGTGAGGTATAAAAAATAAGGTGTTATTTTTAATTTAATATTGATGCTATTTAAAATGCTATCAAATTTTTTTTTTTTTTTTTTTTTCATCTTCATTTAACAATCTTGAATTCTATCAATATACCAAATTAGTTTCGCTCGTTTTTGTAAGATTACGCACCGGTCCAATTTATTTGGGCCATTCGGTACACGTTTTTGATGCATTTCCTGCAATTTAAATTTTTTATTATTTTTGTTGGGGAAATGTTTTTGAACTGCCTAACCGGCCCTAATCTTACTATTCCTCAACAAAATTGTGTTAATTTTTGTATTGTTTTCACTGCGGCATGTTTGGCATATTTCGTATACGGATCCTGCTTGGCTCTCGTGCAGCTGTGATGTCAAGGTCACGGGGTCACGGACCGACTTGGCGCCTGGCCACAGGTCACGTCGCCCTCCCCACGTCAGCTGGCGAACCATCGTGACTCGTGCATCGATGTCACCGGTGATCAGGAAGAGAGAGGTTTTATGAGAATGTGATAATTCAATTTCAAATAATCAGAACAAATTATTGGGAAGGTCATTAGTTGCAATATTTTTTAAGAAAAGATTGAAGTTCTATCATGGGAGAAGGTGGGCCTTATTAATTAGGTTCTCTCTTATATAGCTGTCTTGTAGGTGCTAATCTTTACTTCAGTTTTTAATTATATTCATACCTTCCAGCGAATATATTATGCCACGTTTTTTTCTTGTTTTGTTTTTGTTTGTTTTAATCAAATGTTTAAGAGTTTTTTAGACACTAAAAGCTAAAACTGATGAGCAGTGATGAGTATTGGCTGTAAATTTAGTAAAATTTTATGTAAATAACTGTAAAAAAAGTTAATAGTGAATTAAGTTAGGTTAAGGATACTTAAATTTGCCATTTTATGTCATTTCACTATATGATTATGTGTCTGCTGAATTATTTTATGACTGAGCCTGAACATGAGTGACCCCTGACCTTGTGTTGATGCGAACAATCAGGTGTATTGACACCAAATGTAAAAAGAAATTGCGGTCTGATGTGTATTCATTTTTTTTTCTATCTTCTTCGCATTCTTTCTGCTTGACTGAAAGGTGTGTGTCTCCTCCCACCTAATATTTACTGGCAGGAATTTTGTGCGACGTGTTTGCACTTTGTATTCCATACAACAAAGAAAAACCGTTACTAAAGAGAATTAGAATTTGGCAAAGCTCTTCAATATACGACAGATTGAAACTGCTTGTATGTAGGTCTAAAGATTTACGTAAATATAATGTACCGTTTTTTTTTTTCTTTTACTATGTATTTGAAATTTTAATGATAAAATTTAGAATTTAATTTAAATACATTCCCTCGATGTTTAACTCTTGTCCTGCCAATAAATTCTACTATGTCGGCAGATGCTATATTAGCACAGTGAATATGGCCCATAGTTCATTTGCCATATTTACTAAGGGAACCATATTTGGATGGTCGTTGTCAGAGCTAGGTCGTTCTCCTCCCGAATGCACATGGCACTGTTATCACGTACGGCAGAAAAAGAACACACGATCCAGCGCATCATTATGTTAGCACAGTTTCCTTCTGCATTTAAAATTTATACTTTCTGATAATTTCACTTCATGTTATTCATCAATGACGTCATTGACAAGCAATGCGGGAGTTCTCATGAAGCGGAGGAACGGCTATTTAAGTGTTGGTTTTTAAAATCTGATAGCTTTTGTTATTTCGGAACACAAATTATATATCGTGAATACGTTTTTGTGTTTTATAATTTTACCATACGCCACTCAAAGTTTTCATTTATCAAAACAAAACCCAACAATTTTAAATAGCTGTCAGGTACAATGATTGGATTGGATGTTTTTTTAATAGCATTTTAATTTAATCGTAAAATTATCTTGATGAACCCTATGAAATTAAGAATTATACATGGAAAATTTTCCCATGCATGGTGTTTCGTAATTCGTAATGATAATTTGGTGAATCATGTATATGTACGTGTAATATAAGCAATACTATAAATAATTACAATTAAAAAAAATGGATTAAAAACGTGAATGTATTTTTCAAAGACGTATAAGACACTTTTCTATAAAGACTTGATAAGAGAAGAACTCTGTGTGACCGCGTGTTCGGTTGCAGACTGCACGGCTCGTACGAGGCCCTCAAGTACGGCTCGCTGCTGGACGGCCTGGCGGATCTGACGGGCGGCATCACCGAGAGCGTGGCCATCCGGCACGACCCCACGACCTGCGGCCGCCTGCTGGCAACCCTCCTGGAGATGACCTCCCTTATCACGTGTACCGTGCACCCCGCAGCACCGCCACACCTCTCTTCCACGCAGCAGCAGCCGCAGGTGAGCAGTGACGTCACTGGTGCTCCACGTTGTCCAATCAAAAGCAGTTTTTCTTTATTTTTTCTCCTACATATATATTATACGTTTGTTCACAGATTTGATGAAATTAATGTACATGTAAGAACATTTGTAATTTAATTACCTTATTTATTTATTCAATTTCATCCTCAAAATGAAAATAGGAACAGTTTCAATTATAAATATAACTGTTATAAGTTTAATTAATAATAATAAAATTTTATATTCTTTTTCCACCTTCGCAATATTAATATTAAGTATTTTATTTCAGATACGAGGTGGTCAGCTTGAGAAACTAGCCAATGGAATTCAAATAGGAACAAATTATCGTCTCTACGCTCTGGACAGGGTAAGTCAACATGTCATTAAATTAAGGTTATCGGTACTTCCACCATTGGCATGGACCGAACGACAGCGTGGTAATGACGTACTGCATGCGTCTTTTTTATCTGAGCCGTGTTTGGTATTTGCAACAATCACCATGACGCCGAGATTTTATAGCGGGCCATCTCACGATTATTCTCGGTAACATTATTTGTGGAGTATCGTTAAAACTCGTCCTTAATATATTTCAACTTCCTAGAGTTAATGAAATCAAAACTAAGAAGCATGAAACAAAAGTTCAAACAAAAATAATTACTAACTCTTAATTAATTACGGCATAAATAAAAGTTAACGAGATTAATATCTATTTGTAGACTTTGTAATTAAACCTTATACACTGTTGTACACTGAACTATATTTTTTTTTTATCTTTTTATGTTAATGTAATGCTAAGTAACTTTCTGTGTACTTATTTATACATTAAAAGATAATTAATTATAATTTATAAGAATAATCTCCAAGATACATTAAATCGCATGTAATTGCCTCCTCCTTTTTTTAAGTTCATCGATTATCAACAAAATTAATGTTAATCAAATAATAAATTTATCACATTTAATTTGAAGAAAAAAGAACTAGCTTCACAGAGCAACTAACAATGGTATAAAAATAATAATCTGATATTACTGTAAATGAGAAGCCCCGCTGTTACTGTATGATTATATATAATGAGATACACTGCAAACCTGTTGCACATAAATTATAAATTAATTTAAAACTTAACTCAAACTTTATAATATAATCACCTTCACAACTTCTCACTGATGCCTCACGTTCTATAATGTCAAATACAAATAAATCCATTAAATAAAGAAATACATTATAGCGACTACCACATAACTGCATTATAGAGACTAATTTTCTATAGAAGTATAATGCTAATTTTCTACAGTTAAGTTAATTTAAAATTCTCACCGGAAGTAGTTACAAATGCAAGGTCTCCATACTAATTTTTCTAAATTTTTATTTAATATGCACGTAGTCAAATTTTAGTCAATTTCATCGTTTGTTGTTTACAAAATTAATATACATAAACCTTTTGAACTTCCGGCTACATCCGGTATATACGAATATTAAATTAACTAGATTGTATTACATTGCACGAGGTGAATATGGGATGATTATTACATTATAAGCACGAGGCACGCGAGGTTCACCGAGGCGTGGCAATAGGACGGGCACCGAGTGTGAAAAGCCAGCTGGAGTAGTGAGTGAATGCTCATGCATTACGACCAACAAGTTGATGCTTGCAAACAAAAGAGGCAATGACCTCATTACGAATTACTGGTTAGTAGCATTGTCTTCATCGTAATAATGCGATAATCTTTTTGACATCTCTCTTGTTGTATTAATATATTGAAATGAATCAAAAGAACCTGTTGTTTCTGCAGTAGATTCAATAGAACTTTAGTGTTTTTTAATTAATGATTCTTATCGTTAATTATAACTGTGTTACTTTAAAAAAAAATTAGAAACGGGTTTAAAGTTAGCAAAATTTTCATTAAGATTTTTTGATTATTATCAGGTATGAAATTACTGTATATAGTGATTATGATTATACCAGGTGTTAATTCTGATAGGTACAACACAATTAAAATTAAATCGTAATACATGTATATACTTATTTTTTATAACGTCATGATGACCTTTAATGTGTTTCCTTAATACTTTAAAATGCAAATTTTTAAAAGGATGTTAATTTTATTGTACTTTATTTTCTTTTTTCCTGTGTTGCTGATATAATACAGTAATCTGAATTTAAATATTTGTTTATTTCTTAATTGAATCCAATGTAGTATACAGTGTACAGTTTTTCCATAAGTTTGGATACATAAACAATACAAATTATAAGGAATTATTAATACTAGTATATAGTATTTCCTAGTATTACCAAGGAGGAGGGGGGGGGGGGGAAGGAGTTCGTCGAGACGACCCGTAATTCTTTAGCAGGAAAAAAGTGTAAAATACTGCTCCAAAAATTCTGTAAAATTTTTTAATCCTTCCTTAGCCACCCAGCAATGTATTTCCGAAAAAAAAAAAAAAGAAAAAGAAAAAAGAAAAAAAAAAAAGAGAGAGAGAGAGAGAAAATCTTTATACAAAAAATCCTTTGGTAATGAATGCTAGGGTTAAAGTGCAAACACATTGTATATTTTTTAAAAATGACATAACTTTATTAATAGAACACTAAAACTGATGACAATTATTCTGCTGTCGCGTGAGACGGCACACACTCGGATCCTCGCGATGAGAGACGGTGGCGGGTTATTGTCCTTTACGTTCCCAGCTGGCTTCTTACGTAGCGGGGCGAGAGTGCACTGAAAAAAATACATAACAATTTTTTGTCCTCGGAAATATAATTCAGAAACGTAATAGAAGCGCAATAATGTATATATGACTGATCATGAAGAAGCAAATTAAAGAAGCTAGTAAACATAAGTAAAATGTGCAAGTATTACAATTAGACAATTTATAGAGTTGTTGTGTATACCATAAAAGAAGAGCTGCTGCCTGGTTTATTACGTATATACCACAAGAATGATAAACCTCTAGCTCTATATATAGAATGTGTCTTATAAATTACATGTTTACTTATTATTACGTATTACTACTTGCTACGGCACACCTGGTAAAGATTAGTAGTTGTGGCTGCATGTTGGTCAACATTATAAAAATTATGTTAGCTTAATAGCTTGAATGACGTACATATGTAATTTTCCCGTAAGTAATGTCGTTAACTCGCAAAATAGTTCATTTTGTAATTTTACTGGAGTTTTCTCTCCGTGTAGATGTACTGTATAGCGAGCTGAGAGCGTGCCAATAATATGATGTCTTCCTGCCTCAAATTCGTAGCCAAAATTGGAGTCCTATTGTTCTCTCCCCCTCACACGGACGCGTAATTTGTTATAAATTTATAAACCATTTATACAACTTTCTGTTAAAAGTTTTACAATTTTTTTGTATATACCTGTATAAGATATGATGATTATTAACTTACTCGGTCAACTATAAATTAATGAATTTTGTTGAAGATAATAATTTCAATAAAAAATGGTTTTATAAAAAAAAGTGTATTGAAATGAAGAAAATATTATATCATATCATTAAAAATGTATTTTTAAATTTAAAATTAATGTCTCTACCAACTTCTTTTGGCACATGATTTTGACTGATGTGTATAATGAGATTATCTAATTAAGCGTATAATGCACATCATATTTATTCGCGGAAATATCTTCTTATGAGTAAAAATGATTAAGTAGTGTAATTAATCCAAATCTAAGCGTGAACTAGCAGCTTTGCTAGAGGCTAGAAAATAACCTCTCTCGATCTCATTCATCTTCATACACGTACCTCATGGTGCGTTTGTCCTGACAATTACTGTAATACGAGCAGGTGCATATGGAGTAATTGCATTTGGCAAACTAAAATTGCAATATCAGCGCTTACCTCTAAAATTTGTGGACTTAAGTTAACCATTAAAGCCATTGTATTGAATGGTCTCTGCTTGTTTTTCGTGCGAGCCAAGTTTTTGTCTCGAGTCACGCACGCCCAGCTCACAGCACGTGACTTTATTACGATCGCACCTCCCGGTCAATCAAATTGTTGTTATTATATTTTTTGTATAACGCTGCACGCCCTTTGTTTGCAATATTATAGAATATCAGAAAATTGCTTTATTTTTAACACGTATAGATTCTGAAGGTCGAAGAGAGAGAGAGAGAGAGAGAGAGAGAGAGAGAGAGAGAGAGAGAGAGAGAGAGAGAGAGAGAGAGAGAGAGAACAATCACGTTTATTTTAGAACATAATAACTTTTTTTTATTATTATTTCAGAACCTTTTGTTAAATGTATCACTATATAATTATACAATTTAGTAACACTTTTACATTAAATTGCTATATGCTCAAATCAATATAATAAGCTGCATTGTGATAATATTGGTGATAAAAAATGTAACAATGTTTACAAAGGTAAAATTACACTTATAAATTATTAACAAATTTTGTTGTGTTAAAAAAAAAATGTTACGGTGTCTAAAAGTGTTGCAATGAGAAATTGGCAAAGCGTGGTGGCCACCACAGAGCATGCGATTCCCGCGTCCGATCGCTGATTTGGAACATTTCCCGGGCCGAGGCGCGTTATTTGCGTCGCGATAGCACCTGTCTATACTACCTGACCGCTGTTGTACCTTACCTGCTGCTGCTACACTGTGGGGGTTTTCTAATGTCAAGCCTTGATGAACTTTATGTCTGTCCAATAAGAAAATTCACCAGCAAGGAATTTTTATGCATGGCTATTTATCTATCTTTATTTTAGATACAAAGAAATAAACAATAAGGACAAAGCATTATATAAGGTTGACGCTCTCTGTTTTCATCTGGTGTTGATTGTTTAGACAAACGTGCTTGTTTGACACTTTTTCTTTCTTATGTTGTTGCAAATATCCTAAATGTAGGCAACTTCTTCAGCACTGTAACTAATTTCTAATGACTCTGCTTTGATAATAATTAGTCGTTAGAAGTTTTCCCTTTTTTTAAATTCCAATTTTAAATTGATTCCAATATTCAATAACATTTTTTATTTAAATTAATTTAATTACATACAAAATTAAAAATTGTTGGCAAAGTATTGTTGAAAGTATATTACGCAATTATTATAAATATTTTGCATATTCATTATCTAACATGGTTCTTAACCGTGACAGTGCAGCTACGTAACTGTATAATTATTATGTACCTGCAGGTATTTAATTGTAAATTATGCTACTTTGTATTATTTACTGCAACTTTTCAACGTATTTAACTTTTTTTATTGAAATAAATATGTAATATAATTAACAATATATTATACTGTGCACTTTTTTACGTGATGAATAAAATTTACATATCATATTCAATATATGCGTGTTTTTGCTATTCTGTAAAGTGTAAATCCTGTAATATAAATATAATAAAATTTATTAAATATTTGAAATTTACAGAAGACATCAATTTATTTTATTGTTTATATATAAATGTTTATAAGTTCTTCCCTACTTTGATGTTTTTGATGCTAATGTGACGGTGCGACTGGTGTGCAGGTGGAGACGTTCAACGGCGAGGCGGTGCAGCTGGTTCGTCTGCGCAACCCGACGGGCGTGGGCAGCGAGTACGTGGGTGCGTGGAGCAGAGACGCCGCTGAGTGGGACGAGGTACCTACAGACGAGAGGGAGCGACTCAACAACCTCGGCGAGGGGGAGTTCTGGTGAGTCTAGACCGTCTAGTGGGGTAGACGATGTTGAAACTGCATCCTGCATACAACTCTCAATATTCATATTTAGTACTATCTCGAAGTCATCTTTTTCATCAAACGCGTTACTCATAACAAATAAAATTTGAAATTGTCGGAAATTTTAATTTTGTTTTATTTATTACCATTTTATTTTCTGTCTATGCCAAATGGCTATACATACATAATTATTTTTTATTGCATATAAATACATTCGAAAAAACTATATACTTTGTATGTAGAATTACAGAAGAATTTATTTTTGTTTTATTTTTGTTTTTTCATTTTTTTTTTCTTATACAGACGCACATATATGATTCTTATCCATAAACAATACTTTTTAAACTTAATTTTTTAAATAATAATTTACATTATTAAATTATAATTTAAATATATAAAGTAGGTTTATTGAATTTAATTTTAAATTATTAATGCAATAAATAATTCATTTGTTCTTGAATAATTACATGCAACAATAGTGTTCTATATAATATGTAATTATTTACAGTCATGCAAATAGAACTGAATTCCACTAATAAGCAATGATTTTTTTCTACCCCCTCAGTGCAATACTGACTTATTCTCATGTCCCTAGGATATCATATTCTGACTTCGTGAAGACATTTTCTCACCTGGAGGTGGTACACCTGGACAGTGACACAAGTCGTGATGAGCCCTCGCTGCACCACCGCAGCACCTGGCAGATGCGACTGTACCAGGGATCGTGGCAGCGGGGCGTCAGCGCAGGGGGCTGCCGCAACAACACAGGTGAGGTTGTGCGGCCTGACGGAAGTTTAGGGTGAAATGATTGTGCTTTAAATTCAAATACCCTATCAATTATTAAAAAAACAATATAGCTACTGCATTAAAAAAATGAGAACTGTGAGTATTTAAATATAGCGGCCATATTGAAGGGGAGGGGATGAAAGACCATTTAGGGCATACTACAGTAGACGAAAAATTGATTTGGGAAGCAGGGTAAACCTAAAGGTTCCATCTTATACATTTATCCACCAGATGAGAAGGGTTTTGCTGCCAAAGCCAATTGTCTAAATTAACAAAGGAAACAGAAACTGTAGTAAAAATTGTCTGCTGGAATAATGACAACATTAATTTGCAATCAATCTCCTCCTAAATGCAACTAAGGCGACCCAGTTTTAAGAAAATGCAAAAATAAAAATCAAGGACACTGCATTTGTGATCTAGAAAGCTAGGATGCTCTGGGGTACCTAATATAAACACTGTGCCCTACTGGATACTCATGGGCATTACAGCTTACCTAATTGTGAACCTTAACTGTGCCCAATTGTGCCCTACGTACTGTGCCGTGGAGTCAGGGTTTTTAAATTAAAATTGCAATTATAGCGCAGGTCATAGGTAAATAATTTTTTTAATTATTTTATATACTTGAATAATAAGTTGTTTTTTTTTTTAATTTTAATCCTATACTAATATATTATTAGAATTTGCACATCTCCAAATCATGGCACTTAACCTAATTTCCAAATACCAGTCTCATTTATTTATAAACTGTTGAAAAAATATAAACACATCATTAATTTTTAAAACAGAAAATTAAAATATAAAAGTAACAATTATAAGCAAAATAAATGCAGATTGTCATTTTTTTTCCTTCACTTCCTGCAGACACGTTCCACATCAACCCGCAGCTGCAACTGATCCTGAGTGACATGCAAGAGGTGGTCGTCTCGCTCAACCAGCACAGCGTCATGGAACCAAAGGTGAGCTATCCTCTCAGTATACACAATTTGATTCATTTGGCTATATTGTCAGCACTTGCATTCTTAAGTCATTTACAATATTTACAATTAATTCACAAATATGTTTGTATTTTTAAATAAATTTATTCAGTAATTTTTAATACAATCATTAAATAATTTACCTTTATTTCTTTTGTTCACAGGTTGTTGGTTTCACAGCATATGGCTTACCCAAAAATTCTTCAGACAATATTAACAGAGGTTTCTTCAAGAAAAACAAATCTCTAGTAAATTCCCAATACACCAATAGCAGACAGGTGAGAATATTTAAATTTAAAAAAGTTTGATATTTTCAGATTTTGATAATTTGAAGTAGAGAGATTGTACTCTGAAATCTCTGAAATATTTCTTATAGCCTCTAAATAACTACTGGTCTCATGCAGCTGACTAATTGTGTTATTTGTGACAGGTGAGCCACCGGTGCCAGCTGGAGCAGGGCAGCTACCTGATTGTGCCAACCACCTTCGAGCCAGGCCAGGAGTCAAGCTTCACCCTCAGAGTCTACTCCAGCAAGCCTCTCAAGCTCAAGTAAGACCATGAGTAAGACACAGCTGCATGTGGTGATGTGTGTGCTAACAGAGTACTTCTGCTTACAGAATCATGGACACTACTCCACAATTAGTCAAATCTGCAATCCTCAAGGTAACTAACATTGGAGTTTTTATCACCATAGAGATTCATCATAATTAATTATTTTCAATTGGTTAAATATTACAAAAATGAATTTTTAAAAAAGTTTGAAATTTAACTTTTCTGCCATTAGTTTTTTACAATCTTATTCCCAAATTATAATAAGTATTTTTTTTATAGTATTTAAAATTTTTAAATCATAAAATGTGTAAATATTTCATAAAATAATGCACTATATATTAATTGTATCTATATTGAGAGATTTTAATATTGATGGAAAGTTTTTATTTAGAATAATCACTGAAGCTGCGGACTAATTATTATAGGTGACATTGAACTTGTGTGGACAATTCTAATGATTATATCTCAGGCTCCACCCACGCTGGACGGGAAGAGCTTCAGTCAGTACGAGGCTGTATTCCTGCAGCTGGCAGATGAGCACCGGACAGTCAATGCCTTTGAACTGCAGGAGCTACTGGACGCCTGCCTGCCCAATGGTGAGTGTCCAGACGTGGACAACACCAATTTCAGTGACATTTAAATGTGGACATAATACATATCAGGATGCTGTCATTACTGGCTCTGATGCTCACAGCAGTATTAATTTTTATATAAAAATAAGAAATTGTATTCAATTCATTGAAAAAAATATTATGATTTAAATGAAAGTAATATTATATTTTTCTCTTGTGATTAATTTTTGCTCACATTAATTTGTTTACATATTTTTTAAAACACAAAAAGCAAATGTTTGAAAAAAAAAAATCAATTATTAACTATACCTGATCACAGTGATCACATGAGTACTAATTAATCACTATATAATTAATCTAATTTTATTTGACTTAATTTTATAACTGTCTTGTCATTGTTGCAGACTACATCAAGAGTTGTGCTTCCATGGAAGTTTGTCGTCAAGTGGTCCTCGCTCTGGACGTATCCTTTCTAATATTTGTCATTTCAAAAATACAGCATTTATATATGCTGTGTATAATATATATTTTATGGAAAATTATCAAGACTCATTATTTTGTAGCTATAAGATATAAATAAGTGACAATTTAAGGAATTAATATAAATTAAATTTAAGCCTCGTCTAATCACTGGTGGTTCTCTCAACCATTGTCATCTGGATTATCCATGCATCACAATTGTATAATTATTGTATATTGTAATTATTGTATAAATTATGTTTGATTAATATGAAATTCAACTACAGTGTTTTTCTAGCTGTACAGTTTTTATGTGTCCATCATATTTCCTTGACTGATGGTCAGAGCTCTGGTTGTGGACGCCTCAAGTTCTCGGACTTCAAAGACCTGATGTGCAGCCTCAAGGCATGGCAAGCCGCCTTCAAGAGCCACACCAAGGAGAAGACGGGGATCCTCAAGGCAGAGAGGCTCAGAGACGCCCTCACTGAAGTTGGTGAGCATGCAGCCATATGCGGATAAGAGACCAAATAGATTTTATTTTATACATCATCGAACAATAGAAAATTTGAATCACTGAATAAAAATTTATAAACATTTACAATTTTTTTTACTATAGTAAAAAAAAATTGTATATATGATGAAATTTGTTATTTTGGAGGGGAGGGGGCAGAGGAGGAGGAGGGGGGGGGTCTAGTGTCAGCACCCTTAAGTTTTTCATGCAACAACTATTTGTGGTGTGACAGCACCCTAATAATATCACAGTGGGGATACTAAATCTATTGTTCTCTCTGCAGGATTCCAGCTCAACACAGACGCCCTTTCAATTCTCATCCTGCGCTACATGAGAAAGGACGGGACTTTGAGATTCGGAGACTTTGTGTCATCAATCTTGCACCTCAGTGTAGCATTCAGTAAGTGCAGCTCAAGTTATATTGTAATCTGCAAATCCCATTTAAAAGCAATTTGAAAATAATTAAAATTCTTAAATAAAAGCATCTCCACATATTTAAATTGAGAGGACTTTTTACATAAAAATAAAACACTCTCGGCAGCTCTGCTATTAAATATTGACCAATAGTTCTCTCTCCATTTTCAGATGTATTTGATGCCAAGGACCCACTTCAAAATGGAACTATCAAACTCACCCTCTCAGAGGTAATTATTGTAAATATATTTATATAGTTTTTTAAATGCATTGAACTGCCACACATTTGGCAGACATTACCTTGATTCATATTTAACAACACTCTTTGTGTGCAGTGGTTGAAAACCTCCCTGACCTGCTGAGCTTCCCACTGAAGTCAAGAAAGAAACTTCAACCCTCATGGAGTGTGTTAAATGAGAAAAAAAAAAAAAGTGTTGATGTGTCTCAGTTATAACCTGACTTTTTGAGTTTTTGACGAAATGTTTATAGTTTGTACATATAATTTGCTGCTTTGCACTGTTGATTCTCAATTTGTTTTTATACATTTGTACATCATAAGCTGTTCATAAAATTTGTAATTGATTATGTAAGGCTCTCTAAAAATTTGTTGCTAATTTAATGAAAATTTAACAAATCTTGTAAATAAGAAGAAATAAAAATATTTTTGGGATAAGTATTAAAAAATTGTCTTAAAACTTTATATACATATTATATCAATAGAAAACAAAATCTACAAACACAGTATAAAAAATACAATACCACCATGTAAAATATTAATAACAACAATTGAATTGCAATGACATTTTTTAGAAAATTGACATATATATAAATTAAGGCCCTGATATGCAGATGCATTTATTTCATAAAGATTTATATGATTTATGTATAGTTTCAGAAGTTTTGTCAGGCTGGAATTTCTTGATGTGCACCAAAGAGCCTTAATAAATGTCGTTATTTTCCCATAAAAATGTCAAAATAAAAAATTAAAAATTATAGCTTGCCATATAAAATATATACTGTACGTATATATCCAATAAAAAAAATTCAAGAAAAGAAATAATAGACAAAATAACATACATAAAACACAAGTCTTAAATATTTTTTTAATTGTGATTAATTATATGCTAATGCAAATCGTAGCACAGACCTGATAAAAATTGAGGAAAATAGTGGAGAGATGAAAATGCACATATATAATGAAGGTGTAATCCAGTAATTTAAACCATACAGGAATTAATGGATAATTAACAAATGAAATTTAATTTACTGACAAAATTAAAATGTTATTTATAAACATGTTCCTTAAATTCAAATAGAGTATAAAAGAAGCTATTAAATTAACCTTAACTTATAATACTTTATGTTGAAAATATTTTATGGGAAATAAAAGAAAATATAATTATATGCACTTTTATGATGCAGTGAATTGGTGAAGAGATCATATTGATAGTTAAATTGAAAACAGGACAGGCTCAGTCGACCTCCAGTTTTCGGAAGCTGCCGGTGATGCTGTAGCCCGAGGAGGTGTCTGGCCCACACGTGCTTGGCTGCTTGAGGGCAGACACAGCACCCTCTCTGGCTCGCTGGCTGAACAGAGACAAGTCGACACTCATCTCGTCGTTGGCCAGCAGACGATCACGATGCTGCTGCAGCTCCTGCTTCCACAGATCTGTAGTGACAAATGGAGTGTCAGATCAGTCAGCATCACAGAGAACAGCAATATATATTAAATGAGGAAGTATATTTATGTACGTATGATATATTGGAGGATAAGAAATACGGGTCCGGTCTCCATTTATGACATATATATACTATAAATATCAACCTCTATAGTTCCCTCTCACAGGCTCTCATATTCAACAGGATGAACAATAAAACTTAAAAAAAATCTGATTATAATAATTCATTGCTATACATTCAATTTCATTTTTCTAGGTATTGCATAATATTATATTTTAAGGTTGAGTTTTTGTTTTTTTTTCTCTATGCTGCAGTATATATATAATTATTATAATTAATTTATGCATGTAATTGCATGAGGATTAACTCCAAATATTTTTAGTATTTACTGTACATTATGTTATTTAGACAATTTCAGCAAATGAATACGAAATTTGAAAGTATACTGAATTCACTGCGGAGAGTAACAGGTATATAATTGTTATCTCGATCGGAGCGCTCACCTATCATTTGTGCCATGGGCATTTCTCCACCATATTCCTTGGGTAGCAATTTCTTGTCAATGTGAGTGTGTGCCTCTTCTACACTGCTGCAAATCTAAAAAAATATGTAATTCATTAATAACTTATTAAATTTTACGAGAATAATGATTTATTTTACCTTAATGCGTTGCTTGATTTTTTCTGACACCAAACCCATTCCAAAATCAAGTGCAAACTTCAGTGCTGGATTGACATTAAAGCCAATGATTTGCTTGTGACGTATAGGAACCGTTCTCTGGAACACCAAAAATAAATTATTTCAGAATTAAAATTTATTTCATCCTTAAAAACGCAACCTTCATTGCGGGACAGTACGAAGAGTTGCATAAATTACAGGGGCTTCGTTAAAAATTTTGTTTAAAATTACTGCAAAGAAGTTTTTTTTTTTTTTTTAATTTCTTTTAAATTTTAAGCACTTATTTTTAAGTCTTAAAATTTATACTTATAATGTAAAATGTATGATGTAAGTATCAATGCATTATATTTATATTTTATTAAACTATATAATAATTCAATTATAGTTATTTCATTTGATTAGTAAATTTTGCTGAAGATATTCTATACTGCATGCAGTTCACACTAACCTCCCCGTTCTTGACGATACGCACGGCCTCCCTGGGCGTGAAGAGAGTGAGATGCGGGAAGGAGACGCCGGCGCCGTCGCAGAAATGCACCACACCGTTCACCTGCACCTCGTCGCTCTCCATCAACGTCTCGTACACCACGCCATGCACGCGGCACATGTCCTCGTTCGTGTATTTGTACGGGTCAAAACGACCTGTAAAAACACAGAGTCAGATCTGGAGGACGTAATTAATCAATTACATATCGTGATCAAAGGTGTGAGACCGCAATGCAGATGGAAAACCAACATTTGCGATTACAATGTAAAAAATGTAATCTTTTTAATACACAAAGAAAATAATTCGATCTGAAAGATAGTGTTTTTCATCTGGCGATCTCGATCGGTTACGTTTGGTACTTAATGCCGAGAATATAAATTATCTTTGTCACAATATAGTACATTTTTTACCCTATATTATACATTTTGTGGAATTTCCATAAGAATTTACGTACTGAAAATAAATAATGCTGAAAAAAAAAAAAATCATTCACTGCAAATAAGTGGATATGTTACTTCTCTTCCGTATTATTGTTCTAATGGATAAAAGATTTGTATATTCTTTATGCAAGCTGACAGCATCACTAAAACAAGGAAGAAAGCTAACACCCTACACATAAGACAAAAATATCCTGCGTCATCCAAAATTTGCAAAACCCTGAAGTTCGAGGATCATCAAGGTTAAAAGTCATCACAATTAGCCTTTTCATTAACACAATATGCAAATAAATTAATTTGCAGCATCTTTAACGCCAAAACAAATCACCTTATGTGACAGTAGCAAATTAAAAATACTTTGGTGACTATTGATGCATAAATTATGAAAAATCCACGGAGTACCATTTTTTTTTAGTTTATCTAGTCATCTATGCTTGAATTATTATATTTTATTTAATTTGATATTGTAATAGTAGTTTTAACATTTATTTCATTAATATACCATACATGTTAAGAAGTAGACACGAACGATTCTGAAACTAAAATTGCTGGAAATTCAAGCTGCAAAAAACTGCAGCACTTGACATGAACAAACATAATGTATATAGGCGACAAATATTGTCTCACCTGGGATGGTAATCACGACCCTTCTGCCGGCGTGATCTCTACCAGGTACGGCAAACAGGTACCTGTGACAATGAAAATTTATTGAATATGTACTACAGGTACAAAATATATATTTAAAAGAAAAAATAGTTGCTGTTACAAAGAAAAATGTCTCAACGTGTGAAACAATTCAAAACAGTCTCTTAATATAGTTAGCATAATTTTATCACCCTATAACTGAAAACAAAAATCCTGGTGCACAGCCAGAAGGAGTTTATCATTTACCCGACCGAGAGAAGATGTTCCATCTCCGGCAGGTTACAGTCGAGACGGTGGAAGGCCTCAGGAAAGCACTGACGTAGCAGCAGGTAGCGCTCGAGGGCCTCCTGGGCCTGGGGCACGCTCATCTTCTTGGCCCGCAGGAACCGCAGCAGGAAGTTGCAGTCTGCACGCACAAACATGACGTCGTTACACGTTGGGGTTATGACGTCTCGGCAACAGAACAGCTTCAATACCAGAGGTGTAAAAAGAAAAGCACCGCGGCTTGGTATCGATTCTAAAAATAATCACATGTTGATAACATTTAATTTAAATTAACTTGCTGCCCTTTTTACTCTTGGCTTACTAGCCCTTCACAGGGTCTTCTACATTACTCGGAAGAGCATCAGGAAACGTCTGGGACGATGCGATACGGGAGCATATTATCTCAGGGTCAACCGCTTTATTCCGTATGTCTATGACATCAATGCTAGCAGCATTTCTTGTTTATTGAATGTTCGTGTATATCATTAGTGATTAGTAGTCATTACAACTCTTTACAGTTTTAATTTGAAAATAAAATAATTAAAAATAAAAAGTAGGTTGGTCAAAAATAAGTTAACATTTTCGCTACAAAAAAATTAAAAAATGTTTTTTTTTTTCTCTTCGTAAAATCTTTCTTTGCATTACAGCTAAAAAAAAAAAATAACAGATTTGATTTCAGTAGAATATTTATAGTAGAGTTATTTATTATTAATTATTATTCCAACTTAGTTTTATTTTTTTTATTTACCTTTTTTCTTTTGTTTGTTTAGAAATGAAAATATTAGCTCAGAAAAATAATTAAAATTATAGAAATGTTTTCATGGGCTATAGCAAATGTAACTCTCATTATCTCATTACACCAAACAATTAAAGTACCCCCTAATCCCTAATCTCCAAGATGAAGCTGTGTACTCTGACGTTCCTGTGGATAAATTACTAGAAAATAATAATCATTAAATAACTGCTCATATCCTTTCCCCCGTAACAATAATTACTAGTAATTACAACTGTTTTGCTTCTAATGGCCGTAAGTTGCAGCCATCTATCCGAGAATAATCCGAGGATTATCCGTGGATTATTTACTAATTAACATTAAAATTCTCAGATAATTGTCGGATTTTTCTAGGATAGGTTGGCTGCAACTTACGGCCATAAGAGTCGTGAAATCGTGCACCGTGTTTCTAAATCATATTATACAGAAAAAGAAAAAAATGGCATTGAATGCACAGCTTTAAAAAATAATACGTAGCAAAATGCAAATGACTACTTTTGATTTGAAGTGCTCGTTTTTAATGCAAATAACAGAACTGTACTGTAAAGATAATTTCTTAACCAAGGGTCCTTTTGCCCGTGCATGCTAATGTTGATGAAATTTATCCCACGTTTCAGCATTCAGCAAGGGATCGATTACTATAAGGAGAGAAGATAAGGAGAGGAGAAATTGTGGCTTAATTGTGACATCATTCTCACCAAGGCGGCAGTTGAGGATGCGTTGGTTCTTGCGCAGCCAGTCCCTCATCTGCTGCAGCGCCTGCCGACGAGCGCTCGCGTCTTCTCTCAGCTCGGCGCGGGCCACAGCGCGCACCGCGGGGCTCAGACGCCGCTCCTCGTCGTAGTCGTCCTCCTCCGTCACCCAGCGACGTGCCACCACTTTAGTCTGCAACAGGAGGGACAAAATGAACCCCACGTGACAGCAGAAGGTGGCACAATCCTCGCAAGACCGGCTCACTCAATTCTAGGGAGGGACTAATTCTAACTTGGGGTGCTACAAGGAGGGAGCGACACGTGGCGTTGATGATTCCTCGCATTTTTTGGGGGACCTTCTAGCGATGATAATCATCACACTCATTTGCGATGAGACTATTTTATAGTGTAGCCTATGGTAGTCGTCAACTCATTGCCATAGGATTTTAAAATTTAAATAATGAAATTTAATTATGAAAAAATTAAAAAGTTGACTAAGAATTTATGGGACACATTATGAATTATGAAGAAGTGACAATTCAGTTTGAACCTAGATCTAAAAATGTCTAAAATTTTTCCCGTAATCTAAGTTTACGGATAACGCTAAAATGATGCAAATGATAAGAAAACCTTTTTTAACGAATGAAACATGGTGATTATTTTATCGATTTCAATTCCATGCAAAATACATGCGCAATATTAATTTGCATTTCAAAAAATTTATATCAATTAGTAGTTTTGCTCTTTTTCTTTTATTTTTTTGCGAAAGCAGACTATATTATGTTTACCCTTGAACTATAAAACGCAGCTTGCAAAGTTAATTTTTTGCTGTCACCATTTTCACCTTGAAGTTTAGATTTCCAATAAATTATAGTGATGTACCTTATAATTAATTTAGAATTAGAGCTCTTTTCCGCATTTTTTTTTTTTTAAAGGCGAAGAGTATAATATATACATGTTTGTAATTTAGAACGGGTGACTTTCATTACATTCACTATGCTGGCAACTAAAAAAATATATATTATGAAAATTAAGCAAAAAGTGTTATTACAATGTATTGTTACATATATATTTTTTAAATTTCCAAGCTTCAATGATTGTATAAACTATAAACTGATTTTTTTTTTACGTGGGCCTCAGAACATACTTCTAGAAAAAAATATAATACTTGACTTTGAAGTTTATTTTTGCCTGTTGGCAAGGTGAATGATCAAATTATTAAAAAAAATACAGAATTTGGTCAACGACTTCATTTTTTGTTATTGTCTTATAACGTAAAAGAAAATTATATAATGATGTGTGACAATGACGTCGTTGCCATTTCGTACGTGACAAAAATTAAACTTTATAGAACTTTTTGTTGTTAACGTTTCGGGAAGATTATTTTCTTTATTGATGGCTTACATTTTTTTTTTTTAAGGTAAACGTTTATTGCCATTCTTCTTACTTTTTATACATTGGAAGTTTATTAATGTTAATTTTTAAGAAGCTTATATATTAGCAAAATTATTCTTAATTTTTAAAATTATATAATTTTATAATAATTTCGTTATTACTCTTAAAATGCGGATTAAATTACGTAAATAACTTATACGAATTATTAAATTTATATTTAAACAAAAATTGAAGGAAAGGCTGCCTTCTTTTATGCTGACGAGTATGTACAATGTGAAAACAATGACGACACACCGCTCGCGATTTGCAGTGACAAATATGCGCTGTCCACGCGTCTGGAGAGATCGGTTTGCTTGCACACGTGACCCTATATGATAGCTTTCAATCAAAATGTAAATTACGTGATCGAAAGCGTTGGCGTCGTAATACGAAAGAAAGTTTCGTTCTTCCTTATAGTAATCTATCAAATTTTACTGTAATAATAAGAGATAGTAAATTTTAACTATCGTAATAAGAGACAGTACATTATAATGAAAGTTTAATCATAAAACTTAATAAAAACAATAACTGAAGTGTAAAAACTATTATGAAATAATAGTTATATATTAGCTTTGTAATATACTATTATATAAGTTAATATAAGAATTATGTCATTGAGAACAAAAGAACTTTATATATTATACGATAAAAAGGCTATAATGCTGACTTCATCATCAGTAGGTTGTTTTTCTTATGACATAACAGATCACAATGCAAAGTCAGTGACTTTCACTACGCGTATTAAAAAGAGACAAAACAATCGTGCCAGGGGGGAACTTACTTTCGCCTTCTCATCGCGTAGTTACCTGGACGTGCATCAGTGTCATGACCCTCGACCGTCGCGATACCCTCGATATATAGTGTCAACCTATTCATATAAATTCTAAGAATCAACGTGCTAACTGATATTACCTTGATTGTGTGTTAATTCTAATTTAAATATATAAAAATTACAATCTTATCTCTGTTTTATGATTTTCAAATGAAACGAAGGATTAATTGTCATAAACCGAGAATATTTCGTTTCTTCTTTCATGAGTTTGGTTGTACTCGATTTTTACTGACTCTTGATTTTATATCAAGTTGTGCATCATTTTTTAAGGCTAAAATATACTCTTAATATCATTATGAATACTTCGAATGATTTATCTATTGTAATTAATATTTCATTTTATTTATTAAAATAATAAAATTATTGATGAATTTTCCTATTCACCTAAAATCTCAAATCTTTTAGTTTGTAAGTTGCTGTCCATACGCTATATTAGTTATATGTGAAGTAAGTTACTGTACTTACTTTTTGATTGACTAAATGGTAATCGAAACATTGAATTTCTCTCAACTCTAGCGTGGTTAGTACTTGGATGGGTGACCGTTTCAAGTAAAAAATACGTTGCTCTCTCCCTGGGGTAAATTTCATCTCGCTTTCCACCCAGTGCAGTGATGCACTTGTGTGTGGTTCCTCAGGCTTTGGATATCGCTTTGGTCCATTGAGAAAAAGTAGAGGTGTCCGTCCTGACTGAGGTTTTTCACGGTTCCCTCAGTCTCACCTCAGCGAATGCTGGGACGCGTAAGCATGCAGGCCGTGGCCACTATCCGTTCCCTACCTTATCCCTACCCAGTACCCCGCCGCGAGCTGTAAGCTCTTAGGGGTGTATCCTTGTAAAAAAAAAAAAAAACTCTATTTTCTATATGTATTCTATATATTTTACCATCGACAATTATTCAACAAGATCTAATTTTGTGTAATGAACACGAAGTTTGATTTTTTTTTAAACTGTTTGATTGTTACTCTCAATTTGTCAGATTTGTAATTTATAACACAGAAAATATTTCAATAAAAGTAATAGCAAGAGTCATCATTGTTACATTTTAGTGCAAGGCTATTTGTGTCTCTGATTTGCAACAATTAATATCTGTCGATTATCAACAATAAAAGTATAAAGTCACACAATGGAGAGACCTTTAAATTTTGCAATTTGACCTATTTGCTATCGTGACAGCTATTTGAAATAAATTGCTCAGACAAAAATTAATAATTAAATTTAAATTATTTGACATGCATAAGCTTAAAAGAAGCATATCATGCTGTATAAGATATAAAACTACATGATATTTGAATATCATTTAATCCTTAAAAATTATGTAATAACTTACATTTACTTCCATGCATATTTTGATCGAACCGAAAATATGTTATGACATCTCCAAAGTTTATCTTTTTGGAATAAATCAAATTTATTTCTGAAAATGTATTATCATAATTTTCATTATTACAGGCTTGAATACTAATATAATATTAAATAATAACAAATTAACTCCTGATGTAAAAGTTATACAAGACCCATGTAAGAGGAAGCCACAGTTAAAATTTTCGCAGCATCAAGTACTTCCTATCTGTCAATCTGTAAACTGACACAAAGACCGTGAAGTCGTCTCAATGACATTGAAAAATCAACAAAATAATATAAATTTTTGGAAAACAATTAAACACCTTCAGTTTCAGACCCTCTTCACCTTGACTTAAGTGAAACAAGAGACTTCTTCTAAGCATATAGGGCTTGGCAAGCATGTATCATACACCTTGTCGAGTCATCTCCTATTATATTTGGTCGACCATGACCGGCTTGGAAGTGCCACGCCTTCACACAACTATGAATTATTCCCGTCACTCTCTTCTATGTCCTACTGTAAAGACTTAATCATCGGAGGTAGATATAAAAAATTGACCCTTATGGCAAATCAATCGATTAAAAATTTACCACGTCTCCTAGACAAGACGGCGTAGCAAAAAAATGTCACGATCATCGTAAGCACACACTTGTGACGACACATTATGCCTTGTATAGTTTAAGGTTGATGTACTGATTAACTTAATCGAGAATACAATCGCTACTACAATCAATGACAAGAATATTTAATTATTAATTACAAATTTATTTATTTCAAGAAACAGTAGTCGATGTAATTAAATTGCTTTATTATGGGAGAAGAATGTAATTAAAGTTAATTTAAAACTTGGGTGGTATAAATAACTCTAGTTCAATGTACTGATTATATTTGTATTTATTTCAAATGTAGGACAAATTTAAGGTATTTATGGACTATGATTTGTTTTTTAATTATTCTGATAATTGCAGAAGAAATTTTTATAGAAATTGAAGCCTGCCTTATCTGAAAAGGTTAAAATTTAAATTCTTCAATTTAGCTTAACTTCAGGTTTGAGGGGAGAAATTTTGTTAAGGTAAAATAAATAGCAGTAAAATCACGATGTGCTCGAGCTCAGATATTCGGAATTCCTGTTATAACTGTCACATTACAAATTTTACCTATTGCTTAATAAAGTTATAAATTAATTTGTAGATTTAAAAATAACTACAGTACAACTACCCAAATTACTGAATTTAAGGATAATATATACTATAATCTGACGATAGAAATTTTAATTTACTTATTCTTTAAAAAAAAAAAAATAATAAAATTTCAATATAATTTATTATAAATAGATAACAATTAAAACAATTTATGCAATTAAAGATGAAAAATATATTTTCTTTTGTTACTAAACTTTTTTTCAATTTTTTTAAATACATTTTGTTTTTGTTGTGAAACAGAGGTACATACGTTTTGATAATTAACAATTAAAATTATATAATTACTTGAAACTTTTGGATTTGATTCTGTAGTGACACATTAAACACAGACCCTGATGTGACTCTAGGACTCTTTATGGACTCACCCCAGCTGCAGGCATGTTGTGTGAGGATGAGGAGATAGCGACGAATGAGACACGCGAGCGCGATTGAGCACCGGGCTGATCGCGCTTGCGTCTTATTGCACTGCCCCTCCCTCCAGCTAGCGAGCCAGCGAGGTCTTGCCCCCCACCCCAGCAGGCCTTGTAGCGATCAAACAGCACGCTGTGAGGGCTCTATGTTCGCTATTTCATACAGTAAATACCCAAGTATGTTCTTTGCAATTGTAATTTTACTGCATTGCGAAAATCTAATATTGTATTTGAAATTTACATTTACATAAAAAAAATCTGCAATCGTGAAATATTTATAACGGTTAGAGTATTTTTAATTCAGTTTTTCAATTTAATATTTTAAATCAAAAATTAAATCAATTTTATAAAATGTACCAAATATAAAGAATTAAGTGAAAAAAAATAAAATACAGTTCATAAACTTTTACTTACCTCATAATTAAATCAGCAAATCACGTTTTTTTTTTTGTATCAATATACTGTATAGGTGCATGTTGTACAAATTTATTACTTATTGCGTTAGTTAATGTCAATTTAATTTAATTTACATTTTTTAAAATAAAATTAAAAAAAAAACTTCATAATAACTAGAATTGAATGAAATTACTCGCAATATAGTTTGCAAGTTAATGTAAAAGCCATAATACTAGAAACTCGGAATACTTCAGTAACTTCAATGCGGTAATTTTTTCAATATTAATTGTTTAGTGTCATATTATATTAATGCCATAATATTGTAATTTTGTAATTAACTCTACAACCAACAAATCCTGCTCAACAAAGGGGTATAATAGTGAATGATGCAATAATATAAAAATTAAAGGGAGTTAAATTTGATATACTTTATAGACATCATGGAGTGATACAATGATGTAAAAGTATAAATACATGCATAAAGTATCTACTATCACTCAATATTAATATATTAAAATAATTTGAATTATTTTAACATTTACATTTTCAAAAACTTTCTAATTATTCTGAATGAGAAATAATATTTTATCTGTTCATGCCTTCATGCAGCTAATTCACTAATTTTCCGGTGATCTTCCAGTGACTTTTGGGCTTGCTATTGTTCTATACTTCATTATCGATGCTCCAATAATATCGATACTTCGCAATACATTGAAGAGGCGTAAGTAATTTCAAAACAACTAATGTACCTTATTAATTTCTTACTTGTATATGTGCTTGTTACAACTAGGATCAAATACACTGCCAAAGATGAATGGGACTAGAAATGCGCAGGAAAACCTCCCGAAAGAAGATCTAGCCAAACACAATGACAAACATACTCAATTTTTTTACAACAGTATTGAAAACTAATTTATTTATTATTATTTTAAAGATTTCAATTTTTGACCATAGTATTTATTTAATGCTAATTAAACTGCGGCTAATATAGTTTTTATATAAGAATTATAATTAAGATTTATAAGGTTTCTGAAAATTGCATATGAGATGCGATTCTTCAATTCAATAAGAAGCTATATATAATTTAAATTTCTTTATTTTATAGTCTCAAATTAAAATTCAGCTAATAAGTATAACGATACATTTAAATAAAAATTAATTATTTGATTGAAAAAGAAAAGTTAATTTTATAAAATAAGTTTTTCACCTTTTAAGAAAATTGTAGTTTTACATTATAACATTTTTCATTACTGCAACGTGCAACACATGGTTGTTTCAAAATAAGACATTTTTTTTTTTCGAATTGACATTGAATTTAAATTAATATAATCTATATAATAATATATTATACATACAATATGTACGTCATGCAAACAAAAACAATTCACGTCACACTATTGAAGTAAAAAATCTAATACCTCGAAAATATCAATGAAGCAAAAAATGCTCCTCCTGTAAAGTTTATAAAATTGCAATTTATGGTCTCCTTTTTTTTTTTTTTTTTTTTTTTTTTTTTTACGATTCGCAACTTCACATTTCTTATACATATAAGCAAACCAAGTATATTATTTTATTTTTTACAGGCGGTTGTGAGACCACAAGAAAAAGTAATTTCTTACTGTGCACCATCATTATACTTAATCTATATAAAAGTTTAAAAAATAATATCTGTTTAGAGAACTAAAATTGATTTTCGATGATATAATATAATATATAAATAATATAAAAACAAAGAGATTTAGAATATTATATGCATCCAAAATATTAATTGTAATTATAATATAGGCTGATAAAATAATAACTCTAACTATAATAATGATAACATATGTTTAATATAATAATAACAGCAATAAATAACAATAAATAGAAATTAATTTGTAATATGAGTTTTATTATAGGTTTTTATTTAAACTATAATAATATTAAACACTCGTGCAATGCAATCAAAATTTAAGCATGCAATGAGTTATTTGATTATTAATAAACTTAACGTGATAGTCGTGATACATTAACTGCATGTAAGTGTCAATAATTTTTAGTATAAATTTAATATATACCAACTTGAATTATATTAATAAATTTCATTTTATTGCTTACATACCGCGCCACCTTGAATCAATATATTTTCTTTTACAAAAGAAAATAATAAAAAAAAAACGAAGAAGAAACATTAAAAAATGGTTTTAAAGCCATTTAAGCATTTTTTGCAAGGACGTGTTTGATTTACGTCAACCTTATACATTATATAATATATTATACAGTACATAAATATATAATAACAGAACTGTATTATCTTGTCTTAAGTTGCAACGGGGGGCCAGACCATAAATATATTTATACCTTGACAAAATATATAGAAACTTGTCACAATCAAGAGAATTTATATAATGTATTTTTATTATTATTATTATTATTTTTCTTTTTAAATATCGGAAGAAATTAGGAGGAGGGGGGTATTTGGGTACCGTTAATACTGAAGTACTGTACCAATGGCAGATGAGACTCTTTTAATTATTTTTTTGACTTAAAGATCGGTTGAATGTTTTCATTCTTAAAAAAAAAAAAAAAAAAAATATCAAAGTCAATAAAAAAAATCGTTCAAAAAAATTTCTTTTACAGTAAAACATTACTAACAATTATTGTAAAATAAGTATATTAATGTTAACTATGAAATAAGATTCTTTTATATCATTATAATTAAGATTAATGAATTGGATTTATTGATGTGTTGTACCGCGAGCGAGCAGTCACGATCATTAATTGCCGGCCCATAAAAAAATTAAGATTTTAATTAAATTAAAACATTTTCTTACATTAATTGTTTTGCAAGATAGTCTTTATAACATATAACACCTCATTTATTTTCTTGTTCGTTGTCACGTCCAAATTTAACGAGCAGCAAAATAAAAGTCAACACGTCAACACGTACGGCACGAATCCAAAAGCTGAAGATTGCGCAAAAACTTAGACTGTATATGAATATATAGCTGCAATGAGAGCTAGTATTAAAATTTAATAGACTGCTGTCATACCTGTCATATCAAGATGACCTCTAGAGCTCCTAAAAGTTGTTCGCTTCTTGACTGTTCGAATCTTTTATGTTCGACGTACGTGTTATTATAATGGAGTATTGTCCTCAATTTTTTTTATTGCAGAAATGGATAGAGCGTGCAAAGTTATGCTACCTGGATTTTTTTCAGATTTTTTAGTGCCCGGGAACTATTTTTAAAAAATTTTTGAATGTCCTTTTTGTGACGTCACGCGGCGGCAAGTCCTATCTTTTTCTTAAGGAGCGGCGTCTCGTGACGTCACAAAAAGAACTTTCAATAATTTTTTAAAAATAGTTCCCGGGCTCTAAAAAATCTGAAAAAAATCAGGGCAGCATAACTTTGCACCCTCTATCCATTTCTGCAATAAAAAAAATTGAGATCAATACTCCATTGTGAAAAATTCAATGTTAGTGAGAAAGGCCAGAATTACAGGAATTAAAAGAGCTTTAATTATTACGATTAAAACAAAAAATTATGTACAAAATGATTATAAATATTATAATACTGTATATTTAGGAAATTTGGGTTCTCTGGGATATTTTTTTGCTGCTGCGCATGGCTGGAAATGCTGGAATCAGATCGACCCTGCATGGGCGGGCCTGCGCTGGAATTTTTGTCCCCGATTACTTTTGAAATTGTCCCGCTGTAGACGCTGTAGATCAGCTGTGAATGAGCAGCGAAATCCGTCACAAAAGTGAATCTAAAATTTTTGTTGTTTGCTAATTTTTTTTTATATTTACAGCAAACTATTGAAGTATATGCATACTCAGTAAATTTAGTGTATGCATAATTAAAAATGAAAATAATTTAATTGTATGTGCAACTGCATATTCATACATTTTTTGTGTGGATGCTAAATGTTCAGGACACAAAATTTTGTTTTAGTTTTACTAGGCCCTATTTTATAGCAGAGCAGAAAAACAGTTTAACAAATTGTTTAGTTTCAAGTAATGAGGTGGACCAGAGATTTCTGTGGGCGAAATGACGATGCTAAGAGTTACGGGTTTCCTTCGTTTTATCGGCTCTGTTGCCATGAGATGCTGGGCCTGGTCAGGGGCTTCAATTTTGGGCTGTGTTCTTCTGTACTGGGCGTATGGAGGATTTCTAGCCTTGTTACTTTTGTGCATCGCTATCACAGGTAAATTTTACTTTTGATGTTATAGTATAAAATTTACTAACTTTTCGTTTTATTCTAGGTATTATTTATCATACTGAAGATCAGCTAGTCTTCCACCCCGAGCAACCGTCTCACTCACGTGTCTTCGTGCCTGTACCGTCCATGTTTGGTCTTTCTTATGAGAATCTATACGTCAGAAGCCTTGATGGAACCCTCCTACATCTTTTCTTCATACGTCAGCCCCCTCACAGAGCTGCAATAGCACCTACTGTTATCTTTTTGCATGGAAATGCTGGCAATATGGGACACAGGTAAATAATTGTTTGTAGGTCTTTAGAAAAATATTGAACAGTATAGTCTTTAGTTCAAGTAGAATTAAGTCATTCAAAGCTCTTTGAAGTTTAAATTATTGTTCATTATTTTAAAAATTCAAATCAAATGTAAGTAGTGTTACAGGTGTAAATTATGCATGTGATACAATACATACATGCACATTGAATACCATACATATTTATATAATCAACACACTTGCGAACAGCAAACATGGCCTAGAGCACCACTTTGTACTGTTTGTTTAAGTTACTGTATTGCTTAAAGGATGCTTTTCATGAAAAATTGATAACTGTATACAGTGTATATAGTTCATAAACCTTGACCATACCTGCGTATCACATTTTAAGAAAGAGGAATACTGTCTACATCTAACATCAGTCTTTCTGCTCTTTTGGCAGAAAAATGTGTCATACAGAGTTGATTAAGAGTGGGACAGAGCAAATATACATGCTGCTGTCCCAATAAATTTAAATATTGTCAAGCTAGAATAACATTCTGTAACATTAAAAATGATCAGCTTTTTCTAATTTTTTGTCTTTGCGAGATGATAAAAATGCATTGATATAATTTCTAATTCACAAGAGCTCACTGTTCCAGGCTGCACAATGCGGTGGGCATGTTCCAGCAGCTGGGCTGCAACCTACTGTTGCTTGACTACCGAGGCTACGGCATGTCCCAGGGTACTCCCTCCGAGGAAGGCTTGTACCTCGATGCCCAGGCCGCCCTACACCTGCTCTCTACCCGACGAGACATAAACCACGCAGAGATCATTATCTTTGGCAGGTCTCTTGGTAAGCAGTGACCCATGACATCATTTGCTAAGGTTGATTATACAGTTTATTTGAGCATGCTTTTCTATAATGATAATTATACACTCACTAATTGGCATAAGTAAATCCAGCGCTCAACTCTGGGGAAGGGGGAGGAGGGGGATATCCTGTTATGTTGAGTTGAGGGAGTAAGAGGTTAACACCATTCACCTTCCCCCTCCCCTTCCTTTTTGCTAATTGGTGAACAAAAAATTGTCAAAATTGATAGTAAGGTAAGAGGAAAGAAGAGTTGTGCCACCTCCCGCTAATACAGTGAAAACTCGTTATTACACAACTTGTTGTTAGGTATAACTCGATTTTGATTAAAGGAGATCACGGTCCCGTCAAAAATAATTAGCATTGCAGGTATAGGAAAAACTTGATATAAGGTAGTACGTACTCGATATAAGGTAAACCTAATTTCCTGGGTCCCTTGACTTAACATAATAACAATTTTTTACTGTAAATCATGAAATTTCAACTATTTTCAGAATATTCAATTTAAATGTGTGAAAATGAAGTAACAAGTAAAGTCACCTTCTGTGCATTATTTGCTACTGTATTACTACACTAAAATCTCAAGAAATTTATATCAAAATCATTTTCAATGTCGTTATATTTGTTTTGATCATCATGACCATGATTTTCATTGACTTGTTATTTAGAAAATTTTCAGTGATTGTATTGTATCAAGTGTTAACATTTTTCACCAGATTCTGACTGTGCCAAGCAAGTCCTACCTGTCACACCTACAATCCAACTCATGTTGCAGGTGGTTCAGTGGCAATAGATTTGGCGTGCCGCGTGGAGTGTGCACCCAAGATCTGGTGCGTGCTGCTGGAGAACACCTTCACGAGCATCCCTGACATGGCAGGTGTGCTGCTGGGCTGGCGACTGGTGCCCATGCTGCCCCTCATCTGCTACAAAAACAAGGTAACATCACTAGTCTTAGATAGCAGATACTGTATAGGTTAATACTGCAGAAATGACAAGTGCTCATATCTTACCAAACTGTACATCATTTTATTATTATTTTTAGTATGTATATACAAGTTCTAGAAATTTTGTTACATCGAGTTTGAGAATCAACCTAGTCAAAATTTAATTTTTGTTCCATGTATTTTTCATATGTAAGATTAACAAACTAAATTTAACATCTGTGTTTCCGCAGTTTATGTCGCTCCAGAAGTCTGTGCACATGACTCGTCCCACGCTCTTCATATCTGGTCTCGCGGACACACTGGTTCCCCCACGCATGATGTCTCAGCTGCACCAGCGATGTGCCAGTCCCCACAAACAGCTGCTGTGCTTTGACACGGGCACACACAACGAGACATGGACCTGTCCGGGCTACTACCATGCCATCAACACTTTCTTGCACGAGCTGCGTGCCAGGACTGGCATCCCCCAGCCAACGCCACGCCCCCATTCTGCCCCCCAGGCAAGTCCCCTCCCCCCACCACACTCTGCGAATCGTCCTCAGCCCAGCAAAACAGCTAAAATGTGATAGACTCGTGTGCAATAATTTTATTATCATTATTCTGTGCAATTATAAACATTATAGTGGGATTATTAAAGAAAATTTTAATAATATCTATAGCTCATTTTTGTTTTTTAGTAACTATTTGTGCCTATATATTTGTTGTAATTAAAATATATTGTTGAATATGTATTTAAAAAAAAATCAATTTTAACTGCTTGATGTAGTATTTATGTACTTTAGAAAAACCTAAATTATAAGATATGATAGAGTATGCTGTTGATGATTGTAGGTCCATTTAACATTTTACATGTAGAATATAATATATGTTTGTAATGTTAGAGGTATATAAAAAGGGATCAGCTTCGTGCTTATTTCATAAAATACAGTAAAAACTTGTTATTACATAAAGTCAAGGGACCCTGGAAATTAGGTTTACCTGTATCGAGTATTACTTTATGTCAAATTTTGCTATACCATACAATGCTAATTATTTTTGACATGACCATGATCTCTTTTACTCAAAATTGAGTTTTGTACCTAACAACAAGTTGCGTAATAACGAGTTTTTACTGTACCTTCTATGGAGTCTTAACTTTGGTCGATTATCAGAAAAATATCTTGGTCCTGACAACACTGCCAGTAGTAAGCAGTTAGTAGGCAACCTGCAATGTTACACCTTTATTGTACAGGTAAATTATGAACTCAAGAAAACCACAGTGGATGTCACATCACAGCTTCTCTTGAGTTATTTACCTGGGCGATAAAGATGAAACTTTGCAGGTTGCCTAATTACTTGCTCACCACTTCAGCCACCAACTTCCATGAATTACAAAATTCTTTTTCAGGCAGAATTCCTGTTCCAATCCATGCAGTGATGTCATGAATTATGTTTTTACTGGTGTCTTTTAGATTGTGAGTACATTTTTGCATTTCTGTTTAGTTACCATAGTTGACATTTCATAAGGGTTATTGATACTACACATAACGCTGGCCCTCTCCTTTAAATATCCACTCTCGTCCATATTGGTGACTGATGATAAGAGATATAAGAATGAATGAATCACAAAAATTAATAGATGCTCTTAATAATACTAACAAAAATAAGTAGGAACTTCTGTAATGAGAAATTATTTAAATGCAGTAAATAAAATATGCTCAATGTTTTATTTCCATAGAAAGCTTGAATAATGTAAATTAATATTGTCATGTCAATTTGTATAGTAAAAATGTGAGAAAAAACTGTACACAAATATTTATGTAGTAGCTGTAATTTTTGTAACACTGCTCTTAAAAATCTCGATGAGAAAAATAGTGTAGTTTATTTAAAGTATAAACGTTACAAATAATGAGTATTGCACTAGTTATCTGTAATTGCTTTTTTAACTCTAGAATTCTCTGCTTATCAAAAGTTGCAAATTATTGGTTATTACAAAATTATCAATTAAAATTATAATGAAGTAAAACATTGGACTTATATTTTTTTTTTTTTTTTTTTTTTTTTACAATTTCTTTATATAAAAATTATAAAAAATATATTTATTAAGAGTACAGCTGCAGCTCCACACTAGCAATTTCCATTTTGCTGTACTAAATAAGATGCATTGTATTGTTTGCATTTGCAGTGATTTTGGAACTAGACCATTTGTATTGTAAGCATTACAGTTTTTCATATGAGGCTTCTGGCATAATTTTTTTCAATTATTTTACTCCATTTATTTTGCAAAACATTTCAGTTTTGATAGCTCTAAGCTACAGCCACAAGTCTGTTAATTTTCGGATTTGATCAGAGAAAATTTATGATGAAGATTATGATATTCTAATTGCCCAGGAAGTGTTTTACTTAGATTTGAACTTTTCACTAGAGAACTTCATACACATTCTATTTCCCGCTTCCAATTTAAATACTTTAATTCTTTATGTACTTTGAATAAGTTCAACTTAAAAGTTATAAATATTTAATTTAATAATTAGACGTAATTAAAAGTTTTCATATCTGCTCAAATGTATTATCAATATATCAGGGTTTTATTATTAATTATTACATTTTCTGTCTTGTATGATTGAATACCTGTATTATAATTTTAGCCAAACTAGTAAACATAATTACTACACTACAGTCATGAATTCATTCATTCCTTTTAGCAATCTCAGTTTCAAATATTCAAAGTATTAAAATCATTTAAAAATATGTATATGAAGAAGTAGAAAACAAAACATTTTCAATTAAGTAATATGTTCAACTATCAAATTATTCCGATTGTTTCTTTTAAACTAATATCAGAGAAAAGCGAGACTCTTTTTCTCTGCTATTATCAACTGCATAAAGGCAACAGCATGAAAACAGAAAAGTTTATGATGTAATGAATGGTAATTAATGTTCTACTAGTAAATGTTAAGTAAAATTGTAGTATTAATTAAATTCGTATGATATAATTTCACATATAAATACAGTACTTTTTGTTTGAAAAGTAATACCCGTATTTGATTTTTTTTTTATATGTTTAGCTGTTTTTTTCTAAACTATGCACAGAGTATCTAACAAGTAAGTCAATTAGATAATTATATTGTTGAAAAAGGCACAATTGATTTTAATAAATAAATTACGCCAACTTTATTCAAAGCTTTTTCACTTGCAACTGAAATAAAGCATGCAAGTGAAATATTTTATTTTCAGGGTGGTTGGATCATCTTCTGTAGAACTGAATGTGATTTTAAGAGCTACCTTTTTGTAAAGGCTTTGAGTGTGAAATGTAAAACATTCTATAGTTAGTATTTATTTGGTTATTATTTATAATTTCTTTTTAATTAAAGTTTAATAATTATGAGACACCAAATTGTTCTGTTTAAAAGTACTGACAGAATCTGTAGGCACTATAAGTTATTTATACTGCATGTTTTATTTTCTGAATAATGTTAATTAAGTTGCTAATTTTGTATTTTAATTTCTTGGAACTTTGCTGTGCTTAGTCTTTTTTTCAAAGTGAAAGGCTTCATCAACTTTGTTTATTTTTTTCGACCAAAGATTTTTATTATGAATTAAGAATTGCAATATATATCTTAAATTTGCATTGTACGCACTAAAAGAACAATAAAATTTTAATTTTAATGCTAATATTTTATTTTTCTTTGGAAGATACCTAAAAATAAATTTTTTGTTGTATTTTTTAATTGTTTCTTGTAAAATAGGTTTTACGATGTTCTAAGAAGTACAATTACTGAAAGTGAAAATACAGTGCTGACAGCAATAAATATTATTATATAAATTTAGTTATAAAGTAACTATGCTGTACATTTTATATTTTGCATGCTAATTAACTTATTGAGAATAAATGAAATCGACCAAGAAATTAACTTTTCAAGTTATATGAGCTCACATGAATGGAGTATCGACCTCAATTTTTTTTTATTGCAGAAATGGATAGAGAGTGCAAAGTTATGCTACCCTGATTTTTTTAAAAATTTTTAGAGCCCGGGAAGTATTTTTAAAAAATTATTGAAAGTCCTTTTTGTGACGTCACGAGGCGGCAAGTCCTATCTTTTTCTTAAGGAGCGGCGTCTCGTGACGTCACAAAAAGAACTTTCAATATTTTTTTAAAAATAGTTCGCGGGCTTTAAAAAATCTGAAAAAAAATCAGGGTAGCATAACTTTGCACCCTCTATCCATTTCTGCAATAAAAAAATTTGAGGTCGATACTCCATTATAAGCACAAATAAAATAATATATATATAAATTTAAAGATGTTTGTCATCAGTTTTCTAATTATTCATTGCTGCATAATGTGAGGTGTTGGTATAGAACCAAATTTACTACTAGGGCAGGAATTGTTCCACCTTCGAACTGCATGCTGCATTTGAACTCTGTAAAAATTTGAACCCGAAAGTATCTAGTGTATGAAAATATTGATGTTCTAAATTTTTGTAAAATCTGCATAACTTCAATTTGAAATAAATATTACAATTGATGCCGTGGTTCCATTAAAATTCTTACAAATTTTAGAGCAATCTTTCGTTGGATAAATACAGTGTGTTTGCACATTGGTTGTTTCGGATTTATGTTAAATATAAAAGAGGCAAATTATTATATGGCATTTTAGCAATTAAAAAGACAGCTTCTCAAAAGGGAAAGTGAAAATGGTACGTTTTTTGTCTCTTGATTATTAAGCTATCGCATAATTTCGTAATTATAAAAACAACAAGATATTGCTTTTTATCGTCAAAATATTTCGGGTATAATGGCAATTTCATTGTGATCAAAACTCGGCCAAATTATGAAAAGCAAAATCCAATTCATACGAAATTTATTCCAGACTGAGATAAGAACAACTTAATTATTATTATTATCAAGTTTGACTATAAATAATAAATGTCGATGGCAAGAAATATTTTTATTGTTAAACGGAACAGAATCAAATTTAATTATTTGAAATAATTTGTAAATGCTTAAAAGAAATATTTATTTCCTTGAAATTAATATAATATGTGTACCATGAACTTCCAACTTTGATAAAATTTTAGGTTAAAAAAAAATGTATTTTTGGCCACATTTATTTATTTATTTTTTTTACGGTATTCCTGTCAATAAAATAACATCTAAACTTTAAAACTGCTTGATCAATAAATCAATATAATATATATATAATAGTCTCCTAAATTTTAATTTACATCTTATGTATATATATATATATATATATATATATATATATATATATATATATATATATATATATAGTTTTCAAGCATAGAATAAGTAAAGTTTACTTTGTTATAGCACTTGGAATACGTATATTATTGAAATGGCATTTTGCAAAAATAATCTACTATATTTTATAGATTTGTTATTTCTAAGTCATTCATGTTCATAGAGTGTATGCCCTACATACATTTTCACTATCTTTCTTTTTCTATTCAAAGTAAATCAAGCATGACATTAGTAAGGATGAGAGGAAAAAATAGTCTATACTTTACACAATACTTCTATAATATATATGCATGCTTAGGGATGAGAAATAGAAGCCATTTAATCGAGTCTCCCTATAGCTTTGCTGTATGTTCGACACTTGATTTGAGACATACGTTTTGCAGTCCACTAACTCCACGCTATACTGCTCTTCTCGTCGTCTGACTTTATGTAGAGGGGGATGAAAGTCACTCGACCGATCATCCCCCCTGCTACCCCCCCCCCCCCTACACAACGACGATATGTACGGATCAACCACTTGACTGAACATATACACTAAGACTCAACAAACTTTTACAGATATTATCATAATATTTTCATACAATTTCATTTTAAAAATTAAAATATTTATCAACACATTCTATTTTACAATCAGTTAAGATTTGTGGGTAATATTTTAAGATTTTTATACGTTTTTAATAAATTTTTAGTCAAACTTTTATTGATCGTACTATATTATAAATTGACAGTACTTCAAGCTTTCAATGTACCATTAAGAATGAATAATGTTTGTAATATGACTCAAAAGAATAATAATAAAAATGTTTAATTTTTAATGTATAATGAACAAAAGATATTGTCATCATCAGTAAATGAGAAGTTAATAATTTTCTCTCCTCGCTTTATGAATATGGAAAATAGCCAAGAAAACCATTAAGACACTTCGCTCCAGTGCAAATCATCCCCTCCCATCTCATTTGTTAAAAATACTGACGTTATAAATATTATGTTATATCATAGTTCTTTTCGTAATCAAAGCTACATTCTGGTGAAGAGAAACAATGAAAAAAGTTAAAAAGAAAATCCACGTTTGTATCTTAAAGTGCCAAAAATTTTGAATCACTTCACTGCGAACAAAATATATAAGTAAATGAAATTCGTAACAAATTTGTGTTTTCAAACTATATATTCCAAAGCATTTTGAAAAACTATTAAACTTTGGGACTTCTATTCCGTCTACCCTTGTCTTTATTTTGTAGTTGGTTTGTAATTGTAACTCTGATTTTTAATTTATACTATTCGTCATACATGACAAAAAAACAAAGAACACGAATGCATTACAGTTTCTATGCACAATATTTTAAAAAAGGATGATAAAAAATTTGTATTAAAAAACATACATATGAGTAAATTAAAGAAGGGCATTCACACTTTATAAAATTAATTTATTCTCTTTGTGTTCTTGAATATAATATTTTATAACATATTTACAATAAATAAAAAACAAATATTATACAGTCACAATTCTAAAAGTGTGTTTGTTATATTTATTATAGTACATAATACAATTATTCATCTTTATATTATTAATATTTATCTATAATAGACGAAAACCATTGTTATGACACAACAACAATTAACGATATACAAGAGTACAACAATCATTATTGTTGCTGGATTATTATTATTTTTTTAGTGAGATGCAAATGTTTAGAAAGCCATTATTATTATTATTATTATTTTTTTTTATTGAAAATATTGAAATTTATAGATACATATAAATTTGATGTCTGAATAAATCAATAATGATTTGTTACATGGTTGTCTAAACATTTGCTATCATGCAATATTGGAGTACATTTTCTTTGGACAAAATTGCTCTTCAGAATAGACTAGAATTATTTAAGGTGAATTTGATTTTTTAAATAAGGTACAAAAATAATACTTAACTTTATACACTATATAAAATTAATTATAGCCGAAATTGAATAATATATAAATTAATAAACATAATTAAAACTATTTGAATTTCTTCTTTGGCTTTTTATATTTTGTGACAAAAAAAAATAATTTAAATGAAATAATGTTAAACAATGCAAAATTTAAGGAAGTAGTTATTATTGCTATAGTTGACTAGTTATTGATCATTATTAGCAGCTGGAGTTTAAGTCAGTCCACAACATAATTTAAATATTCACATATAAAACTGATCTAAAATTGAACAACATTTCTTTTATTTTTTAATACTAAAAACTATACAACGAATATTATTACATTTTTTTTATTATTATTACATATACATTAATTTCATTATTTCAGAATAGTTTTATTACTTCTTCTTATCAGTAGTAAATTATTCCAATTGATTTCCTTCTTTTTCTTATGATTTTTAACGTTCTCGACGAATTTAGATCTCGAGGTTCACTTTAGTTTTTCAATGGCACGCACACTGAAGAAACTTCACTTTTATTGGGAGACCGCCAGAGGAGCCACTTTCGAACTCACACAAACATTTTAGCAACATTTACGTACCTGAAATTTATTATAAAGTATTAACAAATCAATAACTAAAATACTGTGAATTGCTCTGAAGTTTTTCTGTGACCTTTTTTTGGTTTGTAATAAAGTTTCTTAAAACAAATAAATTTTTAGATTTAATATAATTTCAATGACGAATTAATTCACCATTTATCTTAAATATTAATATTGTATTAAGAAAAAAGTTTTATAAAACTAAATTATCTTGTGAAACCTTTTAGCGAAGTTTTTTTTCAAAAACTACACCAAATATTTCAAACAGAGCAAATCACAAACATCTGACACACCTTCCCTTGTTCAGTCTTGTTCTGCAGTCCTGACAGCGGTGCTCACTCACAAGGACATGGGACACTTAAAGACGTCCTCCACGGAAGGAGGACGTGGGTGGAGGGGGTGCGGTCTCCCAGGGTGCAGAGGTCTGTCATGCGTAATGAGGGTACGAGCCCAGGTGGCCCGGGTGATGCGGCATCGAGTGCGTCGAGGCGGCGATGTTGGAGTACAGGTTGGCGCTGGGACTGCTCCAATACGAGCTCGGAGACGGGAAGATGCTGGCTGTTAGTGGAACACATAGTTAGTATAGGGAAACACAAGTTAGTTTGTTAATTAAGAGGTGAATATGGACATAAAGAAGGTGGAATAACTCATGCAAATTTATAACTGCATCAATTTAATTAACACTAGTCATCATTGCATGATGTTAAGATATAAAATACTTATTTTTAGATAGATATTCCTTATATTTGCATATACAAAACGGACGAAGATAATAATCGATTTTATTTTTTCTGACAGTATTTCTTTGCGATTAGCTTGTCGATTCTGTAATTGCTCCATTGTAAACTCATATCCTTAGAAAATTTCCCACTTTCAGCCTTGTTAAGCACCATGATTTGTGTTATTCTTATGGGACATGGTGGTTAACAAGGCCGCAAAGGGAAATCTTTTCTGCCATATCGAAGTGGAGTGTTAGACAACTTGTTCAGCATCAAATAGAAGCGGGTTATCTATGCAGCAGGGGTTAGATTTGAACCTACTGCATAATTATGTAAGTTGCTCCGCTGTCATGATGCTGGATAAGTTGCTTAATTATGTTAAGTTGTTAAGTTTAGTATGTTGTGTTGTTCGAAAAAAATTACATTCCTATATGAAACTTCAAAATATGCAACTGCAAACTAATCATTCAGATGAGTTCATAACCTTGTTCTTTTTATTTATTTTTTTTAAAATAACGTCATCTCGATCGTGTCCTGGGATATTATTTATTTATCAGTAAATAAACTAACGTCTGATAAACAGAATATAAATTTAAATATTTTTCTAAGAAAAATATCGTGTGCTCAGCAGACATACATAAAAATCATACGTACTATTGTACTGTACATGCAATACGTACATGACTTGGAAATATTTTACTGTTTTGTTATACATGATGTAAAAAATATATATGCAATAAAAAATATATACTTGAAATGTGTTAGAGCTGGTGTACATTTATGCAGGCGATATTGTTACTTAGACTTGGTTTCTAGAGAGGGTTATAAAAGCTTTGTTAAAACGGAGAAGGAAAAGAAAAAAAAAAAAAAAGGAGTAAAGCGCATGCGAGACGGGGGAGAGGGAGAGCTGTTACGATCGTGAGAGCTTTGATATTGGCTCTCTTGAGGAGCTAGCTAGTGCAGCATGACTGTCCCTGCCCTCTTTTGTGTGCAATCGATTTAAGTCGTCGCTTGTCGTGGTTCACCATGCAGGCAACATCTCCAGCCGCCGCCACTTTGTCATTGCTGCCATAACCACCGTCGTCGTCGAGTGCGCAGACAGATAGGACGACGGGAAATATTGTCGCAACACGACCCCGGCTTATGACAATGCAGTATTTGTCTTTTTAAAGTGATGTTATTTTAGTTCATATTATGTTAAAATGAGACGAGAGAATTTATTTAAAAGCTTCATCAAACAAGAATTGCATAACCTTTACTATTATTAGAGTAAAATAAAACCACCCCTAAATCAAGATAATGTTGGAATATTTGTTCCTACTTGTTTTAGCTATTTAATAGAGTATATAGCAATAACCGCAATACGCATAGCAATATTTTGCGTTCAAGTCAATTTTTGTGTATTTTTTTAAGTCTTGAACTACAGAACTTTGAATCTATTTTTTTTTTATATATTCTTCGATCGGATGTAATATATATATGTACAATAGGGATATATATCGTAGAAACGAATTACTATTAATCAAGCAAAAACATGCAAAGCACGGTGATTGACAAAGTGATCGTTATGATAACAAAACATGGTCAACTGCAGGACGCATGTCCATATCATTATTAAATATTTCATTTTTAAACGAGAATATTTTTATTACGCTATCTTGAACATCATGCAGTCTCAGATGTTTTTTCTCACCTGAGGAGGACGGTATCGCTGCGTGCGGACTCATGAAGTTGAGCTTGGAGGAGTGGTGGTGGTAGCTCGACATGAACAGCTCACTCTGGTACTTGTAGGCGGCAGGGTCTGCTGCCGCGGGCTGGGTGGCCGCCGCCAAGCCCTGGAAGTCGAACTTGTAGGCGTACCGCTTGCCGTGCACCTTCGTCATGATGTTCTTGTCGTAGTAGTACCTGCAACACAACCACCAGCTGAGCGTTAGTCGACATTATATGCAGCACGTAGATTTTGTTACGAAAATTTATCTGCAAAAAAATTAAAAATTAAAAACCTGGGCAAAAGAAAATGGATAGAATTCTGTGACTTTGATAAATCAATATGAAAGGAGTACAGTACATCACGGAACAGCCTCTTAATATGCTCTTATCAGTATACGCAATTGTAAATTATTCATACTAATGACTTTTTTTTATTAAGGTTATTTCAATCTTTTGTAATAAATCTACTGAACGGAAATACATATAGGAAACAATCGCAACTAACCGGTAGCATGCCAGTTAAATTTTTTCCTTTGTTAAAAATTACATAAAACTATTATGTAATTAGGTCTTACGAACACGTTTCAAACAATTTGAACCCTATTACATATTTCGTAAAATGATTATTTTTCTTTAAAATTTAAAAAGAAATGAATTTCAAAATAGCAAATTTTATTTCAACATAAATTGGAAAAAAAGTCAACACTATAATATATAGAAAATACATCACATATGATTGCAACATGATACAACTGGAGGGTATAAAAAAATCAATCATGTTTCATCATCAATAATTTTTTGTTCTCTTTTTGTGTAGCGATTGCACTGGTATTGTGAGCTCGTTAGAGGGAACGATGGAAACGCGGCGGGGAGAGGGAGGAGGTCCAATTGGATTAGCCTTACGAGCGATGAGGGTCGTTGCTAATAGACAATCCAGAGTCCGTAACGAGTTGCTGCATTGCAAGTGATGTACACTAGGGTGTAGTCCAGCTTCAGAGACATCTGCTGGCGAGGATTGGAAACGAGGTGGTGAAGAATTAGGAAAATATAATTTCAATTATGTGCAATTATAATTATGTTTAATTTTAGGAAAAATGGTAAAAAGGATTTTTAATTTTATTTTAGGATATACCTCTTTTAATTTTGTTCATGGTTGAAATACTCCAAGGGAAAATGGGCAAAGGCATTTAGTTTTTTTTCGTTTGCGTCATTCTAATATGATCACAAGAGCAAATTGTTTTCTAACACCCGTGCTATACCAAGCCTCAAATTAGCGGCTTCTTTCTCTTCTTTCTCTCTGTTAAAATTAAATGTTAATCCATTGTATATTTTGATCAAAGCTCTGTAATCTCTTTTTGCATGGTGGTGATTTCACTAAGCATCAAAGCATGAAGTAATTATTTAAATTTTATCTACTAAGTACACAACACTTTTTTCTATAATGATCAACACTTAATTTATTCAGTGTTGTATATCATTATGAGCTCTGGAGAAAATCTCACTATAATAATTTGTCCTAAAAAGTAATGAAGTTTGTAGCTGAAGTTACTGCTCTGGATAATTACAATTGAGAATTTTTCTCATTTGAAATTAATATAAAATTTATAAACACATATAAATTGGTAGTTATAATTCGCACTCAACAAAAAAAAATCGTCTTTTTAAGTTACATTGAAAGTTGAATGCCGCAATGGAGTATCGTCCTCAATTTTTTTTATTGCAGAAATGGATAGAGGGTGCAAAGTTATGCTACCCTGATTTTTTTCAGATTTTTTTGAGACCTGGAACTATTTTTAAAAAATTATTGAAAGTCCTTTTTGTGACGTCACGCGGCGGCAAGTCCTATCTTTTTCTTAAGGAGCGGCGTCTCGTGACGTCACGAAAAGGACTTTCAATAATTTTTTAAAAATAGTTCCCGGGCTCTAAAAAATCTGAAAAAAATCAGGGTAGCATAACTTTGCACCCTCTATTCATTTCTGCAATAAAAAAAATTGAGGACAATACTCTATTGATTGTTGATTATTTTGTCTTCGTTGTATATATATACATATATATATATATATATCACAAATAATATTTTAATACTATGTTGAACTATTGTTTTCTGAAAAATACTTCGAGGTCTTAAAGCTTATGCATTTCACAACTTTCTGCATTTAATGACATTTAAAAAAACAAAAATAATATCAACATTTTTACGCCCCTTAAATTTAGGCAACTTTTCTTGCATCATCTTGTTTTTAAAAGCCTCCGCAATGAACTCTGTATTTATACAGTTAAAATATTAAAGCTGTGACTTCATATGCAAATAGTATTGTTGGTGTGGCGTGTGTAATCTCTTTTTCCCCCACCCCCTGCAGTCTGATGTCGCCGCGGTGGGGAAGCGAAAGAGAGATGCGGCGCGCGGACGCAGCAAGAGCCGGAGGAAGGAAGGAGGAAGGAAGGAAGGAAAGCGGAAGCAGGCATGCAGCCATGGTAGTGGCATGGTGCGGGGAATATAGCACCGTGTTCCAAAGCTCTTTACATTGAAGGTAATCCAGACATGGAGACCTCCTCTAGTGGAAAGTTATTTAAACAACGGATTTTTTTTTTATAACTCAACTTAATAAAATTTAAATATAAAGTTTTTTTTTATATATTTTTACTATGCATGAAAACGTCAATGAATTTGAAGTATTTGTATTGATAGCAAAAAGAGACGGTATATATAGTTTGGTGGGTACTTCTACTGTAAGACGTATTCCTTCTTCTCGTGCCAGAGTCTGGCCGGAGACACCATCTTCCGGCTTGATTTCCTAATAGGTTTTTGCGTCCGGAACCAACGACCCCTTCCTTCTCTTACAGTCGTCGTAGATATCGACTTCCTCGACACTTGCCGTGATCGTACTCATGCATGATATGTCTGCCACCAACAACACGCTGCTGTGTGCATGACTGGACGATAGCAGTTCTATACTTTCTCAGAACGCCATTCAGTTGATATGGAAATATGGATGGATAAATTTGAAAAGTTCTTTTTCTATTTTGCCATAAGTTGCCAACATTGAGTTTTTATAAAAACTTCCAAAAAAATGTAATAAAATTGTTAAAAAAAATCAGCAGTTTCCTTTTTATATAGTCAATGTAGAAAAATCAAACGTCGAGGATCAGAGAAGAGAGTAAAGAGCAGCAGAAACAGTAGAATTACAAAACTTAAAACGATGATACTAAGATAATTTATCAACAAATTTATTAGTAATTAAGCGCTAAAATATTAAAACTAGGTGTTTGTTTAAAAAAAATGCTACATACTATTTTAGGATATTTACAATTGATGGTGATTTTTACTGCATAAAATGCAGTAGTATTGCATTTAGAAATTTCAGCTTAATAAATATTTTTTCAAAGTTCCATAATTTTGCCTGATTTTTTATGAAGAACGTATGTGAAATATGTATTTCATGATCAAGTGACACAAATGACAGCACTCACCGAAGGGCACGGCTGAGTTTGTCGTAGTTCATGTTTGGCTTGGACTTGCGCTCGCCCCAGCGGCGCGCCACCTCGTCCGGGTCCGTGAGTTTGAACTCTCCGTTGGTGCCTTCCCACGTGATGCACGCGGCGTTGGACGAGTCCGAGAGCAGCTCGAGGAGGAACTGCCACAGCTGGATCTGACCCGAGCCTGCAACACACACGATAGTCCTCACCCCGCGCTCCTCGCCGACACCACACTCTTCACACCCGAATTGATTTGAGAAGAATCAAGTAAAGTTTGTCTGACTTTCTGTTCATTGTTTCTCACTTCATGCAATACCAAAACAAGGAAGAAACTGAAATTATTTTGTCATTAAAACTGACGCAAGATGAATGTCAAATTTTGCATATTAAATATTATAATTTGATATAATAAGTATATCAGTATCTAAGTAACGTAAGTATAAGTAACGTATTCAAATGAGAAAAAAAAAATAAAATTAATTATTTTTAGTGCTGTTGAAATCCGCTTTTTTTGATATCCGAATTCCGGATTTTAAAAAATCCGAAATCCGAAAATCCGTTTTTCGGATTCCTATTGGAAAGCGGATTCTTTGCGAACGGATATCGGATTCAAATCGGATTTCGGATTCCGAATTTGAAACGGATTCCGAATTTCAATCGGATTCCGAATTTGAATCGGATTTCGGATTCCGAATTTGAATCGGATTCCGAATTTGAATCGGATTCCGAATTTGAAACGGATTCCGAATTTGAATCGGATTCCGAATTTGAATCGGATTTCGGATTTTGAATTTGAAGCGGATTTTAGATTCAAAACGGATTTCTGATTCAAATCGGATATCGGATTCAATCGGAATACAGTTTTTAGTTTTTATTCATTAATATTTAAATAACTTGTATAAGAACGAAACAAGTATAATTTTAAACTCAACTCTATTAAAATTTCAACAGATTAGCTTGCAAAAAAATGCAAGACCAAATCCCGCAGAATCACTGCACGTGCTTGATGTAGACGTCGAATAGTAAAATTGTCGAATGTAGCGGACGAAATGATGCAGGAATACGGTACGTTTTTAAAATTTTAACAATTTTTAAATATTGGTGCTTTTTAATTTGTTTACAAAATATTGAAAATTAAAGTAAAGGACCATAAAATAAAGGATGTTTAAAGTGCTTTAAACTGCGTTACGTTTGTTTAGTTTTCATGTTTTATATTACAAATTTGATTGCAAATTTCATGACAAAAATAATAGAGAGTTTTGAACCCTAATAAACACATGATGATATTACGAGGTTGGTAAGCACTATAGCAGCTATAAAGCAAACAAATTCCACTAGCAGCAAGTTTTGGAACCTGCACAGCCCAACCTGATGCGAGCTAAAAAATAGCCAACGAAAATCCTCCAATATATTATAGCTTGGGATCAAATTCGCATTACAAATATTAAAATAAATAAAAATTATACATTTCTTTAGTAAATGGCTCTATAAATGCGTAAATGAAAAGCTATAAATTAATAAACTAGTAAATAGCTTAAAATCTAAATAATCTAATTTCTAAATATAATCAGGGGCGGATCCAGCTCGCATTGCCCTATTCCGCAATGTTAAAATTTTGAGTGCGAGGATGGTGGGGGTGGTAACACATTGAATGTATATTTTGGGAACTTTGGGGGGGGGGGGCGATCGCCCTCATCGCCCACCCCGCGCGCCTGAATATAATGACCGCTCGTATATTCATTCGCATAATCGCATATTTTAAATTTAAATATATATATAATATGCTTATATAATATATATAGTATATATTTTTATATCATATAATATATCATATATTAATATATATAATAATATGAATATTAAATATAGTTTATTTTCTATACTATCTATACTATATAGTATATATATATAGCCAACGAAAATCCTCCAATATTATAGCTCAGAATCAAATTCGCATTACAAATATTAAAATAAATAAAAATTATACATTTCTTTAGTAAATGGCTATATATAAATGCGTAAATGAAATGCTAGCTATAAATATATATATATATATATATATATATATATATATATTATAATATATAATATATATATATAGTAGATACAGATACTATAGTTATAGTGAACGTTTAGCCTGTAGATCTAGATACTTATAGATATATAAATATATATATGATCATATACATTACAATTTATACATTAATTATACAATGTACTGCAATTATACATAATTAATATATATATATATATATAATATATATATATATATATGGGACATAAGGTTGAAAGGTTAATTCATCAGCAAAAATCGATATTTAATATAGTATCCATTCTATTTACACTATTTAGTAAATACGTATATTTATTACAGATTTTCTATGTTATAGCAGTAATAGCGTAATAGCAGTGTATTTATTAATACTATTAATTAAACTATTTTATTCAGTATTTAGTTACAAACAGCTATATAGTGTTTACAGTTTTATTGAGTTTAGTTTACGTAACACAGCAAAATATATTTATTTTTTCGAGTCAAAATACATGTATTCGTTTTTTTACAAGTTTTTACAAATCCGATATCCGATCGAATCCGAAATCCGCTTTGAATCCGATATCCGATAAAATCCGAAATCCGCTTTGAATCCGATATCCGATAAAATCCGATATCCGATAAAATCCGATATCCGCTTTGAATCCGATATCCAATTTGAATCCGATATCCGATAAAATCCGAAATCCGCTTTGAATCCAATATCCGATAAAATCCGAAATCCGCTTTGAATCCGATATCCGATAAAATCCGATATCCGCTTTGAATCCGATATCCGCTTTTCGGATTTCGGATCTCCTAAAAAAGCGGATTCCGGAGCTTTAGAAATCCGGAATCCGAAAATCCGAAAAATTTCGACAGCACTTTAATTAGTATAACTTAACAGTAATTTCTCTGCCAAATTTTAAGTGATATATAATATGCACTATATTAAATTGCAACGTATGAATTTATACTGCAATAGCTAGCATTAATTACAAGTTCCCCAGTACTGAAAATTAAATCCAAAATATAATGCTTTATCTGACATATCTGAGGTTACTGTACAGTCTTTCAAGCTTTAGATTACCCCTGGAAATAGTTCGTTTCCTAAACGGAAGTGACGTAGATATGCCACTAAGCAGTTACGGAACTTTGGGAGATTAACTGTTCCGATTCGATTTAAATGAAAGCATACCAGCAAATTACTCCAGACGTAAACTGAGGCTTAAAAGATTGAACACTCAAACTATTAATTAGCTACAGCATTTCGCCTTGAGGTTAGGCAATATGTTCAGCATCCAAATGAAAAACATTATTTTATCTTTGTTCAGGACAACAATCTTGATAATCTTGAAGCCTCGGAGCTGAGTTTTGATGCTAAAAAAGTTGCCTAACTACATGGCGAAATAATTTATCAAGGCGGATACGTTAATTGCTTGAGTGTATTATTTTTTTAAATATTATTAATAACAATAATTGCAAACAAATTGCATTTCCTAAGTTAGTTTTTGAACAGGTTGAAACTTTTGTAAATACACTAGCTATATAACATCTAACTCTATTTTTATGATAACAGTTGCAATAATTCTAAAAACACCAAATTTACACACCATATTTTATCAATTTTTTTAAACTCACCTTTAATTTTTGAAAAATAGTTAGCTGCATATTCCAGTGCAGCCCAATCTTGATACCACAATTAGATAACATTAGAAATCTAGATATGCCTTAACAACACTCACAGTTTAATTTCTAAAATTATCCAATTAAAAAAAAAAAAAATGAATTTAAATTTAAAAAAAAGAGTCGTACATTGTCAACACAAAAAGCTTATACGCTCTTTCATATATTTTTTATATGGATTAGCGTCCGCTTTTTGTTGCTCTCAGTGTACTAATGTAATAAAAGTTAATTTCCCATTACAAACCAGCTTAGATTATATATATTTTGGTCAATTTTTACAGAGCATGAAAGATTAAAACATGACACACATTTTATTGTCAAGCTCGGTAAGTTCGCAAGCTGGTGGAACGGTATATTGTTGTGCTAATTTCACTTTTACATGTTTGTTTTTTTGCAATGCGAATGTAATAATAAAGAAAAATAGCAGCATGTTGATGCCGGAGATGACAAGAGGTTTATCTGCACTCAAAATTGTGTGGGTGGAGATAAACCCTTTGTTCTCTAAAGCGATCATTTGCTTACCGGAACTTGCAAGGCGGCTGCTGGTCGGTCCGAACATCTGATACGGGTCTGAAACAAACCATGCCGCATTTTAGTCACATTTGTTATAATGCGAGCTTCACATTACTTGCGTACCTTTTGTCTGAACATTAAAGGCCGGAGAGAAAAATATCTCAGCTTCAATAAAACTTAATTATTCAGTAGAAAAATTAATTCTCGCGTAAAATTTCCAAAATATTTTGCAAAAATTTTAAACGGTGGAAAAATGTAGTGTTTTGAAATTTAATCATGAACTATAAGACTACAAAATAATACATACTGCATAACCGCATAGTGTCAATATGATAAAAGAGAAAAATCTTTACTCTCGAATTTTTCATGCCTGTCTTAAAATCCGTTTTAAAGTTTTCCCCAGTACAATTTTCACAAGTTGGTACACTCATCGCCTTGGAAAATTTTCCACTTGTACCCTTATTAATCACCATGCCCTGTGTTATTCTTACGGAGCATTGTGTTTAAAAAGACTTCAAAAAGAAATTTTCCGGAGCAATGAATACAAGCCCGGGACGATACAAGGTTTGCTGACTTATGATTTTGTTGCTATATTTAAAGCATTGGAGACTTTTTAATCGATGATGAAGGTGCGAGAAAGGTTTGCGGTTCCAGTTTCACTGTGAGTGGGTGTAGAATGAGACTCTAGGGAGGAGGGTCGGCAACCTCACGAGGGGAGCTGACGATATTACTGAACTCTATGGGCAAATAATGGAGCAATCCCTGTCACCATCAAGAACAGATTAGAGCGAGCGAGGGAGGGAGAGTGACGTCACCGTCATACAGCAAATATCCAAGACAAGCACTCTCATCGTCTTCAACCGACTCGGTGTACCCTTCGTGCGGGCTAACGTGAGGTCATGGAATATTTGTAATACGTTTTAAACTGCACGCAATTTCGGCTCCAGTTTTTCTTTCCTTATTGCAATAGTTCTGTTTATCTATCTCTCTGTTTAATTATACAGTATGTGAAACCTGATGTTAATTAAACAAATCATATATTGTAATTTCTTTCATGTTAGGCTGTTATTAGAAACATGATACAATTTTTCTATATTAATTGCATAATACGATTTTTCCCTATAATAAGAGAATTTCATATCCACACAAACAAATGGAGATAAAGTTTTCTTACAAAGAAAATTTGTACGCAATAAATGGAAAAATTAGGTCATATAATACTATGCAGCTTTTACAGATATTTAAATATAATGACAAACATTTTTTTATATACAAAGTATTCAAATTTAATACACAAGAATGAATTCAAAAACATCTGTTATGATATTTTATTATCATGAACTGAAGTTTTGCAATTTCTTTTAATGTAAAAATAAAATATAATTTACTTTTATCTTCACAAGAACATAGTAAAGGGAGACAAAAACGGTACCACAATCTCGGTCTTTAATTACGGCTCTCAAAGTTAAGCGACGGCGATTGTTGGTTATCAGAACGTCGTTCAACTTAACGACTTGCTTGGCTGTGAGAGGCGATCACGTCGACGCTTCAATCGCGGGGACGAAAACATCGATCTCCACGCCCATTCGCACCTCGGTGATGAGTACTCACTTTTTTTTTTTTTTTTTAAATTAACATTTTTCCAAGGTTTCAATTAAAACATACGATCAGAAAAGTTGAGCGATATTTGACGCCCGGTAATTTAGCCCAAGTGGCCGCACGTTCCGATTGTCGATGGCTCCATTACACCCCCGCCGGAAAGATCTGGTCGGTCACGCCAGCAAACCACGCTGTTCTTTTGTCTTGGTCCTCACGCGAGAAGCCGTGCACTTCCGACCTCCGTGCCTCCACCCTTCGTCACGCATTTGCATGGCACGCTGCTGCACGGTCAAGCGCTTTTTACGATATTATAAATAAACTACTCATATAAATATGCGTTTATGAGATATGACAGCTCAGAGACAGATATTTAAAATGGTTTTACCTACGTTAGTAAAATATTTTATATTTTTCTTAACAGAAAAATATTACAAAATTATGTTCAACTTGATGCAGAATTGTCGCTAAGACTTTTTTTGTTTGCATTTTTATTATTATTTCTTTGTATAATTAAAAACTGTATCAGAAAAATTTCTAAGATATGCATAATTATCCATAGATGTACGTATAGGCATTTATGGGTTTGTGTTCATTTGTTTATTTGTAGCAGAAGGATCAGATTATTGGATTTATTGATGTGAAATGAAAATTCTTTATTAAGCTAGCAACATATAATTGACCGACAAGAATTTAATTGCATTATAGCATGAGGCAGAGCCCGTCAGAATAAACGGTTGCATGTTATGATCAATTTTGAAGTCCTGAAAATGTTATTTAAAAGACCCAGTTACATCAATTTTATAGCTTCTGCAATTGATGTGTAAAAAACTTAAATTAAAATACTCAAGCAGAGAAATATATAGAATAATGAGGAACCGTTGTTGCAAGCTTCCACAATCACAGCCTAGTCTGGTCTGAGAACAGGCAGTAAAACCTGGCCTTCATTAAAATGAACGAAGATATATAATAAAGGTTCATGTACTGCCAGGTTTTTTTATCTTATATATGTATATAAAATAGTGTCAAAAATGTCAAAATATTGTATAAGCTAAATTTTTCGTTTAGGTCCGATACAAATATTTATTTAAAAAGGCTAAAAAAAAATAAATTAATTTGAATGTTCATGAGTCAGCTCATGAGGAAAAAAGTCACAAACTCTCTACCAATGAATGACGACTTTACAAATACGTTGAAATTCACACTAAATCGCCTCGCCTCTCACACGACCAAGCAAGCCCACGGTTGCAGCGCTCGCACTGTGTAGGCTCGGTAATGATGAGCGATGCTTCGGTCAGTCAGGGGCGTCTTACGTGTTTGATCAGGCCGACTGACGGCAAACACGGGGGTGATGCACCGAGGTGGCATGCAGTGCACGTAAACAAGGGCGCCAGATCAGCTGTCTCGTCAAACGTCAGTCGAACGAAAAACTCGAGACATCATCGTGTGGAGACAGAGAGGACTCTCCTTGTACCGAGATTTTTAACAAATGGGAAATGACTGACAAGTATTTTCCTTCGTAATTAATTTAAATGTAATTTAAGCTACAATCCTTCAAAAATATATGTAAACAAACATTTCAGATTTCATTACTTGTTTTTTCTTTGGCTAAAACTCGCTAGAAATTTAAATTATCCAATTGTAGTAATTTCGATTCAACGTTCACAATTTATAATATAGGGACTCTCTGATTAGAACCTTCTTTTGTTGTACTAAAGTAAAAATACAGTATATTTTATGATTTGGCTGCGAATTAATTTGAAGCATTTAATTGAAATAAAATTCTTGATTTTGAGTTGACTTACCTGGCTGTCTGAGGTGGGCGTGAGGGTCGAGCGGCGCCTTGGCCATGCTGCCCAGCGCGTTGCCGCCATAGCCTGAAAAATAAGGGGCACACTTTGTCAAAATTTGAAACATAATTTTCACATCTTCTACAACAATTTCTTCACAATTGACACATACAATTTCTAATCTGGTTGATTTGGTAAATATTCTAGTACTTATATAAACTCAATTTTGCATTGCATAATTGTTGTGTTTGGAAATAATACAATCTCCATCAGATTAATGCAGCAAAATCTGAGCAAACTATAACATACTGAATTTGCCGTCGCAGAATTCTACACGCATTTAAAAGCATTGAAAAAACAACGCTCTTATCAAAATAATTTCAATATTAATCAATATTGTGCGTATTAGGCGTCTGCCCTGAATTACATAATAAAAAACAAATGAAACCATGTATTTCTTTTGCTACATGTATAATACCTAATTCAGATCTTAACATGGTACTTAATATGTAGTTAGTTTATTTAATGATGCAATTTATTCATGATTCCATGGTATATTGAATCTTTTTAGACATGTACGTCTCATATACATATGAAAATAATAATAATAAAAAAAAATAGAAGTAAATATTGTTAGAATAAAAAAAAAATAATTCTTTTATATGTAATTTTACCTATAATAGACTTCCTATTTTGTTTCACTTACTATCGATGTTATTTTTCTTATGGTCACAGGTTATACAGAGAATGTTCTACAGCTAAAATGAGAAAATGTGATTGCTGCCACCCACGTTGTCGTACGGCAAGAAGTGCATCAAGAGTTCTTTATTTTATTAGAGAATCAGACGAAGCGTTTTGGCGGGGATGAGGGTCGACAATCGCGTCGCCCCGGTGTTTGTCCACGCGGCCAAGCGAGCGAAGAACAGGGGATTCCTTTCCTGAGGGGGTGGCTGCCACCCGCCCGCCACTCGGGGCCGCGTCACGGGCTCTCGCAATCGTCAGCTCTGTTAGTTTATATCATCATCAGTGATGCTACCTTGGAGCGTTGTGTATGCTGAAGATAGGAGATAAGCACTTTCAGATAATATTTTATGCTTATCACAGTTATCGCATTAACGACGTTACTATACCATGCCTTTCTAAATCCTATATATTAATTAATGTAGTAATATTTTCATTATTATAGTGCCAGCTTTTTTCAATGCAATAAAAAACTATTTAAAGTCTTTAAGGCTTAGACAGGCAATATTTATGTTTATAATTATATTTTTTGCATCAATGATCACGAAAATGTTGAAATTCACTTAATTGTATCAAATTGTTCATGTAAATCATTTGCATGCTTCGGAAGAACGATAGTCAGTATGAATGAAATGTATATGTTGTAAAAAAATTATCTTACAGACATATTAATGTCAATTAAAATATACAAAATTATTATTATATTACAAACATTACATGATTTTATTACAACATTATAAAATGTAAATAAAAATACCCTGAAAGGGAAATATGTATAACCTCGTGTGAAGCTCGTTCATTATTTTATTATACATTAATTTATTTTATTTTTTTGCTTCCTTGCAGCAATTTATTTGTTATTATTTTCCTCGTTCCACCCCAACAAAATAAGACTTATACTAAGTTAGGTACATATGGTACTGTACTTTGATGCTACTTAATCACGAATTAAAACTCGAGAAGTTAAGATAAGGTTTAAAGATAAAAAAAAATGTGTGACAGTAACCCAACTGCATACGTATGATAAGGGAATGTTAAATAAAATGTCTCTATATTTTAAATTTTATTTGTAAATGATTGAAGAAAAAAATGGTTGTGTAAAATCATCAAAAAATACGAGTGCATATTATAAACTATATAATAGATATAAAGTTGCATCGGCCGGGAATCGAACCCGGGCCGCCCGCGTGGCAGGCGAGCATTCTACCACTGAACCACCGATGCTGCGATAAAAGTTATTTAGAATTAATTTCATTATCAACAAAATAATTAAAAATACTATGAAATTAAAAGGAAGAAAAAGTTGCATCGGCCGGGAATCGAACCCGGGCCGCCCGCGTGGCAGGCGAGCATTCTACCACTGAACCACCGATGCTGCGATAAAAGTTATTTAGAATTATTTTCATTATCAACAAAATAATTAAAAATACTATCAAATAAAAAGGAAGAAAAAGTTGCATCGGCCGGGAATCGAACCCGGGCCGCCCGCGTGGCAGGCGAGCATTCTACCACTGAACCACCGATGCTGTGATAAAATGTACTTAGTACTATTTTCATTATCAACAAAGCATTAAAAATACTTTTAATTTAAAATGGAAGAAAAAGTTGCATCGGCCGGGAATCGAACCCGGGCCGCCCGCGTGGCAGGCGAGCATTCTACCACTGAACCACCGATGCTTATATATTTACGTTGTGAAATCTCAAGTTTTTGTTGTGATTGTATCGTCAGCGAAGCGTGAGAAGAACATTACGCTGTGATGCATAACATAGACAGCCCGCGGCGGTAACAGTACGACACAAAGCGAGCGAGCAAGCAGGCGAGAATCTGTGACCTAAAAGCGAGCGCCTCAAGTCATCACTTTACAGTGATATCAAGCGGGGCGTGCGATGGCAGTGCTCGAGATGAAATTGTTCAAAGCCGGTGCGAGTGCTTCAAGGTGGTTCACCCCCCTACTTCACACGTGTTGAGGAGGTGGTGAGTCTGCTCTTCACACTCCAACTACCTCCTCCTCTATATAAACTTTACATGATGAGTTGACAAAGCCAGCAAGCAAATTTAAACCTTTTGCCTTCTGCAAGTGACAATTTATATTACAAAGTACTCCTTCTATACATTTTTAACAATGTAAAAAAATAAAGCTTTTATTTGTAATGTCATAGTAAGTTTGTAAGTTAGCTTTGCAAAGATTCCATAAAATTTTATATAATTAAGCTTTCTTCTAACAGTTAATAAATATAAATTTCTAATAATTAAATTTTTAGTTTTGCACTACAATTTAAATTCTATAAATAGGGAGCTTAATCAGAGGCTAGAATAAACAAAAAAAAAAAAAAAAAAAAAATTGAAGCTAGGGACTGCACCATGGTCCTAGAAATATTTTGTTTAAAATGGGGTTCATTTTTAGTATGAAATTTCGTTTTTGAAGATTTTGAGTATATTAATTTGCACACTAAAATTATTCAAAATTTCTTAAACAGAAAACCATGTTTATTTTGCAATAAAAAGTGTATTATTTCACATACGTGCAGTGATATAATCTGGCTTAAATTTCCCGTCTTCCTGTGTCTGACATAAAACACTGTGGATTACAACAATGTGCTGACTCGAGTGGCAGCAACAATGCAAGCAGTGTAGTAGAGTGGACACGCGCGTGAATGGGCCGGCAGAGCGAACATCATTGCTGGGAATAGCCCTTGCTTGCGTGGCGCACGCACCGAGTGACGTCACGCGGCCCACACGGGGTGGAATTGTTTCCTCGTGGATTTCCTATTACATACACCACCCGGATGGATACTGGATGAATTTTACCACGTTTTTTTACTGTATAAACTCGTAAAAACATAATAGGCATCAGTGAAAAGGGGTTACATATGAAGAGAAGGGCACCTTGAGGTACTGAAATACCAAGATTTGAATATTCTGTCCTAAAACGAAATTTGAATTTTGCAATTTTTCAATTCAATCGTTTCAATTTTTGGGGAATGTTTTTAGTGCTTTTCATTCGGTCAATTATGAATATTTGAATGAGATTTTTAAATAGAACAAAAATAAAATACCAAAAGAAATTAAAAAAATTATACCACATTTTATTCTTTGTTGAGTTAAAAATTAGAAACTATCCTATTATAATTAGATAACATAACCAGCAGTATTTATAAGATATCTGTGACGTCACTGGTAGCCCCGTGGATCGAAGAATAGTCGCTGGACTCTCGGGTCGATCACGTAGCGTGCAGCCCTCTCGACTACTCCAAACTTTCCCTTCAAAATGTTACATCAACCATTTTGGCATAACGTTTTCAGAATGGGGATTGAAGTATAAATATAATAACTTTATGATTACTTTTCATAACATTTCGTATTTTCAACATGAAATGAAAATTATTACGTCTTAATTTTTTCTTACAAATTATCTTAAAAAAATTATAAACCAAGTAATTTTTGCTGAAAGTTTTTTTGAGAATAAACAAATAAATAACAAAATTTAAAAGTAATTGCATATTAAATTTAATAAAACATGACATTTTTGTACATAAATAATTTTTGTAATTTCTTAAATAATTATTACTACCTTTATTATATATACGTTGAATTTTGTTCACTTTTAGGGTACAATTTTAACAACGTTTTGACACGCATGAAATAATCTAATACTGTAACAAAAAATAACATGATTCATGGCTTCAACATTTCCGATCATTTTATTATCATGGCACCGTTGCATCATAGATTCATGTACTTTTATTTGGTTAAGCCGGTATTACACGATACAATTTTTTAACTATTGCATTCAATTTTTCCTTTCAAGAAAACTTGAACTCTATTTGTTTGTATGGAGATGAATTTTTCTTGCAAGGAAAAATTGTATGATGTAAAGCCTTTATTAAGCCGCTATTACACGATACAATTTTTCTAACTATTGCATACAATTTTTTCTTACAAGAAAAATTGAAACCCATTTATTTGTATGGAGATGAAATTTTCTTGCAAGGAAAACTTGTATGCAAAATTGTATGGTGTAATATAGGCTTTACACCATACAATTTTGAATGCAATTTTTCCTTGCAAGAAAATTTCATCTCCACACAAACAAATGGAGTTCAAGTTTTCTTGTAAGGAAAAATTGTATTCAATAGTTAGAAAAATTGTATCGTGTAATACCGGCTTAATAAAAGCTTTACTCAAGTATTCTTATATTTTATTAAAATAAATACTAAAAAATAAAACTTGTTACCGGAGAACACGATATGACTATGAATTTAAAAATAAAAACGTACATTACACGGTTCAATATATTAAAAAAATCTTACAACTTTGTATTATTTATAAATTTAAATAATAAAACCATTTCTCCTTCCCTTCATGATTTTGAAAATCAATTTTTTTCATTTTGAAATCAAAAATATTCTCGCAACAAGAAGAAATTGTAGCCCCGCTACTTCAACAAGTATATACAAGATAAGTATATACTGCAGTGTCGATGTCTGCTGCTGTTGTTATACGAGATGTTTACGCCACGCTGCTTCTTTTTGCCACACGACGAGGGGGTGCGGCGTATTCTTCGCGCCTAATCAAGTCGCACTCGAGTGCGCTCCCTCCTCGCGACAAATCACAACAACGTGTTTTTACTGGAGATTGATACCACCTAACTCATTTTGTATCATTTCATATCCCAATATCATTAACTCAAGCAAAATATGGCCTCCTCGCCACGAGAATCCTTTCTGCATAGTTAAATGGAAGACTTTCTATTTGCATCATGGGAAAAAATTGTCTGTTGTCATTTATTTATTGGAGTAAAAGTTTTCTAAATTTACTAACTTAATTTGCTCCATTCTGTCAAAAATGTATCACCAACAATGTTGTCCATGCAGATATGAATAAATTAATTTGCATTTAATCATTACAGTAATATATTTTCATACTTTTTTTCGTACACTTGTCAACACATTAACCAACACATCCCATACTTCGGCATGACCAATGGACAACATACTCATACATGAAAAATTTTTATTGCAGAAATGAACAGAGGGTACCAAATTATGCTATTCTGAATTTTTTCAGATTTTTTTTGAGACCCAGAACTATTTTTAAATAATTATTGAAAGTGCGGCCACGCCCCCTGGAGGCGTCAATAGGCGTCTCGGTCCTATCCTTTTTATTAAGGATTCAGGGGTGCCAACTGAAATCACAGAACTTTCAATAATTATTTAAAAATAGTTCCGGGTCTCAAAAAAATCTGAAAAAATTCAGAGTAGCATAATTTGGTGGCCTCTATTAATTTCTGCAATAAAAAAATCATGTAGGTTGTCCATTATTCAGGTACTATAAATTGCAAATTAGTTTGTTCACTTCGTCATGAGCACCACGCAGTCGTGACGTCACAGCAAAGAGTGTTAGTCTCCAGTGTATTGGAGCAGAACGATATAGCGCGTCACTCGCTCCGCCAATGCCGCCCAGATTTTCTAATTACCCCCCACCCACCAGCCCAAGCGATAAAGTTTAATGAAAGTTTTCATAAGCAAAGAAGTAAAAGTTTCAACTGAATAAATCTATTGTTACGATGCTGTGCTGCTGTTAACAATTTTTTGTGCCTGTCTTTGCGATTATTATATTTCACTTTAGGACAAAGGAAAAGTATCTTTGTGATTTTACAAATAATGTTCTTTTATAAAAAAGTGAACGAAAATTGTGATTTGAATGTATCAAGTATTTTAGTGTTGAGAGTATAATATAAATTATAGGAAAATCCATTGCTTTGTGATATGCAAATTAGTGACGTGTTTATCAGCTTATTAAGAATTAATACGCGATAAGCTTAATTAGGAATGACAACTTAAACATAACTAAATACTTAAAAAAAAAGCTTTTAAAGTGGTGAAAACAGAAAAAGTGAAATAAAAAACTGGGGCTCTAATGATAATATAAACTAAGAAAATAAAGGGCTAAAAAAATATATTTCTTTCCTGTTTTTTTTTTTTTTTTTTTTTTTTCTTTTATATATTATGCTATAATATTTCATAATAATATCAATGATGATATATATCGATAAATGGATAAATTAAAATAAAAAATAAATTAATTAAAATAATAATATGATCTATAATAGTTATGGCTATAGAACGAAAACAGAAAGAGAGAGATGATAATGAAAAAATCTATTGATAATTCAAAAATAAATTGCAACATGACAATACAATATTATACTGCAGTGAACTAATATTTTTTTTATAACTATAGATATCATGATATAATGTTTAATTAAAGTTAGGATCGGTTGAAATAACATCGACTAGAGATCACGTCAGTGCCGCTTTGTAGTTGGACATCATCAACACGCTGCAGCCAGTAGCTAATCTGAGTATACTGATCTGCCGGGGGCGTCAGATTGTGAATCACGACAAAGCGCAATCAACCCCCTCCCCCTCTCTCACTGATGCGGTAGCCACCATGGCTAGTGGGGAGACCAAGAGGGTGCGGTTGCAGGGGGGATGCGACGTGACGAAACAACAATTAGGGGATGAATTCCCTAGCTTAGCCAGCTTACTTACTTATTGCCTTTTCATTCTCTACTTCAGCATCTCAAGGGAGCTATCATCAATTGATTCTTATGGCATTCCTCTATGTAAGTAACGTGTTTGTAGGTTTATGTTTTTTTACAAGGTCCTAACCCTCATTCTTGTTAAATAATTAATGGAAAAATCAGTGTAATGTCATTTGTACGTCATTAAACAATGCATAGTAAATAGTACTTTTTTAAAGACAATAACAACTGCATTTTGTAAAAACTTGACTTGCAACCAAAATGATTTATTAATTAATCATTAATTTATAAAAATTTATTTAAGTCTTTGAGCTTTGTGTCTTACGTTTTAAGTTAGTTTATAATTGCATTATTTTTATGTTTTAATTATTAGGTCATGGCAGTAAAATAATTTTCTTCATTATGAGATAAAAATATATACATATTTATATCAAAAAATCAAAATTTTACTTTCATAATTTCCTAATCATGTTAATAATTTTTAAAATAAAAAACTGAAAATAAAAACAACCACAACATTTGTAAAACATTATTTGTTGAAGTTCATACAAAACTGAAATTAATTAAACTGCATTTACAAAAAACACTTAAAACACTTAAAAATCGACCCATTTTTTTAATGCTTGCATATGTGTTTTTATACTTTTTACGAGTCTTCAGTATATAAATATTTGTTCAACATAATATTTCTATACGGTATGTGACATGCATGTCAAACTATTTTAAAAAGTGACAAAAAGTGTTGCTTGCAAACTTGGCTATGTATAACATCACCCTCCATCTCCTTCGCACCCTTCTTATAGAATGTGTCTGAAGAGCAAGACGTAACCTCCCCCCTCACCCGAGGTACAACGGAGATTATAGCCATATCGCGTGAGGAGCTAGTTTTTCATGCTCTGCCTAGCACTGGCAGCCTGGAGGTACAAGCTCATTCTGAACACAACAAGAGAGAGATCAAACGTTGGTGTGACAATCGCGTCAAGCCACCTCGCTGAATCTTACATAAACTAAGGGGGGAGAAGGAGGAAGGGGGGTACCAAACATACCACAAGGTTAATACCAGATCAAAGTAATGTGCTATGATTATTTTGATTTGTGTTTAAACTTTGTGTGGTTACAAAAAAAAAAAAGATAAGTTTTTAGTATTTTAGGATATAGAGAGGGAATTATCTTAGAATTTATAGTACAACAATAATTCACTTCCATGCATCTTTATGATAGACATATAATTTTTGTTAAAAGTCTAAAAAAATATAAAGTTGAAAATATTTTACAAGAAAAATAAATAAATAAATATTGTGTATTACATGTTATACTTAAAAAGTGTTACTAACCACTGGTTTAATAGAATATGAATTGTACATAATAATAAATAGCTTAATACAGTAGCTGATTGACTCGGAAGGGGCGGGAGGAGAGAGTGAAGAGGTCGTAAAAGAGCCGGATATATATGAAAAAAATTCCATTACCCTCATCCCCAGAGCCTGAAAAATAGTACTAAAGAACCCAAGATATCGAGCATGTTTACCTTTTAGAACCTCAAGTCTATATTAAAAAATAAAAAAGAATCAGCGTGATAAAACAAGTGCACCGTGGTAAACAGGAAACTGCAACTGTATATTATAGTCCCGCTGGGAAAATTATTCAAAACATTGTGACGGAAATAGAAATTAGTGTAATTTAAATTGCTGCACAAGTTTGAGGTTTTAACAACATGTGTAAAATTAGAAAATATAATTAAACAACAGTAATAAAATGAAAAGCCATTATTTTGTCAAATACTATGATCATACTAAAAAATAATAATGTATTGCGATGTCACAATAATTTAAATTTAAGAATCCATTAAATTACTAAATTTATTATTCAATGATTATCTATAACAAGATGATATATTTACAACGTAAAATTAAATTTGAGTTATCATCAGATACAAATATCCTCGTCCATCCGAAACAATTATTATAATACTTAAAATTTTATTTCGTATTGGAACTTGAAACCCCTTTTCGGATTAAAATTGTATCCTGGAACCGCGTCTGTTCCGCAATACACAATCGTTCAAAAAGTTGCCTACTTTACGGGCGTCAACTCCCTCAATCGTAACCTCCGCGTTTATCATCTGATTATTTAGCTTGTGTATAGGAAATCAAGTTGAAAGCAGGCTGTTTTATCAGAGCTCACAGGTAAGAGGGGTTGCTGAATGAAGCAATACGGTACAGACGGAAACCTCCGCGCACCTCGCTCTTCGAATTTCCTGTGTCATCAAGCAAGCGCTGAGATACGTTGTGGCTTTGCAACGTTTCCTCATCTCTCTCTCTCTCGCGGCAAGCAGCAGCAATTTGACGACGTGAACATCAGTAATAGAAGGCCTCAACCTTGTTTCTGGTACCGGTAAATGGTATTTTCCCGTCCCCTACAAACTTGTATCCTGAACTCATCTACTACAGCAGCAGTAGCAGCAATCCCATCAGACAGAAAAGCAACCATAGCGAATTTCTCTCACTTAACTGACGGTAATTTAGTGGTAATTGCTTATAGAGCAAAACTTCTCTGCTACTGCAGAGAAAATCAATTTTTGTTCATTTTTTTATTTTCTCTTTATCTAACTTTTAATAACATATTGGAAATAACATAACAGAGATGGAAGCAACTAGGGAGAGAATATATAAACGGAAAAACGGTTGCGTAAAATTGATTTGGAATCAATTTCGATTTACCCTAGCTCACGTCTCTATTGTATCGTTTATTAAGTTAGTTTTAAATTGAAATAATGAAATTATATTGATAAAAGGCTAATTTTTTCTTATTTATTTCAATTTTACAACATTTCTGATATTTCGTTTTAAAAAAGATAATTAAATTTGCTAGTTTGCGTACGAAAATATAATTATATGTGTGTATGTTATGTATATCTTATACTGTATAAAAAAAACCCAAGTCGTAGAAAACGTTTGTAAAATTTGGAGGAATTAAAACATCATTGAAACTAATACTGAATTAATTAATTTCAGCTTATTTACTTCAATATTGTGTGTAAACTGAGTCTCGTATTGTCATTTTTGCCATTTTTACACATTATATACAAATATTCACACAAAATCCATGCTTTTATTGAAGGTGTGACCATATGATAAACAATACCCTGAAAACAAAACAAGAAGGTACTCACCTTGTGACTGTGAGGAGGAATGCGAACTCCACGAACCCTTGTAGGTTGTGTCTGTGAACATACCGATGAAAAATTAGCATGGGAGGCGTGTGATGCTCCGGAACAATTGACAGCATCTTGAGGAGTTTCATAGCAGGAATGTTCATTGTTCAATGCAAAATCAGAATCAAGAATTAAATTAACATTATGTCTCTTGTACAGATGGTTCATTTCATTCTTGATTCATGAATGGAATGTGCATTTACAAACAGACCTAATACGAAATGAAATGTTTAGTTCAGTGAAGTTTCAAGAGTATTGTTATTCAAGTCATAAAATGATCATAATAATAATGGACAGTTTGCATGACATTTTTTTATTACAGAAATGGATAGAGGGTACCAAATCTAAATTTTTCAGATTTTTTTTAGAGCGGGAATTATTTTTAAAAAATTATTGAAAGTCGATTTTATGACGTCACGAGGAGTCTGTCTTTAAGAAAAGGATAGGTGCTAAACGCCCGTGACGTCATAAAACTGACTTTCAATAATTTTTTAAAAATAGTTCCCGGCCTCTAAAAAATCTGAAAAAATTCAGAGTAGCATAACTTTGCACCCTCTATCCATTTCTGCAATAAAAAAATGTCATGCAAATTGTCCAATGAAGCTACACTACAATACACGACATCAAATGAGAAAATCGAGCAATGACAGTTGTTATATTTTGTGATCCCGTGCTAGTGTGTGGTAATTCATTTGCAATAAAAACCAGAAGCATAATACAAATTTATACAATTTCTTATTTAACAATAACAATTTACATTCATGAATAATATTTTTAAGCGACTGTATTATAGCTTATAGTATATATCAATTTAGTAAATACTATAATTTCGTATTAGTCAAAGTAAGTCTACATATAACACATCTTCATTGTTTACTTTTATTGTACACAGCGTAATGTCATTAATAAAAACTCAGCTTTTTACCACGGTTGCTAATACGTTGATTACTCCCCCCCCCCCCTCGCGGTACAAATATAAAATCAGCTGCTCCGGTGAGACCCCTTCTATTCTTGTGTTACGTGGCACGATCTTATCGCACCTCGCATGCCTACCCAGCAGGCCAATTTGCATTTCAATTCACGTGCCGGTCTAATGAATGTTTCACCTCAGAATCAAATAACATTAGGAAAATAATACGTTGCATGGGAGCTGTATAAAACTAATTTATAAATAATGTCATTGATATTTTTTAACCAAATTTCAAACAAATGTGATCGTAGGGAAAAATTATAATTTCATTTAAAGTTGTAACATTGGTTACTATTGTTGACAAAATACAAATACTAAAATTTGACATTTTTGAGATAAATAATTAAAAATACATTATAATAATGAAGAAACATACCTGCAAATAACATAGAAAAGTTCGTAAAAGTACCACTTCTACTCAAATAATCAGCTGATGTTTTAATATCCAACATTATGAATATGTAATAATAATAATAATAACACTTTTAAAAAATCACTAAATAATTAAACTGACAAATCACTTATAATACAACACTGGTATAATATTAATAATGTGCTTATTAGCATGAAATGACTTCCTATTTCCTCGGTACGTCCGGTTTAAACGTTGGAGCTGCTGCCGACTTCACTGAGCCATGGAGAAAAGCTGCTTCATCTTTCCCCGTCCGCTTGGTGTTTCTCGTCGTCCGCCGCCACCACGTCAAACTAGACGCTACAGATGAGCGCAACGATCGAGGGGCGTGGTCATCGTGAGGGTGAAACTCCACGTTCAACCAATAGAAAACCTTCATCCCTTCCCTCTATACACGCAAACCAACCTATGGCACCAACACAAACCACTGCAACCTAGATTTTACCAGCTATTACAAGATACAATTACTAAAATAGGTACTAACAAATATTTTAATATTAATTAAAAATTTCAAAAAAATCAACCTTGAGATAAAGAAAATAAAATGTTTGTTTTTGCTTTGCCTAGATTTCTTTGCTGTCTTTAGTAACATGTATGGTCACCAGATGTCAGTGGTTTGTTGGGTGACCTTCTATTTTATACACTTATGACCTCTCGACCTCAGATTGAGCACCGCAGCTTGGCATTGTTGCCCAGAAAAGCCGCGGAAGAGAACACCACATTGTTGTATGAAGTCTGCAGACACAGCAAGTAAAGATCGTAACATCATGCATCCCTTGTATCAGCGTTTTATTAAACTTATCTCGCTTTTGTTATTTTCTATTCTCTCTCTCTCTCTCTCTCTCTCTCTCTATCTCTCTCTCTCTCCTATTTTTCCATAAATATATTTGCATAGTTTGTTGCAATTGAATTACACTTTGTTTTAATGGCTACAATTTTCTTTACACTCAACTCAATCAATTCAACTCAATGGTAATTTCATTTTAATTGACGTAATTTATTAGGTGCTAAAATGGTGATACACAATTTAATTATTATTCATAAAAATTTATTTATTTACTATAACTGATTTATAGGAAGTTTTATAATTTTGTCAGTAAGCTCAAAATTACTGTTATAATAAATTAAAATGTCTAGTACTCTAAATTTATTATAGATAGGCATGCATGTAAAAAATAATTCGAATTTCCTGAACTGTCTCCTGAAGGAAAAAAGTATGTTTTAATTTGTGGAAGTGCTTTAATAAATTGTAACAAATTATAATTTGTTTCTATTACCAGTTGCCGTATAGTTATGTAAGAGTTGAAAAAATAACATTATTTTATTACTAAAATAGAAACCAGAAATTTAAATATAAATTTAAATTAAATTTACAGCAAATTATTTTCTTTTCATCTCAAATCAAAACAAAAACTAAACAATAAAAATGTAACAAGATAAGTGTGGGAAATGTGGATAAAAATATTATTGTATAATACTTTTAAAATACATCATTAACTTTGACACTACATTACTTTATTCTAAACGAGATCTATTCACAATTCATAATTGTAACTCATCCCCCCTTCTATATACTTTTTTTATTACAATAGATCAAATGTTGAATAGAACATTAATAAATAAAAATAGAAGTATAGCATATTGACAATAATATATATATTTTTATATAATATAACAATAACTAAAATTATGATTTCACATGAGTGGGTATTGACGGGACGCCACCGTGTTATTCAAGTGGATGATCCTCTGGGTCACAACATTGGGTTATGGATCACACGTGACTTGGGGGGGGGGGGTCACGTGGCTCGACCCCTCGCACGCTCTGTACGCACCTTCTCGCTTTTGTGCTCGCCCCCTCATCCCCTCCCAGTCGAGAGAATAATGAACACGCGAGAAACAAAACTCCGTGCAGTTGCTGCCACTTCAGAGTCATGATACTTTCCGGATATACCATGACACATCACCAGCGCTTAAACTTTTAGAGTTGCGGGACTTGTTAGGGGTTAACTTATAATGGACTTGGTTTTTGTGTTTCATGGAGTTAAAATTTTTCTTTTAAAAATGACTTCAGAGTTGGTTTTTAACTTTATTATACGTTATAGTTTATATTATATTGTTTGAACAGAATTTAAAAAAAGGAGAATACTAAATTTGGTTTTGAGATAATTACTATGAGCTTATCACATTAATTAAATATAGATTTTTCATATAGCTCATATTTGTATATATTTCAAATTAAATATTTCTGAATTCCTACTATATAAAAAAGTTCTTACTTTTATTACTATTATTTTTCCAACACTATGTTTATTATGATTGCTGGTACTGTGGTTATTATTTGTTTTTAGCTGGAACTGCCAGAAGATACAATCACGGGACATATTGGATCGCCCTCGCCACCGAGGCCCAGCGAGCCAATATATAGAGGCGTGTGATGATGGCCGCCAGATATTGGCTGACACGACACATATTTTTGTTCAATAAATTGCAAGGGAAGAGCACAGGCATCTCTCTCTCTCTCTCTCTCTCTCTCTCTCTCTCTCTGAATGTGAATGACACTCCGCAGTTCGATAGGTCGATAATTATTTTGGTCTCGACCTTTCATATTTCACCTCGTTTCATGTTTCCTGCTTCCTGATGTTCTATTGTTTTTTTAGCTTGTCATACTCAAAAGATAAAAAATAAAAACATACTATTTTAACATTTATTTCCATTTTAATGACAATTTTACTTGTTTTTAAAAACAAACAAAAACCGATTCATTTTAAAATACATAAATGTCAAGGACTCAAAGTATAATTTAAATATTCACTTTTTATTTATTTGATCTTAAATTTTTACAGCTTCTAATAAATTGCGTGTAAGTATATAAATTTTCACATTTAATACTGTACACTCTTTGCTTTAGAACATATCCACAATTATATACACACTTCTTTATATATACAAATACGGGAGAATTTTGACAATTTTATGTAACTGAAATAAAAAAAAAAAAAAAAAAAAACGCTTAAAAAAAGAAATTTGAAATAATACATTTTTTTTTTTTCATTTCAATGTATAACATTTGTATGCAGATACAGTATTGTTGCAATGTTTTATTTATTCACAGTACTGTACACATAAAATAGAGGCACTCAAATGATATTCAGCAACTGTATATGATGTAGCTTCATGATGATTTTTGACTCAATCCACGGCAATTGTGTTCCTTCAAATGCTCTCTCTTATTCTATATTACGAGAAGCTGCTTTTCCTCCTCCCCATCGTCTCTCCGTACTTGTGACGTACTCTCCAACATTCATACCGAGGCGCGCACTTAGCTCGAGAAGCTGGTAATGAATAGGAAGCCTGATTGATGCAATTTTCTCGTTCAAATAATAATGGAGGCAATCACTACTCTCTCTCTTTATATATATCTCTATATGTATAACGTGCGATGGTTAGAGAAGTAAAACGCTTCTACAGTCAACGAGCAAAAAAAGAAAGAAAATGGAAAGGGGAAGGGAAAATGTGAGGAAGATTTCAGGAAATTTTCTCTTTCCTCACTCAGTGGTAGTCGGAACTAACTATAATCAGACTCGTATAAGTTTTTATTAAATAATAGATAAATTATATAAAAATCGATATTAAAATCAATATTAAATAATATATTATACGTTAATACCATTAATTTTAATAATGCTGTGATTTGAAAAGGGTTAGTATTGATATTTCAGTTCAAGTTTTGTGAGTTTGAGTATATAGACGCCGGGATTGCGCGAGTGAGAGAGAGGAAACGGTCCGGAGACGAGTGGTATCCGCTCCGGTAGGCGAGAGTCCCGCCCCGGAGGAGAGGGAGGCTTGGCTGTATCCCACCAGCTAGGCCCGTGACCAAGGGAAGGGGGAGAAAGTGGACAGCGGCTGACCGAATGTCCCGGTAACACTCGTAGTAGTGACACCTCACCACTTCAATATCCTTGTAGCAAAAATGTAAATATGCAATTTATCTGACGCTCTAGTTAAATAGTCATCATTATATTATTAATATTATATGTAGTTACCAATGTTTCAAATACATTTTTTTAATTCATTTATTTAATTTACATTAAATTTATTAATAATTATTTTGTATTACTTAATTATAGAAAAATGTAGTTAAAATGTCAAAATATTATTAATTTGATCGATTATCAAAAAATTTAATTTATAAATGAAAAGCAATTAAAGCTCCATAAGCCCATAAGTTATAAAGTTTCTGAATTCTGTATTTGCTGAAAGAAATCCCCACCATCAATGTGCCAAGGTTTATGATTTTCTTCCTTTGTGTATAAAAAGCATCAAGAGTGACTCTCTTTTTAAATCAAAACTGAAATTAGTATTAATTAACAAGGAATTTTATTCCATTAAGATGTTTTTTGCAAATAAATTGCCAGAAAATTGTTTGCAGTTTTAGAAAACCTTATTTATTTCGTTTTCTTGTGATTTTGTAGCATTGACCATTATCAATGAATATTAATATATATGTGCTGTATAGTTGTTTTAGTGTATGTTAAATATGTTTCTGACGTGATCAATGTTGTCTTGTACGACCTTTATGTTCGAATAAAAATTATTATTATTATTATTATTAATATTTGACATGGTGTTCTTGACTTTTTTAATTTTTTTTTATTCACTATATGAGACTGCAGCAAGATTCAAAACAGGACAACTAGTGTTCAGCTTAATGAGATAAAGAAATATTTCTCATCAGAAAATGCTTAAAAAATAAATATTTTGCATCAGTCTCATATTTTTATATAAATACATGTTCTTAAAACATAATTTGGAAAAAAAATGTTAATTGGTACATATCTCATACTATTTGTTGAAACATCAATACAACTAAAATATATATAAAAAAAATATGAATATAAGAATTTTCATATAATAATTGTATTAAACGACAGTATTTAAAAATATTTTCGGCAGTGCTTTTTCTATCGATTTTGTCATGACATTGCTTGCAAGACACCTCACGTTGAAATATACTCTCTTTACCACTCCCTCCCCGCTTTGTCACCCTTTATTTTTATAAATCTCTGAGCAGAGTCCCAACAGGTCATATTACAATGTAAGCCACAGTTTATACACAGCTTTAAACTTCTCTCCCCTCTTGTCGTGTTAATGTATGCGACAATTCAAACCGGCATATATCACATTACAAAATATACTGGGAGAATACTTTCAATTAAAATTATACCCTATACATATAATATATGTCAGCTATAATGTCTTCATAATATAGTCTTCGTTTCAAGTATTTTTTTTTATGTGAGAATATTAAACAAACAAAGGAGTAAGTTTATATTATTTTATTTTTTATTTGAATTTTTGTTTTAGTCAATAGTACTGAGTTTTGATCTCGCTGCAGCCTTAATATATTTTTAGTACTTTTCAACATGGCCTTAAATTTAAAATTAAATTATTTTTTCTTTGAAATTGAGAATATTTTGACTTCTAGTTTAGACAGAACAGTTTATTTTAAGGAGGATGCGGAAGAAACAAGACAAAAAACTTCTCTTTTTATTATTTTGAGTATGTCCATATATTTTTTTATTTATATGAGTGTTAAATTTTGTGACATATAAAGCTAGCTTTTATTATTAATTATTACCATTATATTTCTTGCGCATATCGAAAAAAAAAATTAAATAAGCTCCTTAGAAGTATGCAACCAATGCTACATATGTGTGAAGAAAAAAGCCTACATTGAAGGGGACGTAATTTGCAGCGGTCAAGTATTTGTTTTGGTCCAAGTCAATGTTGTTTCTTCACAAGTGGGGTATGGTGGCTAGAGAGCGATCTTAAAAAGGAAATAAAGGCCGAGAGGAAATTTACCTTAGTCCTCTTTGATGAGGAAAACAAGCCGAGATAATTGAAGTCTGCAGCGAGGGAAATGGATACAAAGAAGAAAGAGCCAGACATATATGAGGTACTGCTGCGGCTGTGTGGCTGCTGCTGCTGCTTGTATTGACCGCCTCTCTCTTTATCCCACCAACTCTTAAGTACATTTTTACGCCTTTGTTTTTTTCTGTTTTATTTTTCAACTCAACAACAAAGCCTATAAAATACAACCATATATTATTTAAAATGTTTATATACTTTAACATTTTTACCAGCTCTCAAAATACACATAAATAAATTGCTAGTGCAATAATAGCTAAATTTCTATGTATCTAATGATTTCATAGTTAAAAATGAGCAAATTCGAATTATAGTTTCTCTTTAGGAAATTACTATTATGAATTTTAAGCTTATTGAGATTCGATGATATAATTGTATTTAATTAAATGTCATTTTGACGCAATAAGTCATTATTTTTACCGGAATCAAGAAACGCAATAAACATAATACATTTATAAATCGGAAATAGAACAAAGAAGGCATAGAACGTAATTTCTTACCTATCTATCCTATCTTTAAATAGATTCAAACTGTTTCGAGATATTAAATATTTCGAGGTAAAACTGCTCACTTCGCTTACAAAATGCAAGCTGGAAGAGCGGCGCGTGGTGAAGGGGATTGTAAATTTCTCGGTTCCGCTTCCACGAATCGATCTCGGTTGCCATGGAAGCACTTCCGGTGCGAGCGAGGCAGGCAAGTAGGAGAGCCCCGCAACCACCACTGCGCGCCGCCGGTACTTCGTCCTCGCACCATGGCCAATTTGGGAACCCAAATCTCCTCCTCCTCCTCCTCTCAAATTTAATCATAAGATATAGAAATGTAAAGCAATTCAATTTTAACACATTACTTTCACTTTATATATAAAAAAATGTATGAAAAATGTGTTTTGCCTTTCTCTCTCTTTATTTAAGATTTTTTTTTATTAAATTCAAAATATTGTAGGAGACATCGGAAATAATAATACTGACATTTTTATATGCTTATAAGATAAAAGTAAATGGTTTAGAATTTATTTTTACGTTATGTATAGGCTCATGTTATTTTACGTTATGTTAATATTTTCCAATCATTTTAATTTGAATAGATGATATGTATAGTATAGGTGATATTTTAGAAGAAATTGTAATAAAAGTAAAAAAAAATATATAACTATTTGTTGATAAAAAAATATGGACATCATAATAATATAAATCCATTGAAATATTTGAAATAATGGAAATCTAGTGAAGGTGTAGACTAAATTTTAGTCTATGTTTAAGTTGATATAAAATATAAAACAAAATAAGAAAAAGCTATTAACAGTCACAGAATAACCAACTTAATAAACCAAATCAAACAGAGTGAAAATAATTCATGCAATGCTGGAAATGTGGATATAATTAAAATTATATTTATATAGTTTAAAGTATTTTAATTTGACAATTTACTAACTCATTTAAGGATAGAATATTTGTAATTCTTGCATCGAATGCATCCTTGTTACCCAACGATATAAAGCCACGGTACAACAATGACATGCTGATTGTGCAACTTGCACTTAAGTTTCCACAGCCTCGCCTGTGACGTCACAGTTCATCTCCATGGTCGCCATAACAACGCGAGTGTTTAACATTCTTTCTTGGTTGTCCAGTGTATTGCACTTTAAAAATATAACTTAAAGATTTTAACATACAATATGTACCCTTGTTGCAATTTTGGATCAACTTAAAGTAAAAACAATAATATTGAAGTTCAAGTAAACTTTTTCTATACAATAAGTTGAAATTTCTTCTGAAATCTTTCATTTTGTTCGACGCCCGCCGTGTCTGTCGAAGAGAAGAAAATTTCTCGCTATCTCATTTCCGTCTGGTGCCACCCCCGCTGGAAATCTTTCTGTCGCTCCACAGCGATGGAGACGCGGCGATATTAATTTTAAAATTAAAATATGAGGAGGCAAAAAGTGTGTGTCAGCTGACACTACCCCCTCCCTTCCTGCCCCTGCCTGCAGCCGCCACCGCCGGCTTAGCAGAGAAATCACTCGCACCGTGAAAAACTTTCAAATTTCTTTGCAGACAAAAACTTGTTATTAGATTATAAGATTTTTTTATTCCAAGAATTGTGTTTTTTTATATCAATTACAAAATGTGACAGCTGAAATTTGCTACAAGTGTGCGATAAGATGATTTTCTGTATTTCATTTGATTTACTTCATTATATATGTAGAAAAAAATATGGAAACTAATGGTATGATTAATTAAAAAAATAATTTCAGTGTTTAATGCTATTCATTTTAAATCAGAATATTATATACTGAATAGTAAAGATAGGACCAGATAGACCAGATAGTTAAGATATATTTTATGATAGAACTATTAATAATAATAATAATATCATATTGTACTGTAGAGTACAGTAAATAGCAGAACATTTTTTTTGGTGACGGATTTAACAAGTATTCATAATTGATCTAGTAAAATTTATAATACTGACCATGAAATAATATATTTTTTATATATAATATAAATTGAATTTATTCTTTCCAAATTTGATAAGTTGTTTATTTCTCTTGTGGCTGTACATAATACAACATATAGAGACAAGAAACTTTGAAAGTACCTTAAAAACTAAACATAACACAATATTGCATAATCTTAAAATTAGTAGTAAAAGTTAAAAGATGCATGTATTAATATATACATAAAAAAGATCAAACATGCAGGAAGAGAAAGCAAGATTTTAGTTTGAGGGATTTAGAGAGCAAAATTTAACAAGATATGTGACATAAAATATAAATGCAGAAGAGAGACAGAGAAAATGATTTCCATCGTCATAAGAACACTTTTTTTGAGTTCATTTCTTTTTTCCCAACTTCCATCAAGAGAAAGAAAAAATCTGACATAGCAGTATTTAAGAGCATTTCTTTCTCTTCACTTTTTTTTTTCTCTTGTTAAGTGTTTTAATGGACTTTGCACTGCCAATTTACAGGGTTCATAGTTGAGCTCGAGCGTGACGGAGGGGTTGGCGGCAGGCAATCAGGCGGGCAGGGGTCGCTTGTCACACTCGAGTAGCCAGTGACACGTGGCCCACACGTGGCAATCATGGCTCTCACGATACAGTAGCACGTGAGTCTGCTAGGGGTGTTGTGTGCACGAGAAAATGACGTGGAAAATGTTTGTGAAAATATAAATATGAATAAAATTTTACTAGTAGCTGTGAAAAGTGACAAAAAAATGGTAAAATATACAATATATTAATCTACTAGAATTATATAGGAAATTGTTAGAAAAATACTAGATTAAGTTTGACGTTAAATATGGATAGAAGCTATATTTATTTTTTTAAATAAAGCATTATGTTATCAATTTTTAATGTGAAATCAATGGTCAGCATCCATGATGACATCACCAATCCTTTGTCCTCCCATTTACTCACAAAAAAAGATTGGGCGCACGTAAGATCCTATACGGAGCAATTTTTCGATCGCTTATTGTTAACCCTCTAAATAAGTTATGTTTGCAAATTTAAAATTACGTATTGGCACTAACCTTTTACGTTTGCTGCTATAAAAATTTTATTATTTGCCTTGGGTCAGTTTAATTGAAGAGCATCTAAAGAATTTCGCGGTAGTAGTGTTTTGACTTCGAGCCGAAAAAACGTGCGCAGAAGGGTTGCGCGCCGATGCGCGGTGGTTGCAGCAGGAGTCAAAATCAGCAAACGAACATGGCGACTATATAATTTTTCTGATGGATACTTACCATTGCACTTTTCTCTCTAGATGTCCAAAAACCCTTGAACTTTATGCAGTTGATGGGATGTTGCATGAATAAATAATATCAACTAGTAAATATTTTCTAAGTTCTATTGAAAGAAACTAAATATTTCTATTCTTTCTTTTGAATATTAAATATTCCCGTTCCACATAATTAAAATTCTAACAGAAATTACTGACATTTTCAAATTTATCTAATTAAAATTAATATATAATTCTTACAAACGTTTTATAACATTGATAATTACTAATTTAGCGTGATCATAATAATTGCTATACAATAAATAATCTGACAGTGTTAACTTAGCGTGTCAGTCAGTTTAGAAGCTTCTGTTTGGCTACTACTTGTGTTCGAGCTAGCTCAGTACGCACGCCATGTCGCTTGCACTGCTTTATCACCGCCCGGCGTGAGTGATGGCGCTCTGTCACGCAGCGTGGGGCAGCGTGCAGGGGAGGGGGGTCAGCTGACTTACGTTCTTTATGTTTACATCATTGAACTTGCATTAAAACATAAAAGTCATCATAATTGTAAATAAATAGTAAAAAATATATGTCAAAATATAAGCGTAAATTCGATTATAACGGTGTAATTAAGATCGATATCAATGTAAATATTTACATGTTCTTTTTTATGATTTTATTGTTGTATATTTTCTATCTCAACACTATATACTATGGGGACTATGGGGACATATATAGCAAATAGAAGTAATAATTGTAAATACAGATTTTACATTTTAACGTTTTATCATAGGTATATTAGTTATCAAATTTGACAGTTAATTTGAAGAAAGATTATTTTTTCAAACAACAAGTCCAATAAGAAAATTTTGCTCTAAATAACTAAAAAATATTTTTTTTATGAATGATAAAAACGTTTTATTCAACAGAATCAGGTTAAATACAAACAAATTAAGAATTAGGTATCTATATATAGTATATATTCTCTGATACAAAGTCACATTCAGTCAAATATGGAAGAACTGCAAACTGCATGATGCATGATGAAGAGGATACAACAAAATAATTATAAAATAATTAAGAAATAATCTTTACGTCTTTTCGTAAGTAAATATTAGACATAAGAATTAGATTTTCTTCGTTTTTCTTGTACAAAGGATTCATCTGACTTTTGATTCGTGAATCGATAACAAACTTTTTACTACCTTTATTCCATAACAGTATAAATTGCAATAACGACGAAGGAACAGTGATTTTAAGTTCTTTATTTTTGTGTAACTGTGAATACTCGTCATATTCTGGATTTCGAGTCCTCACCGAGCTGCTCAAGTTTCCCACAGCGACGACAGTTGAATGTAACATGCGGGGCCACCACTCCAAACACGGCTTTGTTTCCGAGAGGCTCTCGACGCCGTGATTGCGCCTCATTATTACCGCGGGAGAGATGCATTAGTCTGTATTCTTTGCCTCCTCAAGTAGTTGTAAGCTCCACTATTATACTCTAACCACCGGGTTTTATCTGCTGCACATTATATTGTTACAGAGTTACTAGTATTTAGTATTTATCACATGATGTTAAATGTGCGTTAAAATATGGGATTTTAACGGAAATAAAAAGTGGTAACAAGTTATTCCGTTTGCAAAAATTTCTTACACAATTTGATGTTATAATTTATAAGTACTATATTTTGGCATTTAAAGAGAACAATTCTTAATTACAGTATGAATAAATTAATTATAATATATTTTACTTCCCATAGAATATGTATTACCATTATTTATTATATGGTATTATAAATTTTATTTTTTTAATACTCCATACTGCTCATGGGCAAAAAATATATACATCAACGTCCTTTTTCCTATTAATTTCATATTTTCTGTATCGTAAGGACATAATGTTCCTAATCCGTCTATACCTCACAATGATTTGCCAGAGATTATAATGTGTGACCGATTTTTGGAAAAAAATACACTAATAGTTACATTAATTCAAAATTTTTGACCATGGAGTACCGACCTCAATTTTTTTTTTATTGCAGAAATGATTTTTTTTTTTTTTTTTGAAACCAGGAACTATTTTTAAAAAAATATTGAAAGTCTGTTCTATGGTGTCACGGGCGTTAATTTCCTAATTTCTTAATGAGAGGCGCCTCGTGACGTCATCAAAATGGACTTTCAATATTTTTTTAAAAATAGTTCTCGGTCTCAGAAAAATCTGAAAAAATTCAGAGTAGCATATTTTTGCACCCTCTATCCATTTCTGCAATAAAAAATTATTTTGAGGTTGGTACTCCATTTAATGTTCGAATCTACTTATGATGTTATGATGACTGCAGTGAAGGCACTCTTTTTTTTTTTTCAGAAAAGAATTATCTCTGATAATACAATTAAAGATTCTGTCCCTCCAAATGAACACCAAAACTGTTCAACGTGGTGCTAGAGAGAGGTTCCAGTTAGCTCGACTACCTGCCTGCATACTATATTTTCTCCAAAGTAAACGCTTACTGTTCTCCAATGTTATGCATGATATGTAAACACTGGTATCTGTGATGATATACATGACATGGCTACGGCAAGGAGGTCCGCCCGGTCGATATCCGGTACAGACAGACTAAGCCCCGCCTACGTTGCGCTACCTCCGCGTTGTTCGGGCCCCAATCAGCTCGCGCGGGTTGCATACTCACAGGCGAGCCTCATTATTGGGCCGCTTCCGGCACGCAGCAGGCTGACACTACAGCGAGGAGAACGTGCCCGGGGCGTCACGCCGACGTACCCTGCACGATAATTGCGCTGCTGTTCACCGACTCTAATTGCAGTTGCAATGTTGCATGACGTGAACTCAATATCAAATACTTTGATATAATTGTGATATTGAAATATATTATTTTTTGTTGGTGTAAATGAGATAGATTGAACTGGGAATTTAAAATATTATTATATAAAAGAGCAAAGTCAAAATTATAGAAATTTTCATTTCATAATGGAAAACGAAATTAATTGTAAATGTAGAATAACAATTAATGTCCTGCATAGTCTTTTAGTGCGTAAAAGAGAACACAACACTAATCTGTTATAAAAATGAAACATATCCTGTATTACTTAAATATGAATGCATATTTTAACTTTTGAGTCACCCGGGTTGCAGCTCCTTCATCAAAGCAGAAATATTTTTTTTTCAGTATGCATAACTTGTATTGATTTCATGGGTATAGTTGATTGTATTGTTTTCTTGATTCTATATAATTATGCTTTTTAAATAATTACATAATATATTATAAATTTAGTATAGTAAAAAATTTAAATTGAAACTCAACATTGTTATTTTAAACAAGTTTTAAACTCCCAATATATTTAATTTCATAACGTAATTTCTAATTTTAATGTAATACAATATTTGTAAAAAAATGGTGATAATGCGTCATGTTTGATGTGATCGAGTAACTGTTAGTAAGTGCGTTTATATTTTTCCAAAAATTATATAGCTATATACAATAAATGCATTATATTTATTAACATTTCCATCCAACATGATCCAACTGTAATGTGTGCAAGAAGACAACATCGGATATTTATAATAAAAACACTAATTGCCTATTACGATAAAGATGATAAAGTAATACTAGTTCTATGGTATAGCAATCAAAAGTCATTTAAATTTTATTGTTGTATATAAAATGAAAAGCATTGTTACTTTCAGCAATATGAATGCCATCTGTCCTACAGCACAAGAACTATAAGGAAACAGTTCCATAATGCTGGAGAGGCACGCCGACACTCGGCGATAACTCTAACTAAATGAGTTCCAAGGGGTTGAAAAGGCAAGGAAGGGATGACAAACAGGTAATACAATCATGAAACATATTTGTGACAAAATGAAAATTTCGTACTCAAGAGTGGAATTGAATGTATTTCATATTCTCATTTTGCTAAATCTTCACTACTTCGCAAGTAAATGGACAATTTTTACTCACTTTGACTTGCCTCATTTTTTACTCCCCTTGGTTACTTGGTTTGGTTCTATGGCAGGGTGGGAAATGACAATGGGAAAGTTTTGAAAGGGATTTGATGGCGGGGCTGTCACGATTCGTTACGTCAGGCGCGTGGCGGGTCACGTGGCACCGGTAGCGCACTTAGTTGGCAGCAGGTAGTGACGACCCCTCCCTGCCACGCAAGGGTCATTTGTGACCAGTCATCGCAAGTCAATTCGTTTGATCTTCTTCAGTTTGCCCTCTATAGCATATGCTTTTTTTTTATATTTTTTTATTGTACAATAAAAATTAGCACTTTTTTGCCTAATTTCCATTATTTTTTTAATATTAATATAGTTATTATACTGTCTATAAAATGCATATAAAATACTTAAAATATGAATATAAAATATATGAAATATCAGTTTGTTGAGTAATTATATCTCTATTTAACTAAAAATATAAAGTTCCTATGTTATTGTATATAATATAATTATTACGTATTTTAAATTTTTCTCATTTATATTTTCCTTATATTTAATATCAAAGTTCAAAATTTTACTAAAAATATAGCATTGGAAAATTAAATAATACACAGCACTAGAAAAAAATAAACTGTTTACTTATAAAAGTTATGATAATATACTGGCATGTATTATTAATGACTTTAAATCTCCATCAATATTCTCATCACTACTATTATTATGCTTTTCCTCTATATATGCCATAATTTTACACACGCAACAATCGAACAACAATAGCGTCATGAGCTTGCAGCAACACCCAACACAAACACATAATAACAAACTAACAATAAGTATAGGCCTATTTTGAAATGAAAAAAAAAATAGCAGCGTTTTTATTTCTTCCACCCCCCTGATTAATGACTTGTGCTCGACAATAAATAAATATTATGTTGCTATATTTGCTCCATGGGGGTTATACTCGGCTAGGCATGGAGGGAGGGTCGACCATTAGCTCATTACCAGCGCCCCGGGCTGGCATGATGGATGAAGAGAAAGATCGTCTTAGAGTTCACAAGTCGTCGTTGAATAACTTTTAATTACAACTTGATTAATTAATTTATCTCTAGTTAACTATGAGTTTAAAAATCTGGAAAATTTGTAAAAATGTGGATTTTGAATGAAAATAAAAATTACTGCAGTTTGGTGTTTGGTGTATAGTAAAATTAAATTAAGATTGGATATATATATATATATATATATATATATATATATATATATATATATATATATATATATATTTATATTGTTTTCAAATCTACAGCATTTTTTATTATGCATTGATTGTAGCTTATTGTGTAAATTGTCAAATTCAATTAAATTAAAAAAACAAGTCAGTTCATGGCTTTAATTTGCTCATACAAAAAAATATATTATCAAGTATAATATATTTGTAAAAATATAATATACGAAATGATATATATATTATATACAGTACAAACAAAATCAAAGCTTTAAGTACTTACATTACAAAAAGCAAGTAACTTAATTTGTTCAAAAGATATAACTTTTTTAATAGAATACTTGAAACTTATTCTTTCAGAAAGATCTTTTCCTTCATAAAGCAAACTCTTCTCTCTCCATCTTTAAAGTGAGTTTTCAAGTTAGTTTAGTCGAAGTTCACTTGGAACTTTCTCGTGCGATGAGCGAAAGATGAGAAAGAAAAGTACGCGAGCAAGACTTGCTTAGTGGAGAATGAATGCTCTCTCTCTCTCTTTTGGTACAGTAGGCAAAGTTACAACTCTATGACTAATCTTGAAATTTCCGTTTTGGAATGAGAGATGTGCGTCACCATTTCCTGTAGAACGCATAGCAAATTCTACAGTAACTGAAAAGAGAGCAGAGAGAGAGAGTATAATATAGGAGGGGGTAGTTTTAGACGGGTGGTTCCACCACGGGTTATACGTTTCTATACATACAATGCTGCCTACACCCACCCTCTCATTTTAAGCGGCGATGATAAGCCATACCGAATCATGTACATCAAGCCAATTACCAAACCCTCGTAGTCGTCGTATATTGCCACCGCCACCACCACTGCTACCCTCCCCACACACATTAATGAACCATTCACGGTCGGCGGTGCTGCATCAGTATCAGTTACGCCAAGCGAACGTCTCGTCATGATAATAAGTGAGATAAAGCGATTAGTTTGGAGGAAATGCGTTGTGACGTAATCAAAATCAACTTTCCTGCTCAGTGTCCAAGTAAATCATCGGAGTAGTGACAAGACAAGGGGGAGGATATGCAGATTCACACAATTAAATAGCATGTTTTGTCTATTAGGTATTACATATATTTTGAGTGCTTTTTTAAATAAAGTAATGATTTTTTTTTTCATAATAAAGTGAATGAGCTTCATTTGCAGCATTTTATGTATCCCTAATATATATACCATTACGTTTTAATTCTTATTTTGCATGTATCAAGAATATCAAGATGTATTTCCAGCCGAAAAATATTAATATATAATATATGAAAGCAATAAAACAATATTATTTTTAATCTCTCTGTATTTTTATAATTATAATATTTTGATAAAACAAACGTCTCTTATTATCTTCTTAACCTACTTAATGGTTTCTCTATTAGTGCATATTTTACAAAGTTATTCAGAAGCTGATTAAAAAATAGACGCATCATCTCTGCAACACACATAAAAAACTTAATTACTTTATCATGTAGATGAATTTTTATAATTTATTCTCTCTACGATATTTTTTTCCTTTTAAAAATTGCAAAAACTCGTGCTTATCTACTTTTTATACATTTTTAAAATAAAAAACATTGACTGAAGAATATTACACAGTTCTCGACTATGACGTCACATCCGCTCCGACTTCTCATTAGCTAGCAGGACAAAGCACGCTCGGTAATTAGCAAGAAGACGGCCCCGAGCGACGAGCTGGGTTCACTGACACAATGCTGAATCTTTTACATACGTTACTTCATTAAGATGCTCAAGTTATTCATTGTATTCACCAGCAAAAATAATATCATTATTGTTGTAAAAATGTATGTATTACAATATTTTTTTATAATTTTAATAATGTTTTTGTTCTGAATATAAAAAAAAAATCAGGGAAATAAAATAAAATTTTTATTTTAATATAAGTCTTAACGAGCAATTAATTTTAATTAACATTTGTAGTTTTTATATCTATGATTTCTATTCTTTATGATTAAATAAATATTTTTTTTTCTTAAGTAATAGAAGCTTCAAGTTCGCTGATTTTCCAGTGTCCTCTTATATAAAGCTATGTTAAAAAATGAAAATTCAAAATAGCTGTTTCAAGAGCAAGACTTTAAGAGGAAAATAAATTCATGATCGAGATACCCTTAAAATAAGTGGGGATTTTTTTCAAATTAAAAGCTTTAAAGAGGACTGAGAAAATTTTCCCCACGGTAACTATTGAAGTTTTTTATGAGTTTTTTTTTTTTTTTTTTTTTTGTTTTTTTTTTTTTTTTTTGTTTTTTTTTTTTTACTTTTTTCTTATATGCGTGATCCTAGAAAAAATACCTCAAAAATAAAAACTTAATCGAATCGTTTCAAAACATCGTCAGTAGTCAGAAAGGTTCAGCCCCTACAATGTATGCAACCGCTAGAAAGTGACTGCACGACAAATAACATAACTTCCAGGCGTCAGTCACTCACCGTTCTTGGAGGTCCGCAGCGAATCTCCCAGCGTGGCAGGAGTGGAGCTGTGGTACGAGGGGATCTTGCCACCAGAGGACATCCCTAGAACCACACAAACAGTCAACCTGTGGCCCTGACAGGTGGTGAACGGAGGAGTAACCCTGGTTATATTTGACACTGTAGAAAATTGTTCATAGCTAGCAAACAATAATATTATATATCTGTAATATTATAATATATAAAAACTAAGAACAGAAGAAAAAATAATTTTTTGCTATGCCAAGTATTTAAGAGCATCGCCATGCATGTCTTGAAATTATATTTATGTAAAATTAAACAATAAAAAGAACACAAGCGACGGTTTCAATTTAAAATTGATTATTCGACATAATAAATAACACTGTGATAGTTCAAATACTTTCAAATTACGGGTGTATGAATGTATTTAAAAACTTTTCAAATCAAAATTCAAATGATTTTAACAAAACTTTTTATAATACTACAGCCATGCAGTAACAATAATCATAATTATTTATATGTCTACATTGTCATATTTTCTGCCTGGTAAGAACTTCGACGGACTTATTATGTAAATAACTAAGTCATGTCCTACGTGAGTCAAAACAAGAAGTAAAAATTTCCAGCATCATGCATTCAGACAATAAATTTTTACTACAAACAATAAAAGCTGAGAACTTCGTTGCCATGGTTACCGGGTAGATCAGGGGGGGGGGGGCAGATTAACTGCAGTGCTATCTTGCACGCGTGCATCCTCGTGTCCTGATGACGACGAGGCGCTCACGTCTCCTCTGCTATCGCACCACCAAGCAAGGTTTAATGTACTCGCGGGTTCGTGAGACATTACTGTGACGTCATAGGTTGGGAGAACTTTGGAGATTTTGGGATTTTGGAAATGTTTGATAGATTGTGAGAGAAAATATATATTTTTTATCACTTCCATTCTCCTTATATAAATCTTACAGAGTTTGAGAAATGAAAAACGTATAGCTTAATATCTCTTAACTTAATTAACATGATATTATAATGTTTTATTAGTAATTCAATATTTTAAAAATCATGTATTTTGAAGATCAAGTAAAAAAAAGCAAAAGCAAAAAATGAAGAGTGTTATAAAATAAATGGGGGGCATTCACAAAGCACTTTAACCCCAACTTTAGCCCCAAGTTTTATCCCTGCATGGTACTAAACATGTTGCTAAACCAGGGGCTAACCATGTCTAGCTCCTAGTTTAGCACCATGTTTAGTACCAGGGATAAAACTTGGGGCTTAAGTTGGGGTTAAAGTGCTTTGTGAATGTCCCCCAATATTTTTATATTATATGTATACGGTATTTTGTGATTTTGATTTTAGAGTATGTAAATTATTAATAAAATTATAGGCAGTATAATTAATTGTATGCATGAAAAAAAATAAATGACCCTGTTAGGTGTAAGAATGCTGGGCTTGCCTAATCCTCGCCGCAATAAATAAAATTTCTATTCTACTCTTATACGTTACACGTTCAATAGGTTTTTATGAATTTGCAAGTTAAGTGAACTTAATAAAACTTATATGTGTTTATTTTTTGACACGCAAAACCCGGTTTGTTATTGTGTTACAACAACTGAAAATTATGCTAGTTGCGTCTGCAGTTCGTCGTATATTTGGAGAGCGTCGTATATCGTGTTAGGAAGCTGCAGCTCACGGCAGAGCGAGCGTCTGTTGAGACGACGCTGCTCCGGGGGGTCGATACTCGGTCCTATCTGATTGGAGCGCCGCTCGCAGCGGGCTGGGGAGGAGCTCTAAGCAGTAATAACATGGCGGCGCGCAGTCTCACGTACCTGAGGAAGACGAGTTGCCGTTTGCGTGTTGGTGACTTGCGGGCTTGGAGGGGTCACGACTGGGACTCTCCTGAAGGCCTGCAACGCAAATATTTGTAATCATAATTAATGTACAAATCGGGCCAGTTCTAACATCACTCATGTCTGATCTGGTGACGTTGCAGTGCTATATAAGGGATAAAGAGATGCAAATTAGAAACATTGGAAGAGCACTTGATCTAGTTGATCTAACAATTAATGAAAAGGTTATGTTCACGATGGAGTGTTTGACAACGCCCACAAATGCAGGTGTGACTTTTCTTGCTGTTTTAGGTGTACTTCAGGATTATACACTGGAGGTATTATAGAGTAAGAATTATGCACCTCTTTAGAAAATATAATAAATTTATATAAGAGTAATTTCATCACTAATTAACTGTATTTTATATGCCCTTTAAGCAATAGTATTTCAATATAAGTACTATATCAAAACTAGGTAACTTTTAGTTTAAAAGTGTTAACAAATCTTTTGTATCGTTTGCCTTCATAATACATTAAAAAAAATAACACACAAAAAGCCCGAAATAAACTAGAAACAAAATTACGATTCATAAAAAGTGCCATGAATTTACATTACGTGGCCATTCTGTGCCAAGACGTCGTCGGGAGGTAATTATTATTTAGAGCTTCAGTCGGAGACACTCGCGACGAGATTTCTCCGGTGGGGGAAATCACCATCAGAGTGCTAATTGTCAATGCCGCCACCGTGGCACTATCCCGCGCTATCTCCGGAAACTGCAGCGTTGGGGCGCCATCAAGCCATTGCAGGGAAATGAACTTGTCCTTATCACAACTGCTTTGAGGCAGCCCAATTTTTCAACCCAGGAAGAGGAAAATGATCATTGACAAAAATCATACAAATACACAAAAAAGAAAAAAAAAATGGTTTGACAACAAAAATGTACTTGTAAAAGAAATTAATAACATTCAGGGTAAAAAAATATATATTTGACTTTTATCACAAGAAAAAAAAAATATTGTCAACTTTCTGATATTTATTTGTTGAAAATGATAAATTACTTTTACAAGGAAAGGTCACGATTTTTTTTTTTTTTTTAACTATTATAAATTTATCATTTTCATTGTAATATAAAACACAATATAATTTAATATCGGACACTGAAATCTTTATATATATATATATTTTATTATACGTATGCTCTCATAAACGTAAATTTTAAAAAAGTTTAATTATTTTCCCAAAAATTTGATGCAAAAGACAAAACATAAACATAAAAATATTGCAATAAAAATAAGTTAACAGAGTTTTGCCCTTCCCTTCGGTGAATGGAATTTTTGTAAACGATTATTTTGCGGGATACACGTTTGATTTAAAACAAATTTGCTTGCAAATGTGCTGATTATTCAGCTGGAATGTTATATAATATATTTTGAACTTCATAAAATAAAGTTTTAAAATTTGTACTAATTAGTCTTACGTAACTTTTGTTTCTTAAGCATAAAACATATTATATTTATGCGTTGAAATTATGTTATCTTAGTGTAAATTTTATGCTTGAAATAAATGTTAATATTAATTAATATTAATATTATACCTCTGCAGCTTATCCAAGTTTTAAAAATACTTACATATATAAAGTAGTATATAGAGTAAATTCAAAACCTTAAACATTAAATATAATATACTCTCAAGCATAAAAAATTGATTGGATCTGCACTTGAAATGATATACTATACCTATGAAATATAATTGTTCTCTACTTGAGTTTATATTATCTCTACTTGAGTTTATATTATATTCCAGCATGACTATATATTACCATGTACAGCCACGTGGCATAAATTGGTTCAATATATGTACGCATGATCCGTAACCAGTTTGAATACCCGATCATTACCCGAGAAAAATTGCACTTACTTTCCCACGACCATCCCACTCGAACCAACAATGGAGACAAACTTTTGTGCATTGTAATGCATGCAAGCAAAACGTTCCCTTTTTGTTACACTATCATTTTTTTTTTTTTGTATACATCGTGTCAGTACTGATTAATGTGTGGAGAATTCTCATTGAATAACCCGCTATGACACCAAGCGCGCGATAACTTGTCAATGATATTCGCATGGTAGGGGGAGAAAAAAGGACAAGAGAGAGAGGGGGGATGCCACTCGACTTTTAAATATCAGGAGGAGTATAGTCAATCATATATAGGACAATATGATGGCTCAGTGTAGTCACTTTATTATATTTAGAACACATTGTTATAATAATTAAAATCTTCCATATGAGTTGTTATCAATTTTCTTTTTCATTTAATCAAATTAACTATTCAATTTCCTTTATAAAAAAATGAAAGATAAACTTAACTGTATTAAATATTTTAAATAAGGTATAACATCTTCATTCACTGATTTCAAGTTATAGTCATAAAATGTGTATACATTTTTCTCTTTAAATATAATTATAATATAATTTAATATGTAATAATACTTATAAATAAATTTTAAATGTATAAAATGTATTTTATAAAAATGAACAGCAGTGCTGACAAAAAATATTTCAACTAATAAAAAATGTAAAAACAGGTTACCTTATATCCTATAATATTATACTTGATATTTTTTGGCTATACTTTGAGAGCACACACGCAAGGAGCGGAAGCCTCACGCGCTGGTGCCGCGAGATGGACGATGTGTTGAGATAGAGGCGCCCCCCGGGGGAGGGGGCTGGTATCGCAGCAGCACAATGAGACCACAGTTGCTATGGCAACCAGGAAGTAAACGCGGCAAGAAAAGCGACAAGGAGAATGCCATAAAGCAAAAGCGAGAGACGATTCATCTTCCAACAGCCTCCTAACTTTTTTTTTACCCTTACTATATAGCACACGCCTTCCTCTCCTCCTACCGTAATCACCACTTCTCACCCCCTCCCTCCATCCCTTCTACCCTAGCTCTAGGGCGGATAATGAATAGTTGAAAAAACACTTTGACCCCGTGGAGAGTAAACATTGAAAAAAAAAAAAAAAAATGTAGAGAAAAATAATAAAAATATTTCTTTTATATTTTTTTTATATAAAAAATTGTTACAAATCATTAAAAACTGTTTTAATTAACACCAAGTAAAGAGTTTTTTTTTAGAGTGGTGGAGGGAAAAAAACACGCGTTAAGTTTAGCGCTTTTGTGAAATTCTCATTAGTGAATGAAGTATTGTTATGAGTTGGTGCTCTTAAAAAAACAATATCTTTTTATTTTCATTTGTTGGAATAAATGGAGTACGTCCTTTAATTCCTCAGGCACTGATGTAGAGAAAAAGGTTCTACATATTTGAAAAACATGTGTATTTATTTGTTTAACCAAATGTATTAAACAACGTTTTCTTTAAATATGAAAAAAACAAACAAAAAACAAACAAACATAATATTTGGTTTTTATTAATGTTTTTCTTTGCATTTACATGCATTGGTTAATTTTTTATTTTACATCGCTTCAAGTATCAGTATTAATACTATCATATAACAATGCTAAAATGTATGCATAATTCACTTATTTAACCGTTTGATGTAGAAAAGAAAGAGGAGAGCAGCCATCTTTATTGCCAACCCCTGAAGGATAGGCAACCAGTAGAACACATCTGTATATGTGAATGCTGACATTAAGGGGTACTACATGTGTTTTTTACAAATTTAATTAACTTTAATTGCTGTACTGTATCTATAATTTATCTACGTAAAAAGTAGCTAATAATTATGAAGTTGAACAACAAAATTCTTCAATTTTTCGTTACTCTTCACCGATGGACAAGACATCTTCACTAATTTTAAAAACAATTTTAAACACTGGTCATTATTATTAATATAATTACATGATATTATTTAATAACTAAGAACTTTAGAACGTAAGAATAAACATATTCTTTTTTAACACTCACCGTGATTCCTCTTGTCCACGGTGTCCTCCAGCTGTCTGGTGTGGCCCCTCGAGGGTTCATGCTGCTCGCGGGTGAAGGCCCCCAGGGAGGGGTGCGCCGAGGTGGCCAGTTCACTGAACACGCTGGCAGAGAGGTAGCCTCCGCTGACCTGAGGCACGGCCATGCTGGCACTCGGACTCTGTAACGCCGCCTTCGCCTTCTCCACGGACTGTTTGAGCTGCTCGAAGGTCGAGGTGGTGCCCGCGCCCAGTCCGGCGAAGCGGTAGGCGCAGTTTGTGGCCCAGTCGCCGGCCGGGGCCCCCACGCCACCCCCGGTCATGGACCCAACTCCACAGTCGTCAACTTCCGTCTTGATGTTGAGCTGAGCCGCGGCAGCAGCGGCAGCGGCTGCGGAAGACGCAGCAACGCGCTGTTTGAGGTCGAGAGCGCTCTGGTACGAGCACGAGCTCTCGTACATGCTCAGCATCGCAACGGGCGGCAAGATGGCGCGCTGTGGATGTCCACCTGCAAAACGAGAAGGAAGGAGAGTTTCAGAAGTTGTACCAACCTTTCAGGTTTCAGGGAATTGTCCAGCCTCGGAAAATTTCTCTTATCAACTGCGTCGATTTATCGTTTGAACCGACTAATAAGTCAGTAAGAAAAATTAAATAAATAAATAAATAAAGAATTTTAATTTGCGAGTCAGACAAAGTGTTTGGTACAGCACTATAGACGATGTTCCACTTTTTTGGACTAAAATTGTACATTGATAAAAAAAACAGTTATCTATTGGAGAAGGAAGTTTTGGCGTATATACTGGCAAACAGAACAAAAAAATCAATGAATAAATTTTAAATCATGGGAGCGCTAATAGACTTGAATATAAAATACGATTTAATTGAAGGTGATAATATTGATTTAAAATTCAATATCTTTCAATAATTCTGTTAGATAGTAACAAAAATATGCGTCGTTAACTTTCAAATTTATTTGCAAACGTTCATTAATTTGTAACCTCATTCACACTGAATGAAAAGTTACTGCTTCTTGTATTACATTCAGCACTCTGCAATAAAAATTTAGTACCTCTGTAAAATAATTTATGGAGTAAAAGTTTAAGAGCTACGTCAGACGTCAAAAATATGGACGGTGATAAAGTTATAATAATATTTTCTCCGGCAGCTATCTGGTTTCCGTGCTGACCCCGCGATAAATGTGAAATATCGTCTGCAGGGTGAGTCGCCACGGGTCGCTCGCTACATTTACCGCGCTGAAGAACTTGCAGGGAGACATTTTCAATTTTAACTTACTTCGCCAACATACGTATTGCTAAAAGTTTACAATATATACTGTAGTTACATTATAGTTATTTTACAATCAAGAAAAAATTATAACTTAATTTATGTGAGTTAAAATTATGCTGAGGGGCTAATGCATTTATTTTTAAATTAAAAGCTTTTTTGATTAAACAAAATATACAAAAAGTTGATTCTCTTTTTTAATACTATTAACATGTCATAACATGTCATGAGAATGAATTACTTCTTTCCTGCATTACCACAACACATTTTTTAAAATCAAATTTTATAGCTTGAATAATAAATTATAATTATTCTGATCAATAATTTACATTTTAATTATTTTATTTCTTTTGAGGCTTGTATTGTACCAGTACAAAATTTTATTAACTAATTCTTCAGTTAAATAGCTCAGTTAGTTCAAACAAAATTAATCAGTGGTACTAAATATTATGTTATTTCCCAAAATTTACGAATCACAGAGGTGTATTTATAAAGGCTATTGACAGCAACTGGTACTTGAGTCCTATCTATAGTATTTACAAAGACCTTGGGATGAGAATTACAATATGCTAAATTAAAATTGCATTTTGATATCGTTTAAAACTTTATATATCGACCATAATCGACCGGAGTCAATGGAAAAGAGCAGGCGCGGATCCAGCCGAAATTTCAGATTTAACATGGGCAATATAGGCATTTCCCCCACTCCAATTTTTTTTTTAACTTAGTTGGCCTTATGAAGAGGGCACTCCCCGATTTTTTTCTGTATCCGCGCCTGGAAAAGAGCATATTGGCTTTGAGACAATGATAACGTTGTTATAAGCTACTGGATTTTGAGAACTTCTTTCTAGCGATACTGCTTGATATTTTTCAGCATTACAGTACAAAATTCAAAACTTTATACAAATAATACATTGTATTTACTATTTAGTCAAGGTCTGCCACTGAGGTGTGCGCGTCAGAGCAGACACATTGCGGCCCGGGCCACTACCGCAATTTACATATAGCGTGGGTCGTGACTTCTGGAGGTGGCACTGTCGTCATGACATCTGGTGGGAGGATTGTGAACTTCACTCTTCAAATCGTTCAACTAACAATTGTTTATTAAATTAGTTTTATACAATGAAGGAAGACGTGATTTTCCAACTCTGTGTAAGTAATTTTGCAACGAAAGATTGTAAGCTGCGATTGCAAAGGGGGTTTTACCAGAGAATAAATTGGACCTATATATTCTCTGTTTTTATGTTCGCGTTACCTCCAAGATCAAACTTTGGACGTGCTTTGCGTGCTGCATACGTATATGCAAACCAGCAGGCGCAAAAAACAACATCCCCGCCCTCTTGTTAAAGATATGCAGCATAAGTACAAAGTATACATTTTACGAGTCAATTCTATCCACCAGCATATTTAAATGCGAATACATGCAAACATTGTCAGTTTTTAATGCTAGGTGTTGCATGCTTCTATTTTTTTAAGAGGATAAACAACATTGCAAATTTAAGCACTATTTAGAAGGTACTATTCATAAAAAAAAAAAAACACAATTCAATTTAATTATATAAAGCTTGTACATAGATTTGTTGTACATTTTTACTGCAATTAAAAATTGTAAAAAGTCACAGTTCTGATATATTTATTTATATTTTTATATATATTTTCATCATCATAATCCTATGCGCAAACTTTCTTGCTACATTATTAGGTAAATGTTTCTCTAAAAGTTAATCAAGTTAAAATAATTTAACTGGATGGGAAAGAGATTTTTAAAAATTAATTATTTATTCATGCACACGTATTATATTGTATTTTAAATTATAGCAATTATAACTATAGCTTTTCATAAAAATGACAATGCAGATTAATTTGAGGGAAACCATAGATAATCAAACCCTATAGATAAAAATATATATTAATGAACAATAATTATATCAGTTATATATTTTATTAATAACAAATTTTGATGTAAGTTAATTAATTTTTATGGCGTGTTTGCCATTTTATTGTTGCATTATTTTAATAATTTAAAAGCATATTAATATGTACTAAATAAACAATATTATATTGTAGCCAAATGATAAACATTAATATACTGAAAATGAATAATAATCAAAATCCTATTAATTTTCTCATAAATAATTTTTATGTGATATTTTTCCATTATCCAATCTAACAGCACTAATGATATTCAGTTAAGGAGGGCTGGCGTTGACTTTATTAAACTTCCTGTTCTTCTGTCAATCGCACCACCGCAATCTCGACCTGCCATCACTCTTTGTGGACACGCAAGGGGGAGGGGTGTCCTCAATTAGCACCGTGGTGGACTGCACGCTAAAACACCAGCGATAAGGAAGCGGCGTTTTGCAGTAGTTATTTTCCATCACCGGTTGTAGCGAATAATAAACAAGATGTTACTACTCTAATAACAATCGCAACGACCAATGTTGTAAACAAGGTAATATAAAAATTATTATATCCTCTCGTTTATTAAAAATAATGACTTTTAGATTCCATAAAATAATTTTTATGATTTAATTTGTTTTATATCAAAGATATTGTATATTTAATAATTTTAGATTGCAAATAAAATAATTTTTATGTTAGTAGATAAAATATTAAAATTTATGGTAATAGGAAAATAATATTATTAGCAATAAAGTTCAATCTAATTCCCACAGTTATAATTATTATAACGTTGCACTTCCATATTTCAATAAATCTTTTGAATTTTAATTAAAAGTTATTGATGCATAAATAATAAAATATTCATTCGATTTACTATTTTAAAGTAAAAAATTATTATTAAAAACAATTTGTTAATTACATCGACTAATGTAGACACTCTTTTGAAACACACAATCAAATCTTTTGCACCGTATATCCTCGAATATTTATAATTATACGATTCTTGTAGTCAATTAAATAACGAAAAATTACAAAATTAAAATAATATTTTGAAATCAAAACAAATAAAAAAATGAAGAAAGTTTCACGTTAATTGTATTGTATTTGATCCTTCTTTTCATTTCAAAACACACAATTTTTAAAATTATTTATCTGATTTTTAACTGCATGTAAAAATTAAATTACTATCATGCCTCACATTTTTGCATTATTGGGACAATGCTTTGAATTGATACAAATTTATACTTTATTTTAGCATGAAAATAGATATGTCATCCTCTCTATTCTGTTTTAACTAACATAAATAATTAGCAAGTATAATATTCATGCAATGTCCAATTGTAGACATTATTAATAAATAAACAACAAAAATTGTAACCTTTCAATAAATATGCAAATCATCCATAAATTAAAATATTTTTTGCAATACATGCAGTTTTTACCTTAGATATGTTTTTTTTAGCGGAAATGTCCCGTTGAATAGTTGGAAACAAGTTGACAGGTGAGGAACTTGGTGGTCCCTGTTGCTTTTGCTCGTCGGTGCCAGTAACAGAAAGTGAGTGAGGTTACGAGGAAAGGAGTACGGATTTCCTCGCCTTCCTTCCTGATCCCAAGAGATCGCTAGCGCTACGCCGGAGTATAGAACCACAAAACGGAAGAAAATGTTCTCTCCACCCGTTCTCTCTTCTCTCTCTCTCTCTTAAAAGTGGGCGGTTACCTTTTTATATATAATAAGAACACTCCTACTCCTCCTACACTTCTATAATATTTACACTTAAACTGTCACTCACTTAAATTCAATCATTTCATCAACACAATAAGTAAAATAATAATAACAACAACAACGTGAAATACATGTGATGTTGAAGCTACGGAAATCATTGTACGAATACCTAACAGTATTATGCCTTAAGGGAGTAACAATATCTAAAATAAATATATATATATTTTTTTGGTAAAGGAGAGGTGGGGAAAGAGAGGGGATGTATAAAGTTATTCATATAACATGGTTATCCTTAGAGATATCCCTATATACATTTTCAACCAATAAGCTAGTAATGATGAATTAATAGAATCTTCCAAATGGTTTATATATACAATTTTTATTCTTATTTATAAAGTTATTAAGGTTTAGAATGGCGTGTTACATAGAACGCCATATCCCACGGGGGAAGTTGGGTTGGGGTTGAAATTTGATTGGACGCCAGAGGGCGCATGCGTCACGTGATACAAACAAGCCGCTAGCGAGAGAGACTGCAGGAGAGAGAGAGATGATGATGGGGAGAATTCAAGTAAATGCAGCCAGCATCCCTGATCCACAGTAGCAGGTCCCTTAGTAACAAACTTTAGTAAATAGAAATTAAAATTTAAGATTATCATCAAAATGTATGTTATTTTCATAATTTGTTTTCCAACACTGCGAAAATATTGAATTATATTATAAACAATATAGCGTATAATTTGTTAAAAACATTAAATTTGAAAGGTCAAATCGTTCTTAGAGTGTTTTATACATAATACAGGATCAAGTTATAATTTATTATTTTCATTGTATATTTTAAAAATTATAACAATTCCATGCAACGTTTACATTATTACGCTTTAATTATTTACTAACATAAATTTTCATTAATAGTAAACAGGTTATATTTATAAAATATAGTCTTAGTACATTAAATATTATACATGACGTTAAAAGAGATAAAGCAATATATTTTTTAACGTACCTCATCGTCAGTATATAATTTATGTGCTAGCAAAGTTGAGGTACATTATAGAGCACACCGCGATTTTATCTCTTGATGTAGAACAAGGATCCAATATAAAAGTAGTACGAAGTATGTAGTTAGGAATTATGAGGTTATGTGTTTGAATAATTCAGCGATGTTCGCTCGCCCTCATGCAATATTAAACTAAGTTATGGACCTTGATTTGCATAATATTGACGTAAAAATAAAATAAGCTAAAATAGAAATTAAATTGAAAATAGTGAACAAAATTTTCATAAAAAAAATATATATCCTTAATTAAAAAAAAAAGCAATACGATTAAGGGAAATTTGATTTGACAATTCATACATATATCTAAATATCACAAGCAGTCTCAAATTTTGTAAAATGCCAATGATAAAACGAAGAAAACTTTCATTATGCAGGTTGTCCCAAACGCATGCATGTTATGAATTATGCATGTAAGTATGCAAATATCATTTCAATATTTAAATTACTTTAAATATGCATTGTATACATAGGTCAAAATACTGTATGAATATTTTAAATGAGATGGCTTGTTTACAGAAATATTTGAAAAAAAAAAAATTGTAGTCCAGCTTTATAGAATTTTAATTATAAACTAAATTAATGTAAATTGTAAAGAGACTCTCGCCATTAATAGACATGCCTAGTTTAGTAAATAAGTCATATTATTTTATAAAAAAAAAAGTCGAGAAATTTTATTTTGCTGCTCTTTTGTGTAAGTGAAACAAATTTGCAGTGGAAGTCCGGTAAAGAATTGTCACTTAACATTCTTTATGAGCCCATTGACGTTTCCTTTTAAATCCGCAGCACAAAAAAAGTTGCGCGCTCTGAGAAAAGAAGGACGTTTTACACTTCATCGCATCGCTGCCACTTAAATCGTTCACTTGGGGTGCTCTCAGGTAATTTAAACTCAGGATACGATCTAGAACCTGGCCTGATATCAGACAGTGCCAGTGAAGCTGTTTATGTACTTAAGTGAAAAACAATAAAAAAAACGTGGTGTTATTTACGAGACCGAACGATGCAGTACAAGACAAACGACTTCAATGGACAACCTTCATGACTTTTTCTGTTGCAAATTTGGATAGAGGACCTCGAGTTATGTATTTTTTCAGATTGTTTTGAACCCTCTAACATCCTTCAAATAAGTTCAAATCGTGCTGCAAAACGCTATGACGTCATAATCATGCAAATATTTAACACGCAAGCATAGGGAATGACGTTGCATGACTATGACGTCACAGCGTATTTCCTGTCGAGTTTGAGGGTTTTAATTAGAGGGTTAAAAAGAAATCTGGGGAAAAAAAAATGACAATACAAAACTCGAGGTTCTCTATCTAAAAATATACAACAAAAATTGGTTGTCCTTTATTGTAAAGATCATTTTTTATTAAAGAAAATATCAGTGTCTCATATCTTTTTCTTTTCAATTAAAAACACAAAACACAATCGCAATACACCTGAAAGGTATAGCTTTTGTTGTTAATTCTATTGCTCCAGTTTTAATTTTGATTTATATTAAATGGTTTACGTTGCGTAAAATAATGTTGTGTGTGAACCAGTACATGCAAATGGAGAACGAGGAGTGAGGAGTATATACGAAGACATTTCTTTGAGACAGCTCAAATTTTAGCACACATATCGTTCTTATTAATTTCAAACAAAACACATTAGACGTAAATAATAAATAATAGACATAAATATATGTTAACCATTCCCTCCTACTACTGGGGATCTTCTACCTGCAGTGTACACATACGAAAAGGCTATTCTGATTGCGGTCGATACAGAGGCCTGTTTGCTGTATATAACAGGCTATAAAACCTGCAGTGGACTACAGCAAAAGTACGAAGAGATTGTATAGAATTTCTAGAGAGGTTACAAATTTTGCAACATTATTTTCTCAATTCTCAAGTCAATGTACATTTCAAGACTCAAAATTCATTCAACTAATAAACCAAGATAATGAAATTAAGATATTATAATAATTTTATTCGTCCTTAGTTATGCTGATGAGGAACCTCTAGGTTGAATTAAAACCTCTTTCAGAGGCTGCAGGGCAGGGCGTGTCCGATCGTACGAAAAAAGAGGCGTTTTGACGATGAAAGTGCCGCTAATTCCCAGTAATTGAGGGAACCGTTCTACCATAACTCATAAAGTTATTTTACCATTATCTCAAGTCTTTCATTTTCAAATGTGGCAGTAGAATATTTCATTAAATTTGTTCTTCCAAGTAATAGTTAGTAAAATCTAAAATAATTTAAATTAATATTGTTAATAAATTATTAATTAAAATAGCTTGCTGACTGTACAGATTGAATTCTGAATTCAAGCCAATATAATACATTTTGTTAATATTTAAAAAAAAAATACAACATCAGTTTTAAAATATTTTATAATATTTCAAATTATTAAAAACATTAAATTTGTTATGCATAATTAAATATTTTGGTTAAGTAATTAAAATTAAATTCTTGCTATACATTTTTTATAATACTACATATTCATGACATAACAATGTTAAGAGCCAAGAATATTATAATAATAATAATAATAATATGTAAAATCTAGGTTTACGTGTATGCGTGTTCTGTGTTTTTTTTATATTATCTTATGTGTTTTTCGTTACATGGCAAGAAGCCCAGAATATAACATACCCCTACTACTATTCTATAAAGAAGTAGTAGTATATATAGTACCAAAGCAAGCAAGCAAGCGCCATCTTATATATCCCCTTACAAGGGAAGCTAGGAAGGAACGCAACTTAATCTAGGAAATCCTGAATAGTTCATATTGGCATAATTTCCCTATAAAAGGCTCCTTCCTTTATTGAAAGTCTTAACTCTTGCTAGTGTATATACAGTTGGTTCACTCCATATCTTACTCTTTTTTATTTACCTCGTCGTTCCGCGAGATGCTGTGGAGAACGCTACCCCGGGCAGTCCGCCCTCCAGTACCGCCGTTAAGATGATGGAGGTGTTATGACTTCTCAGCAAAATAAAATGTACCAGAAACTATAGTGTTCAACTGTGTGTAAATATATTACGTATGGCTTAATTCCAAGAAAAAATTATTATATTATTTTATATATATTTTTTAATTTTAACTTGGAATTGTGTAATTTTTTAAATTTAAGTTTTTAACAAAGTTTTTCATTAAAATTAAAATTATCTTTTGACATTAAAAAGTAAAAAAATACACTTGTATTAATAATTAGAAAAGCAAAGTGTAAAAATTAAATACTAACCGTTAAAATTAAATTTTCAACTGTCGACAACACTTTTTCTGTTACTCATTTGTTGAAAATATATTTAATCAAACTCAAAATTGTAAAGTCAACGTGAAAAATATCATTCGCGAAAATTTGGCTTCAATATTAATTTTTCTATATTTTTTTAAACTCGTTGTTATTTTCATTTATTGGTGAGATAAAAGTTCCAAGGTGAGGAGTGTACCCTTGCAATGAGTACTTTTGTCCTACTGTGCTAAAATGTCCCAAAGACTGTAGTAAAAAAGTTCTTGAAAGTGTCCATTTACAAAACTTGTAAATCTTCCCACAGCCCTCCGTGTATTTTGAACTATATACCAGGAGAATTTTCTGTGTTGTATTTTAACTTTGATTTTGGACAGAGAAATATATTTAGTAGCTGATATATGTAAATTTTCTCGTTTAATAGTATTGGGTACAGTAATTTATTTATTTTATCATAAGTGCGGACTAATCTAAAAAAAAAAAAAAAAAAAAAAGAATACTCGCAATAATTATATTGCTAAACCTTAACCGTGGTGATTTTTTATATACATGCAAATTGAAGTAATTAATAATAAAAGAAAATCTAATATGAAAATTTTCCTTAAATTGCAGAAAAAAACATACATATTACATATATACAGTAAAATAATTGGGTTCATTTAAAGCATGAACTACATTTTTGAATTAAATTACAATATAATTATATTCTTCTATATAATATGACAATATAAGACATACAATGTCAAGAATTATTAATGAAGTGACTTTTATAAAACGAGTTTCAATTTCTACACGCAGTACTTATATTATTCTATCAGATTTTCCCATCAATACAACAATACTTAATAAAAATAATTCAAGTATAAATATCTGATGAACAATAAACCAAGATTAATAATTTGATACTTGATAACAGATGCGAACTAGTCGAAACAGTTGAAGAACTATTGAATCTGTCAATTCTACAAAACATTTTTATTACAATGAGCACTTGACTGCATTGACTGTTGCTTTGTTTTGAGGTTGCGCCGCGACATTTGGTCTCTCTCGAGAGATAAAACACGATCAAGTGTTGCAAGCTATAATTACTGTTGCACCATCACGGGTAGCTACGCCATAAGGCTCTAAGTGGCGTCATTACGAACAAAGGTTCTGGCCAAGCGGTGAGCTCGCAGGAAGGACGTGAACCCCGGACCGGTAGCGGTGGCGCGGGAAACTTTCAATTGCACTTTTTTGTCCGTAACATGTGCAGCTTTACATCATATTGAAGTACCTCAGGGAAATATGTACTCCATAACAAATCAACATTCCATGCAAAAAGATAGAGTAGTTTTTTTTTTCTATTCTAGAAATATGTAATGTACTGTACGTATAATACCTAAAACTTTTCAAATATATTTGAGAATCTAATCTATTAATTTGCTATACGTTAAAATAAAATAGTTTTAGAATTTTATTTCAATACGTCCATCAACACGGGATTAAAAGTTCAAATTTCTTTAAACGAAAATTTATATATATAAAAAAAGAGAGTAACAGACAAAAAGTAGACTTTATCGAGTGTATTAAATTAAATTGTTATCAATAAATGTCAAAATTGTAAATTAAACTTTGTGTCAACTATTAATTCACACGATAAAATCTTCATCATAAATAATAAAATTTTAATTGTCTTTTAACTGAGAAGAAGAATAAAAATGTAAAACTATAACGATTATTGGAGTATAGTTATAAGAAATCAGTTGTTGGATCTTTGTTTAAGTATTTATACCGTCTGCTATACGAACATAAAACACCCCGATGTTTCTTTTTGAACGATTCCACTAAATTAGCTTTGTAACTGATCTCCCCTGCAGTTTGATCCGTCTGGCCGGTCAGAGGGAAAGTACCACGCCAGTGCAGGACCAAACTCCCCCTAGTGGGGTCCGAGGAGGTATCATGCCTTCTTACGGCACACGTTCCAAACTTAATTGAGCGAAAATGATAACTCATTCCGAGCCAACGGACACTGCAAGATGGTGCAAGTCTAAATAAAGAGAAATAGTTTAGTTGGGATACATAAAAGAGATCGTCAACATAAATGGTAACCATTTATTTTCCCTTTTTTTTTTTTTTTTAGTAGAGGCCTATTAACATTTCGTTAATTTTGAAGTTTATTTGCATGCTAGAACTTTAACTCAATATAAAATATTTACAGTACAGAAATAATATGGTGCTTAACTGTTTATGAACTCCGCTTTTTACTTTAATGAGGAAATAAGGTCCAATTTTGGAAGAAAAATCTTGAAAGATTTCAGGAGTGGGAAAAATACAAAAAAAAAAAAGTTAAAATTATCAACTTTAAAAAAATAGTCATTTTTTTCAGTAAAAACGTATTATAGGATTAATTTCAGTATATATCAATACAGGAGATGCTTCTATGATGGTTGATGGTTTAGACATTAAAAATCAGCAATAATCTAATAAATTCTGGGCTCTCTGATTTTCAAACATTTATTTTTACATTGTTATGTACAGCCTCACCATAAAATATTATATAAGCTTCTGCTGGTATATATTGTTGACTGCATATCATAAACGAAATCACTAACAAAAAATCAATCTAGTGAACAACGCATTCACGCCCGAGTTGCAGCTGTCTGCACTTGCACATGCCTGGTGTGCACTATCGATCATCATTAGTGATCCGCCGCGGAGGGTTAAAAGGTGTGAAGTCGCCGCCCTAGACCACCCACACCGGCCCATAAACATCCTTAATTAATGTCAATTTTAATTAGATTTTGATTGAAAATATTTACTGAGTCATCAACTCGTTTAAAAGGATGTAAAATGCAAACTTATAAAATTTTATTGAAAATTGTTTTTGAGCTTTTTATAGGTCGGGAGTTAAATGTACACTTAAATGACTTTACTATAAAATCTCAAATTAGTTACAAATCTGTCACATTAATTTCGATAATATTACGTTTTTTTTTTTTTTTTTTTTTTTTTGTAATTTAAAAAGAGATGCCACTTTAATGGCACTCATAACTACATTAATTACCATAATAACGTAGTACCGAAAATCATAAAATTCAAAATTATTTTACTTCAAAGCACTGCGCATGCAGTACCCTTCCCCTCCCCCCCCCCATAATCCCCCATTCAAATATTGTAGTAGTAGGCTCTAATAATTTTATTATGTACGAAACCTCTAATAACTACAATTCCCATTGCAATTACAAAACAATATGATTAATAATATCTTCCAATTTAATTTTCAAACGCAAAAATGTTATTCATTTTGTGAAATATTTATCAGTTTCCTTCACATATTGCAACAGTCTCCTTCCAATATAGCTGCTATAAATACGACGAAAACACACAGTTGTTGCGATCGATGTTGCTTGTACGGTGCTGCAGGTGGCATGGCGGCAGGAGGTAGGTGGTGCGGGTTGCGTGCGCCAGGAACGGGGCTCGTGCGGCCCAGAAATCCCGGCAGCGTCGGCCGCTCTTCCCGCGACAGGAAACCCGCCGCTTCCGAGCAAAGTTCCGCAGCGCCATCTTGTTGCGGCCTCGCGGGGATGTTAAACTTGCCTCAGTCAAACTTTCGTGTGATGTCATCGGGTTTGTCAAAGTAGAACTTTTTTATTTTTATTTTTTTATGAGAGTTACAGGTAAACTCTAAAGATGCAAAACAAAATAGAACAAATTCTGTTGTCTACATTTAGATCGACCCAAAAGACATATAGATCTTTTATGTAAAGAAAATCAAAGAGAGTGCCATGACGGAAAATATACAAAAAAATATCTGAAATCAATTGTTGTTGTTTTAAATGGGGGAGTAACATGGGTTTTTTACTGCAATAGATTCATGCATATTTTTATGTTGCGTATATGCAAGTAAACGGTAATCATAATTATGTAAATTGTGGAAGGGCTGCTTTTTAAATGTATTACAATTAATTTGTCTAAAGTATTATAGACTTATTAAGAATAAGATTCATGATGTGGATATTCTATTGGCAAGCTTCTATTATAGAAATCGAGATATTTTTAACACTGAAAACGAACTGAGCTAGATGTTTTTTTACTTGAATTTTCCATTTAAATAACCTATCATAAGCAGCTAGAAGCAATTTATTCTTGTCAAATTATACATCACGCAATCTGCCAATAAAAGGCTCATGTATACAATGTATACAAAGTATTTTCAAAGTTCTACAAAGTTAGTCTGTAAAAATAGTATAATATTAATTTAATAATTTAGAAAAGTGACAAAAAAATGTGTTTGATTATAAAAGTCAATGTCCGTACATTTCTTCATGGTCTTAAATCATCAAGCCGGGAAATTAGGTAACCTGCTTATCCTCAAAACTGAGCCTCAAGGCTTGAAATATCACCTAATTGCTCCTATAATTATGTAACGTGTGCTGGACAATTTGACCAGCCTCGAGGCAAGATGTTATAGCAAAGTGGACATTTATTAACTGTTGGAGTGCACTTCAGCATGGTGCGCAATGTTTACAAAAAAAGGTAATACGACTTAACTTCCAAATTTTCTGTCAGTACTATTTACTCACTTGTCAGTTCTGCTTGAAACACGCCCTCCTTTTTGCCCGCCCTCTCCAGCTGGTCCCATCTGGTTGTCCGTCGTGGCAACCGCAGCGCCATCTTCGTATGCAAGACGTTTCCGAATTGAACGCGCGCCAAGCCGCCACAGCGTCTTTATGTGCCGACTCGCTTTATGCCCTCAATAAAATAACTCAAAACAATGGGCTTGTCAAATTAATGCAACGATAAAATGCAAATTTTGGGTCTAAAGTCAATAAAAATGCTTCATGTTAGTAGTTAGAAGTCAGTAATGTACAGTAATTTAATATTTAACAATATTACTGTCTTATTGGTGAATGTGAACTGGTTTGATTAATTATCACGAAATTTTATTCATTACGGGATTTATAAAAAAAATGTATTATTCTTAATGTTTATTGTGTACAAGAGCATAGCGTTTCCTACATACAATTTTCCCGTAAACATACATTTCGTTATTTTGTATAAAAAAGAAAATACTCAAAACAATACAATACAAAATTTTGTTTGTTAATTCGTATTGTATTAGAGAACAATATGTTTCGCGAGTGTATAATTAGGCGATTGTGATGCTTGTATTGTTTGTTTGCTTTGCTTGAGGCTCTGGGCGGGGCGCGACTGCACACATCAGCGGGCAACAATACTGCCTAGCTCTCCGTTGCAACAATGCGACCTCATGCAGTGCAACAATAAGCATGCAGCGATGCAGCCACGCGCGCACGGCATGCAGCAGCAGCCACTCGCAGCCAGTAATGGCGAACGCGTGCATGTCGATCTCTCTCTGTTCCATACTACGACCAGTGAATTAATGGTTCGAGAGAATATTACATCTAAACTATAATTGTAATATTAAGCCACGTGTTATAACTCGAGTATGTTTTTGTTATACGCACTTCTTTTTGTGTAATTTTATTCATGATATTTTAATTTTGTGTTGTATATTGATACAATCCTTCTTTACATGTAATGATACTAAAAATTTGTAAATAATTAATTTTTTTTTTGTAATTGTGTGTTTTTCATGCAAAATTACGAATTCGTCATTCAATTATAATAATCTAATTTATCATTCAGTCCAATTTTTTGTTCCTATTTTTTTTTTTAAACAATTAACCTCCTTCGGTTGCTCAGATGCTGTCTTTTAAATCTCTTATCGATATTGCATTCAATGTATGATTATATAATACATCGTGTCATGTATAAGAATATAGAACATGTATATATACTCTATTATTATGCGTACACATAAATATTATATATGGTTATGGTATGCAATGAAAGGAATTTAGAATAAATGCTCAATTATGAAAGTAAAATACAGATGCAGATAAAAAAAATAACGAGAAAAGTTTTCACACCTTTGAAAAAACAAATATAAACGATTCATTTTATATATGAAATATAATGACCTGATTTTTTTTTTCTCTCTCAATTCTTCTCCAATTTACTGTAAATTTTGTTGAAAAAAATATCCCACGGCAAAAATAAAATAAATAATAACACACAAATGTAACTTTTTTTTATGTATTGAAAATTGATTATAGCCTTCAGATTTTGATCATTAGATTTCTCCATATTATAACTAACAACAGTATCTGATCTGATATAATATTATATACTTTCTAGTAACCCCCACAAGCAGAAATATCATATGATGTGTTAGCTAGGGGATCTGAGTAGTAGGAGGAGGTTCACGGTGGTTGCAGAGAAAGATACAAGAGAGAGAGAGAGAGGAGAGTGGTCCATGGCTCCGGAAGTAGCTTTGTGCTCTGCTTGAGACCGGAAACTGAGCCAAGGCAAGAGCGAGGCGGCAAGTGAGGAGGGTAAAATTTTCAACCCTCGTCGTGGCTCCTCCTTCTCATTCTCATCCCTAACTACTCTCTCTTCTGTCACAGGCCGAATTCAAATCCCACTTCCTTTACTTCTTTCGTGATGAGGGTGCATTTCTTGTTATGATATTCAGAAAAAAAAATATTCAAAGACAAAAAAACAAAAGAGAATAGTTTTAAATAGAAAATAGAATCTCTGACCCTCGTTATAAAATGTATCTTTTAGAGTTTTAATGAAACAATTTAAAAACTATATTCAAATATTATATAAGTCATAAGTATTATTGCTGCAGTGTAATATAATTTTACCATTTATTCTAAATAGAGAATTTTACCCTAGGCAGCAATTGAATACAAGCAGAATTCAAATGTTAGTTTAATTAAGTATAAATGACGTAAAATAACATTTATCTTGTAATAATCTCTGTATTTTTAAAGGTTGAAAAATCTTTGGTTACAAGGAAATATAATGGCACACGTATTCATTAAATGAGCTTCTAGCATAAAAATTATATAATCCAAAACCCCTTTTTCCCCTATGCTATTAGAATAAGAAAGATATGTTGTGCGGTGTTTCTTGCTACTTTGTATTCATGGCAGATCGCTTGGTAATGAAGTCTGCAGATAACGCTAGGTGGCTCGTGTGTGGGGAGGGCGGCGGAGTGCTGATAAGAAGAACACGCAGCCCCCCCTCCTACTTGCAGATTAACTTAACCCTCTCCACACCCTAGTAGCTGGGAGCGACGGCGAACCGTACATGTAATCTGGTCTCTTGTACACACAGATTACCGAGTCGTGTTATAACTACAACTTTACTGAATGTTTCACAACTAATTCTTCTTTATGATGATTTTGTTTACATTTTCTTTTACACATCTAATTATCATAATAGATTCAACCAAATTGTTTGTTGACGAAAATGTTAGAAAACAAAAACATACGTTTGACAATAAAAATGCATGTTCTAAAAAAATTGTCTTAAAATAAATATCATATTTATGATTTATTACAAAACAAGTTAGTGTATTTATAAAAATAATTATAAAAACATTGTATAAAATATTTAAATATAACAAAAAATCTGGCAACAAAATCTACATTTTGATTTTTTTTTTTTTTTTTTTTTTTTTTTTGCATCGTGTTCTTCCCCTTCCTTCGTAGGGTTGCCGCGGGCCACTTGGCCGCCTCGTTGCGTGACGCCGCGCATTATCCCCCTCGACCTCCCAGGGGGCGGCAGCGCATCACGCGCCCTGTCAAAGCCACCCCCGCCTGCCTGCCGGCCCGCCACTGCAGCTGCCCCTCGCCCCGCTCTGGTAGGCAACTTGTCGTGCACGCCTGCCCTACTGGTGGCCTACCAGCAGCAAACGGCCGGGACACCCCAGAATGTCGAAACAACATGTATAATAAAGGTTATTGCAAATAACATAAAAATTATTATTCTTAAAATTTTAAATATATATAGAGGTTATTTTTATGGAATTTGTTTTTCAGAGAGAATTTGTTTTTCAGAGAGATCATAGAAATGAGAAATTTATTGAACTTTCTAAAAGACAGGTCATACGTACATAAATTCATGTTAATTCTGGTGATAAGAGTTCAGTTCTTGTAAAAATCGTCGATTTTATACACATCCTTTAGAAACAAATACACTTTCACTCTCATAATGATACATTCATCATATTATATATAATGTATCAATAACATAATTATTTTGGATTTAAGCTTTTGTGGTGTGTAGGTAATTCAATTATAAGATATTACGTTTGGGATGCACGTTTATGAAGGAGTTCTCGCTTATAAAGAAAAAATTACCGTTGTTATTACTTTTTGTAATATAGTAGTTATGTTACATAACGATTTTTTTTATCACCAATTTTTCTTTAAAATAAGAGCAAGGATGATGCTTCTATCAATGCTTCTTTTTCCTTCAGCAATGTTCATAATTTTAATTTAATTATCCAGGATAAATGAAGTGAAGTCTCTAATGAGTACTGTGCTAATTAACCTGCATATCAGAGAAACTTTGGCTGCGTCTAGTATAACACCAAAACATGCGAACCAAAATATGTGTACTTGCATGTTCTAAAAACATTGTACTTGTACACACGTTTCTATGAATTTCAAAGCTTTAATTAAATAAAAAATCATATTTAAATTAATAAATTAAATTAATTTATTGTATCTTAAATTTTACTGAAATATATTTTAAAAGTACTGTATATAATATAGCATAGCATTATGTCTTTGCAATTGTTTTCTTGAAACTATAATGAACCTAAAACTATATATTGAGAGTATATTGCATTCCTTCAATGTCTCAAATTTAAAAAAAGAAATAATTTACGTATATATTATTTGAAAAAAAAAATGTAAAAGCGACTGCACCAGAAAAATCTGTTATTTCTTTGCACCTGTAGTTTTCAGCTTACCTTGCACGCTGGCAATACACAACGCAGCCGTAAGATTTATCGCTCGCATGAAATATAGCGACACAGAGTGCGGGGGAGGGGGGGTGGGGCTCGCATCAGTGGCGGGGATGTCAACAGAGGGAGTTAATTAAATCACGATCGCAATAAAAAGGGGACTCTTATATTTACTAACTTTATGACAGAATCGGAGTGGCAATTCTCTTTTAGCTTTATTTTCATTTTATTTAATGACTGATTTTATTAATAAATAAAAAATAATTGCCTTATACTGTTATGATTTATAATTTAATATTTTATTTTTTATAAATACTCAAAAATGTTTATTGTATACAACAGTATTTAAATTAATTCACTAAAATATAAAACAAGTTGTTGATCCACTAAAAAAAAATTTAAGATTTATGACATTATTGCTTGAATTTTTTATATTTTATTTGACTAAAGAATATAAATTCTTGGTATCTAAAATAACAATAAACAAATTGTTAAAACATACAACATAGAGCATTGAATTTGAAACATGGTTTGGTTACTGGGGTGTTGGAATCAATCCCTCAGTCATCATTGCTGTTGTCGTCGACGCGCGGATGTTGCAAATCGCCATTGCTTGTGATTTATACCAACCCCCGTGCCTCCCCTATCAGCCAACACAATTACGACCCCCTCCATCCATCAATAAACAACAATAACTATGTACAGTAACTATGGGGAGCTACGTGGCTTTGTTTTGTGAGCTCACTTAAATCATCCATTGTAATTCAACGCGTCGTGACGATATTATGCACAGCTCGAATTCTGCATTCATTGATTAATATATCATAAATTAAATGTCACACAGAAAAATTTAAATAATATACAGTACAATTTGAGATTTATCAATTTTGAAAAGGTATATAAAAGGTCATTTTACATGCCAATCTTTTTTGGAATAATAACAATTGATATTTTGCCTTTTTTTTAATGTGCACAATGAAGGCTTTAATTAAAAAAAAAAAAAAAACTTTATGACAGTGAATTTCAACTAATTTAAATATAAAATTAAAAGGAAAACATTAAATTTATACTTAAATTTTTTCACAACTTGTTTTTATTTCAATTTGTTAATTGCTTCAAGAGCAATATAGATTTTAATAACTGCAGCAATGTCATCCACAGACTTTAAGATATAGCTTGAAAATTCGTGATAATTACAATCTTTCATCAGTATGAAAGTTGCTAGTTTAAAAAAGTGAAAAATTTATGTCTTTAAAATCACGCCAACTGTACGAGTATAATAACTGCTAAAAATTCAATTTTCTCATGATACAACAATTTTCTCTGTAAGTGTAAAAAACATTTAATATTTTGGTATTTTTCTATTTTTTAATCACTCGAGTGGATATAAATTATATCACCTATAATTTTGAAAGGTTAACTTACATTATATTTGTGACGACCGTCACTGTTCGCTATGCTAGATCTCGTGTGTTTCACTCTGACATTCCTTGCATGATAGAGAGGATATTTGTATCCCCCCCCCCCCCCCCAGATAGTCCAAGGGTTAATACATGACTGGCCGCGCAGTAACTCACGCAGGAACGTCACAAGCTGTGATTTAGCGATGTACGGCAATATTTCATGGACCTGCTCGTGTTCAATACAAAACTATTGTAACATGTCGCACATGCACCCCTCTCATGTAAGTGATGTCTCTCAATAATTATGGATACCTAGCACGAATCATTAAGATGGAGGGGGGGGGGGCATGAGAAGAAGGTTGGAGAACGGTAAACCAACCTACCACATCACATGTATTTTTTTATACACTTTAAAAAAAAAAAAAATTTAACACCCAAAAGTCCCCCGAGTCCCTATTAATAATTAATAATTGTTAAGATTCTACTTGAGGAACGCAATTTATTTTAACAGATATTATCAAAAAAGAAATAAGTTATGTAGGTATGCTTTCATTTTAATATTTAGCAAAATGTTGATTTATAAACAGTTTTTACATTTATTTTAAATAAGGATTATTCTCTTCGTTATATCTAAATACAGCTATTATATAAGCTTATGTCAGAGTGAATTCATGCATGATGCAATTATAAATGCAGTTATTTGGAGTTATTATATTACTGTGTAAATGATAGACTTTTTATTACCGGAAAATATTTTTTAATAAAGAATCAAGTAACCCTACGCTTCATACACATTAATGACCAGTTGTTATATTTAATATAAAACCATGCATAAAAATTTATCCTATGATAGTCACTTTATATTATAATTATCATGTTTTTGATAGAAGGAGATAGAGCGTTTAATATGTTTTATTTTTTTAAATATCAAGATCATGTTTTTTTTTTATAAAAATTTAACATCTTCTAACCGCAAAACACTGAAGTTGAAGTGCATGAAAAGAACATTGATGCAACAATATTGATGGAATATTGATATTGAAAAAAATTGGTATAATGGACAACATACATGAAAAAAATTTATTGCAGAAATGAATAGATGGTACGAAATTATGCTACTCTGAATTTTTTCAGATTTTTTTGAAACCCGGAACTATTTTTAAATAATTATTGAAAGTCCTGTGATTTCAGTTGGCACCCCTGCAGCCTTAATAAAAAGGATAGAGACTGGACGCCTATTGACGCCTCCAGGGGGCGTGGCCGCACTTTCAATAATTATTTAAAAATAGTTCTGGGTTTCAAAAAAATTTAAAAGAATTCAGAGTGGCATAATTTGGTACCCTCTATTCATTTCTGCAATAAAAAAATTTCATGTATGTTGTCCATTATTATACCATAGAAAAACTATATTTAGATATAGTTAAACATTCCTATCTCCCGTTGATCATTGCTTACTGCATGCCCATCCCGTCAAATAGTCACAGAGTGTTCTTCGTATATTATTGTGATGTTTATATACATAATATACATGCAGTAATGTCCAACAGTACACAAGCAGACAGTTTAATATCTACAACGTGTGAGATGCTGCAGTTACGTGCGCTGGTCAAGTGGAGGAGAGTCATGGCTTCCGACTTATCAACCAATCCCCATAATCCATATCACCAGTTATACTGCCAAACACGGACACGTATATTGTATATATATCATATTGTATGTCGTCATATGTAATTCATACGTGCAAATTAAATTTGGATTCAATTTTGTTGGGGAGGCAGACGAGAAATTAGAAAAAAAAAAAAAAAAACTTTAACCCCTTACATCTGTGTTTGAATGAAGGAATGAAAATTAATAATATGATTAAATTCAGTGACTTATTGTACAAACAAAAAATAAAAAAAGGCCTTACACTTAATTATTACCAGTCTTTCACATTAGCGGTTTAACGCCCGTTAATCTGTTTCTAATGTTCTAATCGGCTTCTTATAGTGGCAAAGCATTTAGCGCGATCTCTTTTTGTGGTAATCAAGAGCACATTAGAGGGGAGGCCCTCGCCTCATTACCATCAAGTCACCCCAGAGGGCGAGGCTGCGTTAATTGACCGCTCTTACAGAATCACTTGGCCATTGCAAGATAAACTGTGTCTATACAAGATAAAATAATAAAACTTTGATCTGAAGATGAAAACTATTATGAACTGATTAAAAATAATTAAATAATAGTTTAAATTTAGAATTTGAGAATAGAATAATTAATTTTTATGGGTGGGGGAAGGAATAACATATTTTTAAAGTAATCTATTGAATTTCTGTATTTTTCATGGACAGAAATTCACAATTCATAATTATATCAGATAGTAAAAATCTTGATTCATATTCAAAATGATAATAAATTGACTCTTTTATATGAAAATTATGTTCTTAATAGTTTTCCATTATAGTCATCATAAAATATTTATTCTTATAATATTTGTAAATTAATTCATGTATACTTAATTGCAACGTATCAAAAGATAATATATTATATCACAGTGTATAATACTTCATAATTATTATTGCAAGAAGAATAAATTATTCGTCGTGTTATTATTACGGCGGTCACGCGAGAGGTACAAGATTCAGCTGCAGATAACCCCCCACTGATATTGATTGCTATAGCCGGTACAACAGTTAACGACATGACGGGGAGAGACGGCCGGGTGTTGACTCTAAGCGTGTGGCGAGAAGGTGCGAACCAACGTGTAAACAAACGAAAAAAAAATGTGAAGAAAAAAATGTTAGTTCTGTGGGAAAAGAATTATTTTTTAACCCTTTCTCTTCCTAAACAGACGTTGAGTGTACGGTGGTAAATAAACGAAACTAATGGAAATGAGTTGTAAATAAGACGACTCTGCAATGATCTTTAAAGACCACCTTCATGGTAGCAATTTCAATGATAACTTTTTATTGTATAAAAATCATCAAGCGCTGTGGTCCGCGTTATATACAATAAATTTTCTATAATTATAATAAATAAATCACAATTATATTTTATGACCTTGCATGATGTGTGTAGTAAAAGTAAAACATATTTTATGGATGGGATCATCTGTATTTATCAATCTAAATAATCCGTTAAAATATAATCATATTGTCAACACATACACATGCAAAAATAATATTATATATAATTATTATACACATGTTATTCGAAAAACAATAGTGTATGTATTTATTTGTATGTATTTGTATGCATATTTTTTTAAAAAAATATTAATTAATGTATTCTTTTTGTGTCCTTGCTGACCTTGCCACAGCGAAGATTCGAAGCTTTTCGACTATAGCAATTTTCAATTAAAAAAAAAAATGCATAGCAGTAGTGAAGTAGTTGGTGATAAATTAGATAAACATTCGTTTTATAATTAGTAATAAAAGCCATCACATTGACTTTCTATTTAATATATAATGCAAAAGATCGAACGGAATACGTTCCAAATCAACATACACTACACGTTCTGTTTGTATTAGATTTTGCACATATCAGTTAACTTGTGTTACATATGATACCACCTCTATTACTCATCAATAATAAACGATAATTGAAATTTGATAGTCAACACGTTACCGTCGTTATTTATGTTTAATTAAAACAATGTGATTCTTACTTCACTTTGACGCGGCGACGATGATCACAAATTAACAGAGAGGGTTGGTGTGGACGTACCGCGCGTGTCGTGGTGCGAGGTTCACGTCGCCGCTCTGCAAACACGGTCGCCGGTGGTTTGTGCACACATCCGCTGCTACCTGCAGGCCGCTCTACACTCGTCAGCGCTCGTCACGCCGGCCGCACAGCACACACCGACGTGACTCACCGTTTGACGTGACACCGGTCAAATGGGGCAGACGTATATCGACAAGGACTTTGAGACGTCTGCAATCTAACTGCTCGCTCTTCTCAAGGGAACTCAGCTAGCTTCTTCAATATTAATCTCACCCTCTGCTTTATTTTTTATTTTATGAATATAGGGTCAAGGAAGTCTCCATTGTAGAAGACTGTCTTTTGGATAGGGTTTTGACCTGAGTTCATGTAAAATCTTTACTTTATAATTATATAACAATGAGCTAATAGCTCGGAATAATTAATCATAAAAATAAAACATTAGAAACAAAATTAAATAAGGCGTTGGATTATTTGGATATAAATACCCTATTTCTTTTAACTTAAATGAAGCGAATTTACAGATATATTTAAATTTTTCTGAACTATTAAATGGAAAACTGATTAAAATTCAAATAACCTTTCGATAAAAATCAACTATAACTTTCTTTTTTTATTTAATTTCTTTTTCTTTTTCATTTCATTTATCAATTTATTTATTAAAAAAAAGCTATCGGGAATATGACACTACTGTTTACATTGATATTATCTGCAGTTAAAATTACTTATGCATATGATATAAACTTGGGAATTATTGTAAAAATTACATCAAAAATTTTATTTTTCAGTACTTTATTTTGCTCTCTACACATTTTGAGATGCAGCCAGAATTGCAAGCGCTGGTGTTGCAAATGCGACCAAGTTCGAGAGTACACTTCTCTTGTGCGATTGATTAATGTCGCATTGACTACCCCAGCAAGAACGTTCCGGCCAGCAATCTCACCGCCTAACAAAAACTACAAAGATCTCCTATGTGTTACATTAAAATCTTTTTGCTCAAATATTCAAAATATTTTATGTACATGTAAAAACAATTAAGCTCTTAAAAACAGTTTTATATATGTATAAAATTTACACACAACCTCGCAGCATTAATTATTTATATTCATATATATAATATAAAAAAAAAAACATAATGGCACACTAAAAAAATATATAATTTTTTTTTAATAAAAATTACAGTATTGATTTATTATTATTTTTTTTTTGTTATTTTATAAAACATTTGTTGTAAATTTTTATAAAATAGTGACAAAAATACCTCATTATAATTAATTTGTATAGCAATTAAATTTTTTATGTAATAAAAACATGATACAGTATAAAAATATTAATAATTGATAATCTTGCATCTGGAATCAAATGAAACAAGTGAAAATAATCATGCTAGCTTATTAAATTGACAAAAACAATAAACTTGAATTATCCAACAGTATCAGTTCATAATAAGGCACTTTGGAATATAAAAATACAATATTTTAAAACTAGGGTAAAAGTTTTTTTATATTTTATAAATTAAAATGTTAGTTGGAATTATGAGGTTAAAAATACATTTTAATAAAATCAGGTCCTATTTTTACCCTAGAGTTTATTTATTTACAAATTGAACAAAATTCTGCTTATAATTATTTAACTGGCTTGACAAAAGAGTAATAAGTTAGCATTATTACTTTAAATAAAATTGGAATGAGGTTTTTAGGAATCAACAAATGCTATTATTTTTAATAATAATAATATAAAGAACGACCAATTGTATTGGCGAAGTAGTAAGACACAAGATAATAGATACAAGGGGAAGATGGATTTATGTTGAATATTGCTATGAGTATCACAGTCTACTGTAGGCTCTTGGCAAGGTAAAGTTTTAACACTGGAATGGAAGTCACCGACGACAGAGATATCTACATTTTATTATTGAGCATATTTGTGAATTCTTGAAACAACAGCTTTAATTTCAATAAATAATTATTTTTTATATTAAATAAATAAAGTTGTTACAGTAATATGTTTATTGCAAATGGTATTTGCAATAAGTTCATATTTTCATCCCATACAAATACAGTTTGATGAAATAAATCATCAAGATTCCAAATCTGTCATCTGACTGTCTTTTAAATTGCACAACCTGTTATTTTTATTTATTTTTTTATTATTATTATTTTAGCAAACTTTGTATTTATTAACTGAGTAACCTTTTTCTTTTCTTTTTTTTTTATCAAACTTAACTCTACCTTGCCTTTGAGTTAATTTATTTTATTTAAATATATTCTCTTATTTAAAACAATTAAAAACTTGGGGGAAAAAATATTTATACACTTTAACAACATTAAAAACAAAGAATTCTAAAATTAAATTTGTTGAATTAAGACATTTATGATTAAAGTCTTTTTTTTATTATTAATTTGAAGTTCTTTTTGCACATTAAAAAAATGTTTTCAACACTTTATATATGAAGGTCTCTCCTTTTTTTATATTAAGTCACACGCACTCACACTATTAATAGTCATTGTCTTAAACTGTTGTTTCGTTTCTCCTGAATGGTTTCAGTGGTTGGAGTTCCCGCTGAAGCCGGTCGAAGTCGTTGTAGTACTCATGGTCAGATTCCTCCTCTGAGGACCGCTGGGTCATCATGTAGCGAGGAATGCCTCCGTTGGGAGGCTGGGGGAGGCCCGAGCAGTCCAGAGGCTGTCGGGAGGGTCCAGCCACAGCAACCACCCCTCCGTCCTGACTCATTATGTACTCGGGGTTGTCCACGCTGGTGGGCGTCTTGCCAGCCATCGGCAGGAAGTCAGGAGGACAGTTGTGGTAGATGCCATTTCGAGATTCGGCATGCTCTGTGGAACAGAGAGACAAAGAAAAAGGGTTAGGGTTTTGTATGCATTGTGCCTTGATCTGATACAAGTCTATAAGGTTTATTGTTATGATTTAATATTATGTTAATTTGGTTTTTAAAAATTGATGTACAAATTTTTTTTTTTTTTTTTTTATTAATATTACATTTTTTTAAATCAAACTCTTTTAAGTTAGAGAAAGAACTACTTGTATGAAAAAAAAAGGGTTTAGTATTAATTTTCAAAATAAATAAGAAGATATCTGTGATGTAATTTTTAATTAATTAATGTATACTTCAATACTGAAGTTCTATTTCATGTCTGAAATAAGCTTGGATTTCTCTGTAAAATTTAGTATTTCAGCAAGTTTATACCATATAGTAATATGGAAACAATTTTTTTTTTTTTTTTTTTTTTTTGCAGGTAATCCTTAATTTTCTAAGGCAGTACTTTAATCAAGGTGTATCCTCACCTGGCATCTTTGCCTCATCGATGAGGTCCATGTAGGCAGTGTTGCCAGACATGGTTGCATTTGGCTGCGGCAGAGGCATCAGGTAGTCGTCCTCGTCCAAGGGTAGGTCCAGGGTCAGGTTGGTGCCCACCTGGGCCTCGCGACGGTTCAGGTTGGACGGGTCGAAACACTCATCAGGAAGACCATCACAACCTGAGACATAAAGACAGCTTAGTACATGGGAATTGATCGCAGCTTTTATTTTATTATGAATTTTAGTCAAGATTTAAATTGGATATAAGGTATTGGTAACATGAATATTGCATTTTTGACTTAAGAAGTAATTGTACTTTAGTTTGAAAGGCGAATTATCATATTACTCCGTTAGTTATTTAATATTTTATAATCAGTGTTGTGGTTCTCACCTCTGCCAATCATCTTGAGAGGATCGCTGCTATATCTCGAGTCTGTACAGTCCAGTCCCATTCCTCCAGGCTGCACGTGGTGCCTCATTGCAGGGTGGTGTTGGTGTCCGTCCATCTGTCCGGCGTACCTCTGCTCCCGGTCCCAGTTCTGTTGGTTCTGAGGAGTGGGTGACTCGGCCATCACGGTGGAGGCTGCCCCCACGGTGCCCAGACTTCCCGCCCCCGACCATTTCTTGGTGGGAGTGGCCGGAGGTGAGGAGCCGCTACCCATGGACATTGTCGATGAGGTTGAGGGAGGCAGGGGGGCCCGAGAGCTGGGCTGCAGATATTCCTCAGCATCTATCACGGTCTCCGAGCCTCCAATGGTCGAGGAAAGGTTATGGATCATCTCCCTTTGATCCTGTAAACATGACATGAGGTTAGTACATTGTCAATCACTTCTAGTTGATTACAGCTACAGTAATTTTGAGTTTGCAGTTATTTTAAATAAAGATTATGTAAAAAAATAAAGTAAAAATAAAATTATGTTAAAAATATTTAAAAATATATCATCATGCAGAATGTTTCTTTTGTAATATCATCAGTAAAAATTATAGTAAAGTGATAATAAATCACCCAATGACCTAAAATTTCAATAATATTATGTATGAAAATAAAAGAAAATTGTTAGAATGAATTAAAAAATAAAAATGAAATTCTTGATGTACAGCGGACACAGGAAGTCTTGAATTTCTTATTAAAATTTTAGGAAAATTAAAGAAAATGAATTATATGAACAAATTTATTTAAATGAGAAAAATTATTTGACATAAAATAATAATTCAAGACAAGATTCTGTATCCACTGTACCCCAGTCAGTCCGCATGCAAGAGAGATAAAAAGTCCATTATACCATGTTGCCACTGACCTGCGGAGAGAATGAGGGCAGTCTCATGAGCCGGTCTCCCTGGATCACGAGGTATCTGCCCGGGTCCCTCGACATCTTGGCAAACTCGTCCGCCAGCTCCTTGAAGCTGGGACGACTCTCTGCGTCAATCATCCAGCACTTGATCATCATCATATACACGTCGATGGTGCAGATGCTGGGCTGGGGCAGCCGCTCTCCCTTCTCCAGAATGTCCGGAACATCACGTGCAGGGACCAGCTCGTAGGGACGACCTCCGTAAGTGAACAGCTCCCACACGGTCACACCTGGGGGGCAGGGGCAGGTTAGTTGGATACAAATCAAGGTACTCAATGCTTCTAGTAAACCCAATACTATATACTAAATAGAATGAATGTTTTCATGTATGCCATGGTTTTGAAGACAATTTTTTTCTCAAATTTCTTTTTATTTTATTATTATGTATTATTATGTATAAATAATTTTTTGTTATTGACGTTCTACAAAGCTTTTTTAGCTTCTTATGAGATGGCTGTTATCAAAATTTATAAATAAGTTTTAAATTTAACCAAATGCTGCCCTGTAATAGAACACACAAAATTGCTATCTCCTTTGAATTTCTACAATAAGCACTCACCGAAAGCCCAGACGTCGCTCTTGTGTGTGAAGATGCGGTGCTGGATGCACTCGAGGGCCAGCCACTTGATGGGCATCTTGCCGCCTGCCGCCTTGTACTCGTCCTCGTTGATGTCCAGCAGCTTGGCCAGCCCGAAGTCCGTGATCTTGACGCAGTTGGGGGTCTGAACCAGCACGTTTCGGGCCGCTAGGTCACGGTGGACAAGCCTCTTCTCCTCCAGGTATGCCATGCCTGAGACACACAAGAAATAGTCAGACATTGTTTACAAAAGTAAATTTGATGTACGGTTAACTTTAAGATTAATTGAAAGTAAAAGTTTTAAGAAACAAAATTATTATTATTATTATTATTATTATTTTATAAGAATAAATGTAATAATATAAATAGAATAATAAAAAATAATCAGTATTGATCTGTAGATATATCAATTTTTATATTATTTGTGTCTATAATGAATATTATTATTTCACAGCTATTGTAATTAAATCCTCCAAAATTCAACAGCCAATATTAAATTAGAGTTGAAAGATGACAAAACTCACCCTTTGCAATCTGCGTGCACCAGTTGAGGAGAGGCTTGGAGCCGATCTTGTCCTTGTTCTTCCTCACGTAGTCCAGCAGGCAGCCGAGGGGCATGAGCTGCGTCACGAGCATCATCTGCGAGGTCATGCACACGCCCAGCAGCTTCAGCAGGTTGGGGTGCTCCACACTGGCCATGATGTAAGCCTCGTCCAGGAACTCCTTCGAGCTGTTGCCAGCGCCCTCCCGCAGGACCTTAATAGCCACGGGGACCTTGACGTTCTCTCCGGCCGGAATCCACACTCCCTGTAGGGTACATGTGGTGATTAGAGAGAGTCTAGAAGCTTTAGCAAGCAAAAAATTTACAACATTAAGTATTTTAACTAAAGAGATCATTACTTTAATGTGAAAAAGGTTCTTCTAAATATTTATCAGAAGATGGAAATTTAAAATAAAATGTAAAAAAATCAAACAAGAGAATTTGTGTGTTGCCCACCTTGTACACAGTTCCGAAAGCTCCGTATCCCATGACTCCGCCCTGCCTCATCTCAGCCTCCTTGATGATCCTCAGCTTGGCGAGGTTTGGCTTGACATTGGTGGGGTGTAGTGGCTCGTTGTCCTCACGGTCCATGCCTGCCAGAACGCGGGTCATCTTCACGGCATTCTCCTTGTTCAGCACTTTGTTCTGCCACTGGTAGATGAACATGGCCGCACACGCGATGAAAAGGATGAGGCACACAGACACTCCCGTGATGATGGCGGTCACGTTGTCATTAGATCCCCTGAAACAAGATTAGAATTAGCACTGGAAGTTGGAAACATTTGTAGTTTAAACATGTCTTTGTTTTTGTCCTTATTTGTTAATTATAAATATTTATTTAAAATTAAGTGTACTAATTAAACTGCTAATTAATAAATTAAATCACAATAAAATTTAAGTCTTTCAGTTTGAAATACTTCAATGTAAAATGGAATTGAATAAAGAGCAGCATACAACTCTCTCAAGTTTCAAATACTTACATTTGCATTGTGTTTGGGAGTGGCTCGATTGAGCAGTATGGGTCCGTGTTGTCCAGAGGGAATATCTTGTGTGGAATCTCAGCAGAGCAGTTTGCAGTACAGTTGAAGGCAGTACTGTTGTCACCAGGCTGTCCGTCCTGCAAATTTTGAATCATTGTTAAAATCCATGTATTGTTGAAATGTTAAATGCAATTACAATTTAAAAAAAAAAAAAAAAAAAAAAAAAAAAAAAAAAAAACTTAATTCTCCTTCAATAAACTTTAAAAAGTTATAAAATTTTAATAATATAATTTCATTTGTTTATAATAGTGTAATCCTGCTTTCTATTTATTTTAAATTAACCCAACAAGCACATTTCTCAACAAGAAGGCACAGGAAGCCAATGCTCACCAGGTAGACTTTGTAGTTCCTGCAGCTCAGACAGTCACTGATAGTCGCTCCATTACATCCCCGACACTCAAGAGCACATGGGACACACTCCTGGGTGCTGTCATTGGCAAAGTGATCCGAGGGGCACTCATCCTCGCACTGCTCGCCTCGCTTGTAGTTGGTGCACTCCTGACACACCTGCACGTGGAAACCATAGCCCGTGCACTTCTTGCACCTCGGATGGCATTTGCGACAGATGGCCTTCCCAGCCAGGGGCTTCAGAGGACCCTGCTCTTGAGGCCCCACCCACTCGTAGTAGTAGCCATCAGGACATGACTCGTTCTTGTGCAAACACCGCTCCTGAAGACACAAAGTCATCAATTATAACTCTAGTCAAGGAAAAAGGTTACTATTATAATATATAGCGAGTATATTTTGATTTATTTAATAATTTTCATGGTATTTTTTTTAATGCTTAGCTTAAGATTGCATAAAATATACTGTCTATGTTCTACAATTGACAGTATTGTCTTTTAATTGATAAATTAAGATTTTTAACTCAAAATTGAATTAATACTGAAGAATTCTCACCACTATGACATCTCCGTTGATGATTGCTTTCTCGCAGGAGTGACAGCCGGTTTCTCCGATGGTATTCTCTGGTCCGTTACAGCCGTAAACACAATTGTCATGACAAGGCTTGCACTCTCCGTTGTGAGTAAACTTGCTGTCGGGACATATCTTGGTGCAGAACGGTCCATCTCGCACGTGCTTGCAGGCAGTACAGTTTCCTGGTCCAGGACCATTGCAGGTTGACTTACATTCTCCGTGGCAGTGCTTGCAAAGTTTCGGGCCAGCCTTGTAGATCCTGATGGAGAAAAATGGTGTTAGATGTTGTAAATGTGAGGTGAGGTAAGAAAGAAGTTACCTTTCTCCTGATGATGTAAGCAAGAAGAGACAGAAAGAGAAGTTGAAGATATAATAAATCAATTTACAGAACCAGGTTCAAGTTATTTTGAAGAAAGAAACATTTTTTTTTTAAATTCTGTGCAGCTAATATATAAGAGGCTAGAGCAAATCAGTACATACCCGTCAATAGTGTCACAGTCGTGCAAGCAGTTGCTACCCAGCTGGAAATTATCACAGGAGAGACATTGATCGGCGCCGGGACCCCAGCAGCCTTCGATGGAGCATTCCTTGTCACACAACAGACCCTCCTTGCCTGCAATCAAAATTACAATATATTATAATATTTGCATAATTCATATTATATATTTGGACATACCAAACATTTTTTAAATCAGTAAATAAATAAAATTATTTCAAGGATATTCTTAACATAATTATGTTTTATTCTCTTATTTTTTTATATGTAATTTGTAAAGTCAATCTATTTTAGGTTATTGAGAGTATAACATACAGTAGTATTATTAATATGAAAGTTATTTAGGCAAGATAAAAATTGACATTTTTCTGTACAACTAGATGGACTTGATATGTTCGGTGAGGATGGAGCTAGGACACTTACGGCAGTCGTCGTTGAGCTTGTTGTGCTGCAGCAAGATGTCATGGTCCTGTGACTTCTTGATCTTCTTCCAGTTGATACCGTCAGCAAAGCAAAGGTCTCGGTTCTCTAAGATGGAAATGCTGCCAGCGTGCACCATCCTGAGTGAACGCAGGCCAAGCGACTTGAGCGAGGTCTTCACGATGTATAGTGACGAGAACATTTCAGTCAGGGTGCGGCCACCAATGTCCTCAAGGTTTCTGCAGAGCAAGGAAATACAGAGTTAAATACTGTGTGTAGAAATTTGGTAGTGTAATTGCAGGGGAGGGGGGATTGAATTTCATGACAAATATATAATAGTTAAATTTAATCAATAAATTAAAGTAATTAATAAATAGTTTTATCTGTTGATGCCTTAGAAATGAATTAACTCACCTGAAGTAAGAGAGGTTGGTAAAGTCTGTGTTGTAAGCCTGTATACTGAGGTAGCCCGTGATCTCCTTGAGGGTGCTGAACACCTCAAGTCGATCGGGGTGCATGTAGGTGTATCTCGAGCCAAAAGTGAAGTTGTCGTACACGTGCTGGAAGCCCGTGAAGGTGTGATCAAGGATGGTGAGCGATCCCTCAATCACGGTGCAGTCTTTGAAGCTATCGATGTTGCCCGAATGGACAGAAAGGTCACCTTGGCAAGTCTTTGGACATGGTCCATCGCAAGGTACACATTCTCCTCTCACAGCCTGGAAGTCATACTAATAGTTTAGAAACAAATAAGACAAACATAATTTAATATTAAAATATATTCTTATAAAATACATTTTTTGAATATAGTAATCAATCAAATGCATTATTTAAAATAAATTTATAAATATTAAATCATGTTTAAAGTGAGAAGAAATTATCCAATCCACCAAGTTCAATGATTTTTTTTTATATATTAAAAATTATTAACATTATTTTTTTTTTAAGTTAGTAAAATTAATTGATAGAAGGGTTACGGTAATTACCTTTTTGTTTGGAGGACATGATCGCACGCAGGCCCCGTTGTCTTTGAGCAAGTGCTCGGGACAGTTCTTGACACAGGTGGCTCCGTACGCGTACTTCCCCTCCAAGTTGGTGACCCACGAGTACGTGATGGAGTCGTAACGTTGCATCGCCGGACACTCCTGCTTGCACACCCCGTCGTCGTAGAAGTTGCGGCATGCCTGCACGAAACATAAAGAAATGAGCCACTTGCCAGGGTATCATGGGGGATATTTTAATCCCACATATTCAGCAGGTCGTCTCAAAAAAGATGAAATATTACGAGCTCTTTTGCAGTGACCATCATGCATCAATAGTTTATTTTTTTTTTATTTAAACAAGTTGAACTTTTACAAGATAAGAGACAAGAAGCACAATTAAGTAAAACTCCCATTTAATTATTAACTACTTCCTTTTTTATATATTGGATGAAATTCTTTAGTCAATTTTCTTATTCTTGCGCCCATATGTAATTTATCAAATTTTATTAATTCACTTACCAAGCAATCGCTTTGTTTTGGTCCCGTACATCCTCCCGCACAGAACAGGTGGCAGCACTCTCTGGGGTTTGCTCCGAAACACCTGCCCTGATAACACTGAGGGCTGCAGTTGATCTTGGAGAACCTCTGGCAGTTCTCCGGCCCCTCGCCCCAACAACCCGCCTCGCATGACTCGTGACATGGTGCGCACTTGCGCTCGGGGTTCGGGAAATCGTACGCGTAAACATAACGTGCATTCTGACCAGTGATTATCTCTTCCCATTTGATCGACTTTACATGACATAGGTTGTAATTGTTTAACATTCCGACACTGCCAGCTAAAATATCTGTAAAGAAAGAAGGAAAAAAAATATAACAATTATTCATGACAAAATGATAGTGACGTAATTTTATTGAGAAATAGAAGTTAGATAAATAATGAGACGTCATATTATAAAATAAATTATGTTACTGCATGGTAACTTTAATGCGCGAAAGAAATCGTGCGGTTACAAACGTCAAGAGTGAGCGTGAAGCATTGGTGCATTCAGGTCATTTAACTTGACACGTTTTTTCCAAGAAGTGACAATCCCATATGACATAAATCTAATCTTTCAACATGCAAATCATCATTAATTTACTTTTGATGAGATTACATTGTTAAAAATTATTATATTTACTTCGGAGATTCGAGCCTGTAAAAAAAATATTATGTTTCTTACCTCTTAGCGCAGGCAGTTCTAGACTGTGCATTTTTGATAAGGTTGTGAGGAGTGCGAACTCGTCGTCGTGGACGTTCAATTTGAAGAGAGTTCGTCCTCGGATGATCTGCAGTTTTGGCAGGACGATTCTCTTCATGTCCACGTGAGATATCAGGACGTATCCAGTCACCTCGCGGATGTACTGCAGGAAACTCAGGTCCAAGTCCTCGTCCTGCAGCCAGGTCAGTTCCAGGTTGCCGTCCACGTATGTGCAGTTCGTGTAGCGATCCCTCAGGTTCCGGTAGTGGTGCTCGCGGTTCGATGGAACCGACATTCGACCGTTTGTGCCGATACATACTGAAATCAAACAGAGAGAAATCGAAACGTTAGTACTTTGAGCGTTGTCATGCATGAGAAAGTTTTTGTTGCTACGGCTGCATTTCCAAGAGCATAAACAAGTGTATCGCAGGCAGGTATATTATTCTTAATTTACTACAGTTTATAGATAATGCATCTATAATAATCGTTAACTGTTAAGAAAAATAGAATTTTCTGAATGATTTATTAAATAATTTAGAAAATTACTCTCCAAACTACTCACTAAAAGTCATCATATTTTTTTAAACTGCACCAGCATTGCTTCCGTTTAAATGTTAATTATGAAAATGAGGGTTAGAACTATTTTTTTCAGGTCAGTTTTAAAAAATATAAATAAAAAAAATTACTCTTCATCTTCGTCACAAAGCAAATAAAAAAACATTGAGCTCCTTTTCCGTGACCTGTCCACATTATGTAAATTATAATTTTAACAACATAAATATCATATAGTTTAATAGTATTTTTTCATGTCAAATATTTCATTTTTTTAATGTTTATTTTTTTATATTATAATTTAAATCTTCTATATGCTAAGGCAAGGGGAAAAAAAAGTTCGTAATTTTTATTATAATGTTTCTGCTTCATCACCCATTTTAAAAAGTCTTAAGAAAAATAATATAATATTATTTGACTGTTATAGCTCATTACAGAATAAAATAACACCTTTACATTTAAGTATAACGCATGTATTATAGTATAAAGACTTGTGCACAGTATTATTGGCGCCGTTTGATTGCACGTAAGAGAAATCTGGCTGTAGCAGGTAGGGCGGCTGCTATATTATAGCTTGTGCTAATGGCCGAAGTAGCAGCAGCAGCCGTGGCTTGGAGAAAACACAGCAGACAGCCCCAAGCCGGTTATTAGCCAGAGGCGATAGCGCTACACCTGTGCACGTGATTCCAAGAATCTTCTCAGCTTATACTGGAGTCTAAAATTAATATATATGACGTCATCAATTTAATTCGTTGGTCAAATAGGCAGTTTTGTAAATCATTGCTTTTTTTAAATCAAGTTTAAAGCTTTATCCGGTTAAAGAAATTTATAAAGCGATGAAGGGCTGATCAACAATGCTGGAAGATTCTGCTAAAACTGAACTAAATTTCAATCAAATATTGAAGTAACAGAATCTATCAGCTCTCGAAATACATCAGTAAATATTTTTATGAGCTAGAAGATATTGGTCACTTAATAAGCAGTTACAAAATTCCGGTGGATCAGTGTGTACTATTAGATGATCGAGCCATGCAGGTCGTGCGATTATTAACTGTCCAACATAGTATTTTTTTTTTTTTTTAATTTTATTATTCGTGACATGCAAGACTCAAGAGTAAAAATTGATAACGTATATTTTTAACACTAGAATTTTCTACTATTTCCCGGCGGCTCCGCACGAGCCCAAATTATGCGCAACTATATTATTTTATATCCATCTTCTTTATTCATCTTGCTGCATTCCTTTCTAAAAATTAGTTGCTTGTGCAATTTATAGCCCTCAAGGTAGTAATAAAAATTATATATATTTTTTTAATGATACGGAAGAACAAAATAAATTATACTTGAATTATAAATGCACGATATTGAAGTTGAACTATTTTCAATTAATATTATAGGGAATGATTTTGTAATAAATTATACTTTCTCTTACTATATAAGATATTTTTATATATAATATAAACATGTACTTTTGATGCACCTATAGAAAGTATAATTTTATCATTTGAGCAATAAATATTGTTAATATTCATGTTAGAAGGAAATAATAAAATGAGAAAATACAAAGAAATCAACGCTTTCAACTTTTAATACGATTTTAATTCTATAATTTAAGTTATAAAAAACTCGCAAATATGCACCAAACATTTTTTTTTAAGTTTTTTATCATTAAATTGTGTACAAATACAGTCCAACCAAGGCCCTAAATGAAGCCCTATCGGTTGGAACTGAGTTACATACAATTATTCAACACGTATAGTAAGCTTAAACAAAATTACCTATATTTATTAAAAATATTAAAGTATTACTTTAAGGGCATTGGGTGTAGCACCGGTAGTTGGCAACACTGACGTATCTTCACCATGTTAATTTTTTATCCTTGCTCCTCGGAGTAATTTTTATGCTAGAGCTAAGCTGATTGCTGTAGTATCAAGATAATTAGTAGCCCAAGTGCACAATTTGGCTAAATAAAGCCTGATTTAAAGAAAAGTATTTTTTTTTTTATATTTTAGAAAAATGCATGTAAATTTAAAAAATTACTAAAAAATACTTTTCTTTAAATCAGGCTTTTATATTTAGCCAAATTGTGCACTTGGGCTACTAATGATCTTGATACTACAGCAAATCAGCTTAGCTCTAGCATAAAAATTACTTTGAGGAGCAATGATCAAAAATTAACATGGGGAAGATACGTCAGTGTTGCCAACTACCGGTGCTACACCCAATGCCCTTAATATTATTAAAGTAAGATTTCTAAATAATCCTGTATTTTATTTTCTAAGAATGAGAGTGCAATTAATTCATTAAGAATAAACCTTAAATTGAAGCTGCTTTTGCTTCTAAACTTGCAACGAACTTAATAAGCCCTTAAGTTTTGGATACAAGTCAGTGCTAACGAATTTTTCGGCTTGGTAAATAATGCTACTGACGTTATGTTTATGTAACGTGTTTCTTTAATTAACATGTTCACAAATATGGCCTAATGAGTTGAGGTTGCAATATACGCGGCGGCGCGTCAGGTGCAGGCGAGAATCGACAGCAAAACGAAAAAGTTACATGACTCTTGTAATTATTGTTGTTATTTAGTAATTTTATTTCATTTTTCATTTTTTATTTCAACTAAAAGAGATAAAAAGCAAAAAAGGTGTAGAATTGTGCAATTTTGTTGCTTTTAAATTATTTCCTTCAAATTATAATGATAGGCTGGATTTTAGCCAGTTGCGTAGCAGCAAAACTGTTTAAAAACATTTATTAAGTATATAAGAATAAAAAAATTGACACGCGTTTTTTTTTTCTCTAGACTACACAGCAGGTATAATAATGCTGATGATTTTTTTTTCTCACATTAAAGCCGCATTGAGAAAAAGATACAATCGATACCAACAGTAGGTATATAAAATGAGAATTAATCGCTGATTACATATGGTTAGTTATTTAACAATATTTTTATCTAACTTCTCTTTTTAATTAAAAAACAAAAACACAACTTACAAAACTTTTTTTTAAATGTTCATTATAGAACCTTTTACTTGATGATTTTTTTTTTTAAAAGCATTGTTCTTATCCATAAAATATTTTTATTAGAGTCACGCCGATGTTGTTTTTCATTTTTTATATATTATTATTATTAACAAAGAAGAAAAGAATCTTTGTAATCAACCTTTAGGCTATGTTGTACATTGTTCTATCACTTTGGTATATCCTTTTACAATATAACATATATATAAAATATATATCAGGGGTTCGTTAACTAACATTTTTAAATTGCCCTACAGCATAGATGTCGATCGTGGTTGATATCTACTCCAACGTATAGAAAACAATACAACAGACGTGAAGAGCATCAGAGGAGACGGATCGAAAGAGGAGAAGGTATTTTAAAAAGATTATTTCCTTTTCTAAAAGATATTTTGTCTATTCTATTTTCATCACCTTGCAAGGTAATGGAAGGTGACTTGACGCTTATACTACCCCTTTTTGTATTGTGTATATATCAAACTATCACTCACCCTTCTTTTATAAAGTATCATGATAGACCTTTCACCATGATACTTAAATATCAGAAGGTAGTTTAAAATAAAAAGATTAATATCAATTGGTTTTATATAAGTTATCTTCAAAATTTTATTGTCATAAAAAAAAGGACAGTTTTTATTTGCAATTCCAAACACACTACGTAAAGATGATAATATTTGTCTTGTGCAAAATCATGTTAAGTATATACATTTATTTTAATGTAACAAATTATTTTATAAATAATTACAATATAAAAAATTACTTTAAGGCAAATTTAATACGTAGAATTGAGGCGAAAATTGAAGAGTCATATTTTAGATATAATATTAGGCTACCTCATGTAGTATAACCTCATGGGTCCTCAATACTTTTTAGTCGATGCTAAAATGCCCTAAAGGTATAACATTAAATATTTTTTTATATATATTATATTTTATTTCTATACATACAAGCTATAGAGAATTTTCTTTGTTCGTACAGCCACTCCATGATTGAAAAACGTGATTTGCTTCTAACATTCCTATGCGTGGGAAAGTTATCAGAATCTCTTTTGCACTTCTTTCAGAATGCATCTTTACATTATAATAATCAAAATATGTATATTATTATAAGTTTGGTGTATATTTCTAAATTAATAATACTTTGTATTTTTGATTAGTCCTTCAATATTTATATATAATGTCATCAACAGTGATTTTTTTTATATATAATATAATGAAGTTTTTTTAAACATATAATAAATCCTTTTAAAGAAATAAAGAATTTTTATTTTTACCAAATTAAGTTAGACCTTGAAAATATATTTTTCCTGATTCATTTTTGTTAGATTACAGCAATTATTTTTATTTTATAACAACTTTCAGCGTAAAAAAAAAAACACACACACGTAATATATATTTGTCGTCTTTTATATAAAACTTTTTTGGTATGTCTCTTGAGGTAACAGATGTACGAATTGAGAAAAACAATCGGCGCTGCTGCTACCATCACAAAGGTATGTTTTACCATCAGAAAGCAGTTGAAGAACGCACCATTCTTATAATGGCGAACATTCCGAGCTATTTTTCCGCTTCGTTAACATCGGTTAACTCTACTTAATGTGTCACTATAAATAAAATAATTTAGTAATTTATTTAAACTTTGTATAAAAAAAACGAAACAATTATATATAGTAAAAAAATGTTCCAAAATCATAAATGCATGCAGTTAATTGTTACGTTTTCATGTTGAGTTATTTTATACTTAAAAACGTATTTTTTCATATAAGCACTTGATTTAAAACATAAAAATATACTAAGCGTCTTATAAGCTTTCAGAGTGCCACAGTCATTACGTAAGAGAAGAAAATTTAATATCCAATAAGAGTTTTTTCTACTTTTTTTAATGTCATCAGGTATAAGCAGTATAAGAGAGAAGAATTAACGGCGCCGTTATGGAACATTAACGAACGTATTAGGGCTTCGAAGATGAAGAAAAATCTTGAGGACATCAAAGTGAGTTGAAAAGCATTAAAATCTTAGCTTATCCAGAAAACTTGACTTCTTGGGTTATAATTTATAACTAACATTTTTTTTTTTTTTTTTTTTTTTTTTTTTTTTTTTTTTTTTGTTTATAGAACAACAATTTTTTTAGTATAGAAGAAGTTAATTTGTCATTTAAAAAATACTTTCAAAATCTTGATATAGTGGCATTTTTAATTTTTTTTTTGTATTATTTTTTAAATTAATTTATTCATTACAATTTCAATTTTTTCATATAAATCTTCAGAAGCATTACAACATAACACTAGAAAAATGTAATTTTGCAAGCGTTCAATTTTTAAGATAAACTTTCCTAAAATTTAATGATTTTCGCTCCAAGATTCAAATTTTCCGCCATTTTTTTTTCGAGGGCACCCACTCACATTACTGGGTTTAGAAGGCAGGACACTCGAGGTCCCACCTCGGTGGTACTCCTCAGCATCTTTCTTGGTGACAACGCGTTAGGTCTAGTCTTAAACTAATATTTGTATGTTAAAGTTATGAGGAAAGAATCACTCAACTGCTTATATATTATGCCATGTTGGTATAATAATGTGCTATGTATGCATCGTTAAGAAAGAGAAAATTGATATGTATATAAGGAGAAAAAAATGAAATAACTTAGTCATCAGTTGAAAAGTGTTTCTTAAAATAATAATTATATTATAAGAAAATCAATATTTACTTTAATTTTTTTACATGCAAAAATCTTAATTCATTTTTAAATATACAATGGAATGGAATTTGTATAATACTTAGAAATATTCTATATTGATAGTTAATTAAAATCAAATATAATAATTCTGATAATTTATTATATCATAAAAAAAAAAAAATGTAAAAACATGAATAAAGATTTGCATCATTGAAAAAAATAAAAGATGGATTAATTTTTCATCATAAACAATGAGTTTGTGACGCTGTTTGTTGAAAGTTAAAACTGCCAGAGGGTTTTGTGGACACTTGAACCAGAGCGGAGGAGGAGGGCCACTTGAGAACGAGTGGTCGCAGCCATTCATGCATATAAAGGTGTGGCAGTCCTAGGCCAGTCAATATAGGTGAAAATCCTATCTTGACCTCGGATAAATTCCGAAGTTTGTGATTTTTTCAGCATCGGTAGAACTCGATGCCCTGAGTAACATATCCAAAGCCCCCCAAAATCCCACCGGGGCTTTCGCCGCCATCTTGATGGAAAGTTATGCATATAGTACCCTCACTAATTTGCATATTGTGGCGAAACCGTGTTACATAGAAGCAATGTAAATGCATATAATGATAGGCAGATATATTTGCTACAAGAAAATATAAAAATATATTTAATTTTAATTTCAATTAACCCTTAAATTAATTATTTTCTGAAAAGTTTGGTGTTAAAAAAAAGTTTAACGGTGAATTTCGTAGTCAATATATATAAATACAGAAATATTTTTCATTTAAAAGTTGAAGACAAAATCCTTGCAATTTCATAAATGCTGATAACTTTTCCTTAGCTTAAAAAATGAAGAAGATACGCGACTTCGTAGCGCAAGAAACATGCCAGTTGACCGCTCTGCCTGCCCGCCCGCCACAATACAACACGCATAATACAGCGCGCGAGCACTGCAATGAATGCGCTCTCGCGGCTCTCAGTGGCTTGTCATCTTTGTATATAATATATATTATTTATTATATATATTATTTATTACATGTATAAATTATATTTATATTATATGTTCAACGTGTGTTAATAGCTACAATAGCCCTTAAGGGTGAGGTAACGTGCCCAATGTTAAAAAAATATCCCATACAGCATGAAACATGAAAATTATGAAAAAAAAAATTAAAATGTTCTCCTCTACATTCTCTATAATATCAGTGGCTAAAATATCATGTATACAAATTCGAGCTAGTTTTTGAAGTTGACTAGATTAACATTGAAGTTTGATTTTTCCATGTTAAAGTATAGTCAACTTTAAAAATTCATAACTAAAAAAAAAAAAAAAACTAGCTCGAATTTGTATACCTGATATTTTAGCTACTGATATTATAGGGAATGTAGAGGAGAACATTTTAAATTTTTTTCATGTGTCATGGGATATTTTTTAACATTGAGCGCGTTACCTTCCCCTTAAATCGTGAAGTTCAAGAAAAAATATTCGTCTATTGGAAATAGGTTAAAAATAAGTTGTAAATTTATTTGTATCAATATGCTTAATAATTATGCTAAATATCAATCATTGAAGCTTTTTATTAACTTCTCGTGACATTGATTATTACGTATATACAATATAAATTGTAATACATTTTCTTAAGTAAAGTGCAGTAAATTTAATTCTTTACCCTTTTTGTCAGTCATGCATATATATACAAAAATAATTATATTCCTTCTTTATATTTATAATGTTTGTTTATGTCAGCTAGCTTACAAATAACATAATGTTTCAATAAAAATTTTGCTTCCTCATACCTCCCATATGAGTAAATAATTATGATTATATATTTATATAAATTACAATGTGTAAGACACAGTGGAAAACAGGCAGCAAGAATAGTTTGGTGCTGTGTTGATGATACAGTACTTTATTTGAAGTAAAATCTTACTAATTTTCGAATTTTTATATGTATATATAATACCACTGTCGTATAAATACATTTACATAATATCATCATATCCGATCCAACACTTATTATTTTTAAAAATAGATAGAAACAATCACAAATTCAATGGATATATTTAAAGTTTTGTAATAATATATTATTTATAATGTTTTAGAGGGGTCACGAATGCATCATATGCGTTTTTATATTATATGTATATTAAAAAAAAAAAAAAATGTCGTGGCATAAACTATGTAAGATTCTATGGCTATTAAATTTATAAAAATAGCCTCAGCCCTAGAAGCTGAATATACAATGAATAAATATTATATGTATCTTCATGTATCTCATCGATATTTGAAATCAAAATTTATTACATTTAAAAGAATAATTAAAGCATAGTTGAATAGTTCGGTCAAAATTGAGTATCTTACTTCTTAAATAGCGTCTTTTATTAAATAACTATTAAGGAGTACTCAATTTTGTCCGAACTATAAGGCCCAACATTAAATTTATATTCTATCGATTGTAAATAATCTTGATTTCAAAAATAGTCATACTGATTACATGTTGATATAATATATATATTATATATATATATTATATATATACATATATAGAATGCATATATTATAATAATATAATAACTAATAACACATATATGCATTTGTGATATCTCTAAGTGTTAATACATAAACTTTATAATAAACCATATAATATTATTATATTCCATTGAACTTGTGATTGTTATTACCTATATATTTTTAAAAATTATGTATCGGATCGGATTTGATGATGTTAATTAAATGTATTTTATTTATTTATTTTATTTTATTATTTCACCCAAGGTACACACAGTATTACAAGTAGTGGGGTGGGGGTAGCAAGCAAGGCACTAGAAGCACCATATCACAAGTGGCTGCTAACCTACAAATTTATACCAATGCTATAGCATAGAATGCTAGAGTAAAAAACAAACAAATTAATTAACTATTTTTAAGAATATAATAATTCTTAAGAGCAGAAGGAAACTGCTTAGCATCACTTTTCTTTACATTGCAGGGCAACTTATTCCATTCAGACACAGTCCTTATTAGAAAATAAGTATGTATATGTATATTATACGGACAGTGGTATTATACAGTACATGTCATATAAAAAATTGAAAATAAATAAGAGTATAGACTTAAATTAAAGTATCATCCACAAATGCAGCATCACGAAAATAACTATTTAATTAAGTTTGCCTGTTTTCTACCGTGCCTTACACCGTGTAAGGAGACAAAGGGGTAAGACTTAAATTTGTGCTGCAGGTAATTACTTAAAAAATATTTAATATAAATTAATATAATTATAAAAAGTATATGGAATAATCAATGTCATAAGAAGTTTAATGTTAATTTGATTTTTTTTTTTTTTTTTTGCAAAAGCAGTGTTAAAACTAAATTTACAACTTTATAAAACACCTTCCACGTAGTTATATATAAATATACAAAGATGACAAGCCACTGAGAGCCGCGAGAGCGCATTCATTGCAGTGCCCGCGCGCTGTATTATGCGTGTTGTATTGTGGCGGGCGGGCAGGCAGAGCGGTCAACTGGCATGTTTCTTGCGCTACGAAGTCGCGTATCTCCTTCATTTTTTAAGCTAAGGAAAAGTTATCAGCATTTATGAAATTGCAAGGATTTTGTCTTCAACTTTTAAATGAAAAATATTTCTGTATTTATATATATTGACTACGAAATTCACCGTTAAACTTTTTTTTAACACCAAACTTTTCAGAAAATAATTAATTTAAGGGTTAATTGAAATTAAAATTAAATATATTTTTATATTTTCTTGTAGCAAATATATCTGCCTATCATTATATGCATTTACATTGCTTCTATGTAACACGGTTTCGCCACAATATGCAAATTAGTGAGGGTACTATATGCATAACTTTCCATCAAGATGGCGGCGAAAGCCCCGGTGGGATTTTGGGGGGCTTTGGATATGTTACTCAGGGCATCGAGTTCTACCGATGCTGAAAAAATCACAAACTTCGGAATTTATCCGAGGTCAAAACCTATATTGACTGGCCTATCCCGCCAACCAGCCACGACAATCCTACCTGTTGTAATTCACCTTCATAAACACTCCAAAACTAGTCATGAAACAAAATGTAAAATAATAATTTTACAAATTATATATGTTAAAATTAATGAATTTACTATCACCGTTTTTTATATAATCAAGCTATATATTTTTTTATGTATATTAATAGCACTTATTTTTATTTTTATAAGAGCAATTTTCACACCTTTCTAATAGTACCTTAAATGGAATATTATATGTTTGGAAATGACATCATCATGATTCATATATAAAAAAAGATACATATTTTTTTTTATTAATGTATTGTAATTAAATATTTTTAGGTTTTTATATTTGGAGTGGGCGGACATTTCGATGCTGAAATTACAACCATCTCCTCTCTCGCTGGAAGGAAAGATTTTGCTCCATTTTGACCCGGAAGGCTAACTGCTGTCAAACGTAATATGATGAGACGAAAATTTTCATGATCTAAACATTTTTGTATCCTTTTAATGAAAACTTCTCGCTATAAGAACAAATTCAGTTGAAAAAATAAATTAATTTGAAAAGTGTTCCAGTTGCTCTTTTTTAACCTTGTGCAGTATATTAGATAATTAGAAAAAAATGCATTAAGTGCTTCAAATGGCAAATAAAAATGTACGTTTTTAATGGAAGCCATATATAACTGTAAAATTCAGTACGTCAATTAATATACTGACAGATTTCATTTTTAATTACATAATTAAATACCATGGCATTAATTTTATGAATTAATTACTAAAATTACAAGCTGAATTCGTATTTTACTATTTCTACGTACTCTATTTTGGTTGAAATGCATTTTTTAAATTGATTTGAGCTATAATAATCGATCTATTTTTAACGGTCCCAAACTACGATACGGTGTGTGACTACAAGAGATAGTCAAACGCAACATCAAACGTGTTATACAAAGATTACAGCTTGTCAGGTGAAGCGAATTAGTCTATTTCATACACCATTGAACCAATTCATGCATTAAAAAAAATATGAGATAAACAGGAAAGCACTTACATGTAACGTTTGTAACAATTTAATCGTTAAGTGGATTTTTTTTTATAAATATAAATTAATAAATTAAGTCTTAATATATTGCCAAAAAAATATACACACACTAAAGTAACCACTCCTTTCTTTTACGTTACTTTTATTTTTGCTAAAATAAAATTTACTTTTTTTTAAATCCATTAATTCACCTTGTTATCCATTGACACTTTTTTTAGCATTGACTAAATAATAAAGAAACAAAAAAGGTAGTTGAGCTAAAAGCCATGTTGTTTATGTAAGTTATCTAAGCTTTTGAATTTAGCAATATACCGTGAGAAAATGATTAACCCACCTGGCCATCCTATATAGTCAGATTCACTGACAAAAACTATTCTCTGTAATAGTATTTTATCGTGACTTTTATTATATATGAATGCTTTCAATTCTACATCTTGTCACATATATGATATAACCTCGTGAATTTTACTTTATAAATTTTGCCAGGGTTATATCACATTATAAGTATTATATTATTAGTTATATATCGAGAAAAGTGCTAAGTTAAAGTGAATCAAAAGTCTGAAAGGAAATTCTTCTTATGTGGGACCGTTGGAGTAATGGAAGCCTGTGATAAAAACGGCCGACTGATGGTGATGCTAAAGGTAAAAGGAGTAAGAGCTAAATCTTCAAACGTATATAACATAGCAGCAACCTTCACTCCTCTCTCACCAGATTATAATTTTTACTAAAAGGAAACTAATTTATTGTGTTACCCCCACAGCCCCACTTTTTACGTCGCACACTTCTCTCTTTCCTCTCTCTCTCTCTCTCTCTCGCTGGGCAGGTGGATTAATCCCTATGAAAGGCTATGAATATAGTGAGCCACAACTTCAAGAGAAACTTTTTTTTTTTTTTGTCTCTCCTCTCCACTCATTTTTTAAAAGATTTTAATACCCGTCATATATATGATGGAATTTCATCTTTCTTTTTTTTTTTAAAGAAAAAAATATATTTTATTACAACATAATATAATACGACTTAGTATTGTTAAAAAAAATACAAACAATTTTTAATGTTTGATAGTAAAATAAAATATACAATTTTTTTAAACATATACATTTTTGTGTTTATAATGATTCCGTATGTATGTGCAAGATGACTTTTAATTTTATTTAATACCTTCTTTTTTAAGTAGCAACAACAATTTTCCAGTCCTTTTTAAAAAATTAATATTATATATAAAATGTATATACTATATACTAATTGCAAAAATCAATTGGATAGACGTAAACCTGAATAGTAATAAAAAAAAATATAGCAAAACGATATCATTCATTTTAATCTTTATGTGTTTCACATTATTGATGCATAAGGACATGATAAGGACTTAAAATAATAAAACGAAATAACTTTTGAATGAGATCAGAAAATTTCTATGTCCCATAAATCTTCTTTTTTATGTCTCAAATGTTTTTAAAATTATTTAATAGCAGCTTTAAAAATATAATAGAATAATACTTTTTTAAGCTCAAGCTTGCAAAAAGTTTGTTCTCCTTTTTCACTTGATCACCTTTTATATATATTTGATAAGTAACTAGTTTTGATCTGGGAGTTTGAAATTTAATTAATTATGATAGAGATTGACGTAAAGTTAAGGAGGAGTCACGCATCTGTTGTGGACTCCTCGAGAGTTAATCTACGTCAGCCATGGTCGACATTCCTCGTGTTCTAACGTCCTCAAAGTGCTGTTGCTGCAGGAATCCGAAGGCCGGTGGCTCCAACTTTCCTCGGGGCCTCGAATGTGTATTTCAAACATTGCCATTACATTGTTTTAATACCAAATAGTACCAAAGAATTAAAGTTATATCAATCTTATATATAGAACTGGACTCATTATTATTTATTTTTGCAATCATATTAACAGAATTTCTGGTAGTAGATATTATATTGCTTTGAGATTTTAGGCAAGTGGAATATTATTATTTACATCTTTGCATGGGAACCGAATGCATGCAACTATAGATATGAAATTTATGAAATTCGGATAATATAGTCTATGATATATGATGTTGTTACAAAATACAAACTTAATTCTGTAAAGTACAGAGTTATAAAATTCTATTTGTTTTCGTATTTTCTCGGTTCGGAGTCATTGCATGCAAAATGTCTACGCACGACTGAAGATGATGAAAATCTGATATGGCATCAGGCAGTCCCCCAAAACAATAGATCATGTACAGCAGTTTGCATAATCAAAAGGCAACAATGGCGACTTATTGCTGCAGTTGTCGCACGGACATAATTATAACAGCAACATTGACTTTTTTTAATGTGATACTGTACTTCAATATGCATCCCTATCCTGTAATACGCTAGCAGGAGTGGCATTATTAAATGTTTTTTTTTTGTATATTTACCGCGAAATATTATTACCATGTTTAGTAACAGATCATATTTTAATGACATTATAATAGTTATGATATAAAAAAAAAAAAAAAAATAGTTGCATTTTTTTTTAAACTTGATCATGTTTACAACATCTAGTCTCAAATCAAACAACAAATCCATCGCCATTTTTCAAAACAAAAACTTCGATAACGTTAAAATACTTTTAATGCCTCACATTTTTCATCGATTTTTTTTTATAGGCGATTAGAAAATATTTCAGTAAAAGTTAATAAAAAAAAAAAAAAAAATCTGAAGAAAAATTCTTTTAGATACTAATTCTAGTATTTCGAAATAAATTTGGCATGTAAAAAAAATCTTGTATCATAATTCAATAGAAAGAATTTATAGAGAGAAGTCAATGATAATCAAAGGAAACTTTTGCAAAGCGATGAAATGTCCAATGTGTAAATAAATGACAATAAATTAAAATTTCTATCCAATTTAACTTTTGCATCTTCTTATAATACTTTCCAATAATTCCAATATATATAAAAGTATTTAAAAAAATAAATATAAAAACATCGTCACATGGAGAGTTGCTGTAATATTAGCATATATTTCCCGCTATTTATGTATGGTAAAAATGTCTCTCAAAATATAAAAAGAAAAAAAAAATGTAATTATTGAAACAAACATGTTGATCACAAAACTCGAGAAGAAATTTTTCTTTTAATATCGGATTAACATAACACAACTTTAATGGAAAAATCTAGTAATCCTTTAAAACAAATTTAATAAAAAATATTTTAATACCTAAATTACTTATAATAAAATATATAAAATATGATTATGTTAAAAAAAAATAAGATGAGTGGATTAAGTAAAGATACATTATAAAACTTGATCAAGATAATATGAAGTAAAAAGAGACGTATATAAAAAAATTGAAGCTAGTGGCTGAGTTGACAAGTTGGAGTCGCTGTCACTTGTTGAGACACGTCACGTGACACCAGGGTCCACTTCTCTTTGTCAATCGAGTCAAGGTAAGACCTTGCTTCAGGTGGAACCGGCACGACAGGTAGGGAGGAATGGATCATTACGATTGACGCTGCCGCATATCAGTAGCATCAATATTTTCAGATGAAGCTCAAATTTAATTAAGTCGGAGTATCTTGACCAGCGAAGCAAAAAAAAAAAAAAAAAAAAAAAAGGGGGGTAAATTTTTAAAACTATATTTCACTGTATGTCAAACAAACAAGCAAACTAGTTCAATTAATTGTTTCTATAATTTTGATACTATATAAAAAATTACTTCAGTATTAATTATATTTCATCATATTATTATGTTCTTTTTTTAATTATTTATAAAGTAACAATAAATTTCTTCATGTCAGCAATAATTTTTAAAAATATAATTTTTATAAAAGAAACACACACATGAAACAACTTGAATTTCTAGGCGGAGAAGCTTATACGTAAAAAAAAAAAAATACACACTGTGTGCAATCATATGAAGATAAAGTATCTGCATCCACGGTGAACAAGAAACTGCAGAAAGCATGGAACGAGCAAACTTTCCTGTAATACGTACCACAAGAAAGATTTAAGAGTGTCGTAAGCGGCTACTAACTACTCTTGCATACCTTCTTCTCTCTTAGCTTCTCAAGGAGCAAAGGAAAGAAAAAAAGGAGAAAAAAAAATAATAAAAAACAATCTCGTCTACACATAATTACTGATTTTGAAACCTCTCTTCTCTTAATGTTTTCTTATAAATAAAAAAAAAAAAAAAACTTAAGAAACATTTTAATGGATGTATGAAGTGGTTAAGTATTTCTCTATATTTTTTTTTGTCATGTACTTTTATATAGAAATTCTTAAAAGCACCATAATGTATCAAAACTGATAAAATAGCAATATTTAAAAAAAAAAGTATTTAAAATTCCAAGAAAAATAAATGTTAAATTCCTATATATTTTATAAGCTAAATATTTGGAAAAAAATGCAACCTTAAGATATAAGAGACTACGAAATGTCCTACTATATACGAATGACATGAATGACATTTTATATACATGCGAATCTGATCGTTATCATTCTATAAAGAAATTTATTGTTACTTCGTGTGGAAAATATTTATTTATATACATACATACATTTTTTTTATACTATACTACACTGCATTTTATGTCAACTACTTTAAAAGTTGAGAAGTATATTATAATGTTCGATCGTGTGTAAACAGTATTAATATCAACAAGTCAAATGTAATTTAACATTTATAATAAGTAAGTGACTATAATATAAGAATCATGATGTGCGCATATATTAATACGTATAAGTTAACTTACGACACTTTGTTATTGTTATAAAATATATTATTTTTTTTCTCTCTCTTACATGCAACAGGGTTATCGGTCTAGTGAGCTGTAGAATATCAGTTACACTCAAGGTATATACGTGCATGTTCACATTGCGTAAATTGCACGTACATATTATACTATAGAAGTCAATATTATGTGCATTTGAATAACATTAACGTCTACGAGAAGAGGGGTTTATGTTTTTGATATTGATACTAGAAGATGTAGTCATGGAGCCTGTGGATAACATACACATGCAAGTGACAAGTACAATACACCAGTTTGATGAAGCAATATTTAAGTACACTGACAATCAATCATTCAACCATTTTCACCACACAATATGTCATATTGGTTATTTAAAAATATGATACTGAATGATATGAGTCCTTATAATAAATGATTTCGTTAATTGAAATTTGTTAAGGTAATTTTTTTGTAATATCATTCTGGTATCATAAATTCAAATTTAAATTTAAAAAAAAACTCACTTTTTCCTTTGATAAATTCTGAATGTGCAGCTCTTGCCGCTCTTGTGGGGGGAGGTAACATAAGTAGCGCCAGTAGTAGCGCCAGCGCCACACATTGCCAGGCTACAGGTACGAAGCGCCATGTGGGATGGCGCCATCGTTCTCTCATGGTCCGCCGCCGCCACCTATCGGGGGCAGCGGGGTGCGAGGCTGGCTCGCTCTCAGCAGCCATGTTCGGCGGCCTCCATCTGCCTCCTCCTGCTCCCTCTAGAGACAGGGGCGGGGGCGGCACTCGGGGGCGGGCAGCTCCTTGCGCCTCGCGCCCTCATTGTAACCTCACCAAAACACTGCACGGTGTGATGGAGGCAGTCAGAAAACTGCGGAACACGAGAGTCCTCGAGTCCTGGAACACAAGAAAAAAGGAACATTAGTACAAAGCCACGGGAACATAAAATAATAAAAATATTATTAATGTGTGAAATTTTCAACGCGATTTAATTTTTATTTCAGACAAATAAGCTATTCAGTTCTGAATTAACTCGAGCCTACAAGACAAGAAGCACACTTTTATGACGGAGGTAATAGTTATGACAAAGATACTAATAGTGACTCTCTATAATATTACATTATACTATTACAATCACGCTAGCCAGTGGCCGCCCCCTGCTTCGTTAGGTCCAAGATTAATTGCAAATTACCCTGAGAGTAACGCCCACCCGTCTTGTTATACTTTTCAATGCCTGTTTGCACATATTATGTAAATTTAACTCATATTTCGTATGTCAAATTTAATTATCATATGTATTGTTGGAATTGCTGATTTTTTTTTTCACTTTACGGTTTCTTTTGTTGCCAACGGCATAAAAATACAAATATTTTTTGTTGTAATTTTTAACAAAAGTTCACGCCTACGGTCTGACTTTTTATTATTAATGATCTTTTACATTTTAAAGTAATTGGCTTAAAATACTTCTATTTCAATAAATTCCTCTTCATGAAAACAAAAAACTTTAATTTTGTAATTTTCTGTAATCACGATCGACTGCTGTTGACCTCCCATGTTGCTGATGCATCTCTCCCGTCGAGAAAACCTCAGACAGGGGTGAGCAAAATACCACCTATAGCGGCCACTCGTGTGCACTAACGATGCTGCTTTTTTTGTTGTTTGAAGACAAAAAATAACATTGAAATGCTACAGATTTTATGACTTTCTTCATTACTTGAACTCCAGCGGCGGTCGGTGGGGTGTTTATTATAGGGTTATATTCATAATTATTTTCTAGAAGAAGTTCCAATTAGAACGAGATTATTGTAAATGGGTCTGTACAATTTTATTTGATGATACTGACTTCGTATCTGACCCGAAAAAACACGGAAATGTACGAAGATATTTTAAATTATGTTTTCATTGTTTACCGATATTTAAAAAAATATAATTCACATGATAAAACCACATGACATTATTATACATGGTTGGTAATAATTCATATTTTTTAAAATCAAAATTTATAATCTTTAAAAGAATAGACAAGAAAAGGTGTTTAAATCTAATAAGATGTTTTATTAATCTCGTTAAGATCTCAAGTTTTTTTTTTTAGTTAATAATAATAAATCAATACGACGCGGTGAGAAAATTAGTTATTATTGAAGTGTAGTGTTATTGTTAACAATAATAATGGGTAAGAACACTGCAAAAACAACTAAATACCAAAGGCATTGAGAATCTCCACAATCACTTTTACATCACCAAAAGTGTTTAGCTTCTCAATGCTTTTATTGTTTACGGTCTTCATACCTGTTGTAAAAAGCTAAAAAGTGATCACCAATCTAACTACTCGCCAGCTTAACTTCGGTAATCACTTTCGATCATACCCTTACCACTGCACTGCTAATGCTTTCTTAGTAGTAGGAAGAGTATTATTGAGGTATATAAAATAAATAAGAGCTATGGTGAAATGACAAGGGTTCATTTTAATACAAGGTTATACAAATTTCGACCCTAGGGTAAAATTTGATGGCGGTTCTAATGGTGACCCTTAAATTTGCGACCCTTTGACCCTTAAGGGTCAAAAGACCCTTAAATTTTTTTTTCGTGAAAAATTGCGAAATTGACATTAGCAATGTCCTTAATTAACTTTAGAGCTCTTATTTACGCATTTTAAGGGTCGACCCTTGGGGTCTAACAGGGGTCATTTTTAAAAGTATACAAATATTTATAACAAAATTTGTCAAAAACTGTGAGGATTATGGATTTAGCATTGGCTTTAATTGATTCAGTAAGAATAATGACCCTCTAAGGGTCGACCCCTAAAATATATTACGATCTATTCCGCATATAATACTTCTAAATGCTATTAACATGCAATTTCTGAATGCTAATTCTATTAACAAAAATCTAATGTTTAAAACGTTAGTTTTTAAATGGTAAAAACAGTGATTAAATAGCAAAGACATTTAGCTATTTTTCTAAATACTTTTAACGTTCAGTAAATGTTAAAAGCATGGAGGGTCTGAATACCGATTTTTTGCAGAGAAATAGGCGTGCGTCGGGGCGGAGTTTCAAAAATCAAAAAGAAAAGAAAAAGATGAAGTGTCCCGAGGGTAAAAAGTCGGTCAGAAAGTCGGAATCTTTTCTTCTTATGCCTATTTTTTTTTTTTTAGAAGCGGCGCCAAGAAGCCTTACAAGGGGGCAGGGGGGTTCTACAGGTATATACTATCACCTTTTATAAAAGTACCTCTCATGAATTTACATTATATTTAGAAGGTATACATTTACGGTTGTGATAGTAGACACATATGACTTCCCATGCATAGTTTCAAAATTATTCCAGCCCAAGGTATGCGCTAGACATATAGCATAAATATAATAATAATAATGATAACCTTTAAAAGTCAGTCAAATATTTCCCTTGGGAGAATATACCTTTTTCTTACTGAACATTTTTTGATAGAAATTTATTTTAAATAGCAAAAATGTGTATTTTTTTCCCCTCTTATTTTTATTTTTTGCTTTTTAAACTAAATATATTTATGACAGAAATTCATGCTTAAAATTTATTTTCTTTTGTTCTTTACCGACTTATACAAGCTAATATTTAAAGAAACTAAATTAATATTATTTCAATAGGTTTACTTAGAAAATCGTTGGAACCGAATATAAATATATTGCTTATGTAAATTAAATAAAAAAAAGTATATGTATGTGCATCTTCTTAAACTCTTTATTTGGAATACTTGATAATTGAATAATTCATGATTGAATTTACTTTAAATAACAAATTTGCGTTTTTTTTTTTTTATAATGAGCCATAAATAAACATGATAATTAATACATTAACAAAATTTTATATCTTAAAACTTGAGCTGTAGATCATTCATTATAAACATTTGAGATTGTACTAATAAAATATTTACCTTTTTGAAATCTTTAATTTAAACAACCTGACACATAGTTGCAAAGTTTTATTGTATACGAACAAAAACAAGAATTAAAACTTTTATCTTGTGTCATGGAAAAGAACAGGTAAAACGAGTCCTGAGTTTGAATCTTGTTGGTGGAAACATTAATTTATATATATATTTTACATTACCCTGAAGGTTTTGTTACTTGTTAACTTTTGTGTTGATTTTTGTATCTCTTAGGTTCGATGCTTGTGGATTGAACGTTGGAATCTGGGCGGCAAAACTGCCTCAGGGTAAAAGTAGACTCACGATATATAGATACAATCTAACGTGATTCTTGTAGCATCTCTTATATACTATACAGAGTATTATATTGGAGGCCGCCTCAGGAGCATCAAAAGGATCTTTTGCCCGCCCCCGCATAACGTAATAAACGCTAAACAGTCACTCCGCGGGGTATTAAGATGCGTGTGATCACGTATACCTGAGATTATTTAATTAGACATTAAATTTCAATTGTTTAAAAAAATTATTTTTTAATATGAATTTTTATATTATTTATATTTAATAAATAAAAAAAGGTTAAAATCTGAACAAAAAAAAAAAGCATTATTATAAACATAAAAATTATTAATTATAAAATTATATAGGTGCTAAAGAAAAAAATATATTACAAGAATGTTAAGCTATTCAAAAAAAAAAAAAATAAAGAATGTTTTTATATATCATTATTTAATTAAAAAATATACATTAATCAGTTTTTTGTTGGTGTTATTATTAAACTAGTGGCATGCTAAATTAAAGTTTAAGCTTAATAATTTGTATATAAGGAGAAGAAGAGACATGATACAGGTAGGTCCTTATATGAAATTTCTTATATACTGTAACGAATTTAATGCTAAGATTCAATACTATATTATTAATAATGACAATAATAATGACGTCATAAATAAAATCACGATAATGTATGACGTCACGAATTGAACCATGTTATCAAGTATAAACTGCAACATGAACTTGATACAATTTTCACATAACTTCAAATTATCGCAGATTTTATTACTATAGTTACAAAGATAGTACTTATTTTTTATTAAACTATAAAACCAAGGACTTATAAATTCAGAACAAAAAAAAAACTTGATGATGATGATAAATTTTAACAAATTACTGAACAAAAATGTAAATTTCAATTTTAAAACTTAAGTTTTTTTTTCTTTATATAATAATATAAATTTTTTGAAAGATGATTAAGTACATTTAAGATGACCCTTTGCATTAGTTCTCAAGTTTGTATAACATGAAGACTTTGATGGAACACCGCTTATATATACGTCTCGCCGACCGAAAAAAAAAACTAATCATGTTGGTCTCTTTGTCTTGAGCCCCTTTTTCTCAAGGCGTTCCTCAACTCTAGGGGGTCTACTCGATCTACCTTCACGTTGTCTATCTCAACAGAGCACGGACCTGTCTTGTCACTCTTGTAGCACCCTTGTTCCTGCTCCTGAACTCACGTTTAATATTCTCAAATACAATCACTTGTTAACATCAAGAAGACATTAAATATAGTATAGTTGTGTTGAAAAGTCATCACAAAGGTATCGTAATAAATTATATATCATTATATTCAATGTGCAATAATTTATGCAGTGCTTTTGAAAAATTTAAAAGTAATAAAATTTTATTATAATAAAAAATTTCAGTAACAAAATAGTTTAATTAATTAAAATATTTAACTTTTATTTTAATAATAACAATAAGAAATAATAATAACTACACATATTATAATGTACTGTAATAGAATTTTTTTTAACAATAATTGTGTTCTGATGTAGAGTAAATTGAAGTCAATAAGTTTTAAAAATGTTTTCAGGGTATTTATTGTTGCCATAAAAGGTTATACAGTATATTGCTGTCTCTATATAAATGCTATACAGAATAAAATTATTTTCCTTGTATATTTTTCTGTGGGATTGAGCTGGAATGATGATTATGCGTCTCAGTCAAAAGGGGAGTAACATACCTGTAGTACCATAAACTTGAAGGTGGAAGAAAGTATGTTGCATGCTCTGGGCTTTTTACAACAACAATAGTGTTATTTTGCCTGCAACTTTTATTAACTATTCCCATACAATGTTAAAAAAAAATCAGTTAAGTATATCAAACTTTAGTTTTATTTCTTATTATATAAAACTTGAGATAAATATAAAAATTATATTTGATATTGTCAGGATAAGAATAGCTGTAGGTAAGATAGACTATAAAAATGATTATTTTGTTGTCGGACAGCGGCATGGTTTTATATTTAAGTTGAATATAAAAAGAAGAAAAAAAAAGTTGTAAAAGAAACCCTGAAGCTTATTTTTCTTCAACCGTTACTTAAAGAATTTACGGAATCTTGATTTCTTTCCTTTATTCTTCTATAAAGCTATAAGCTATGGCAGCTAGTAGCGATACATTTTATATAGTTAGTATTATCGTGATCCAAACAAACAGTAGAGAATAATCCATTGTCTTTAGTTCGAGTCTGTGCTGGGAAGTCATGATATAATTTATGTGTTCACAAATAATATCATTCGAGATAGCACAAAAGATTCGATATTAAATCTATCAAGATTATTATACCATATTATAAAAAAAAATATATATTATTTATTGTTTTCAAAGCTTCAGATTTACAATGGCTTATATACAGCAGCATTTGGATTAGAATATAATCATATCATAATTTTCAGATAAAAAAAATACTATAAAAGTTTCTCCTATTACATACACTTTTACTTATGTAAATATTATATAAATTTATAACAAGAATAATTTTTTTAAGTTATGTTCTTGAATATTCATATTTTAATAAAAAAAAAATATTATACCTTCAAGAAAAATTATGTTGGAATTCCAAGCATTGAAATTCTTCAAACAAAAATATTTCTAATGAAAAACAATATTTCAAGTCATATGTTATTATTTTTTTTCTTTTGTAATAGCAAGGTAAAGTCAACCTTTCCTCAGCAGGGGTGCTTGCTGGCGCGTCGACCCTCACGCCATGCAGGTAAGGTGGAGCCGCTTTGTAATTTGTATAACCTCTAGACTGCATGCACTGACGGTCGGGTTTGTATCCTTGTGACGTCACGAAATTCCTATCAAAGATTGTTATTTTTTATTAAAAAAAGAGCGTTTTGCATGCCCGATTTGGGCCTGAGCTCGATTCCTATATAGTATATTTTTTTTAAAAAAAAAGGCTAATAATAATCCTTTTTGACCATGATTTTAAAACTCATCGGTCATTATGCTAAATTTGGCTTTAGTGTTATCTTGATAGTTAAGAATATTTCATATTTTTTAAAAATCTAAAATGATGTATTTCACAGCTCTATATTTTTAAATAATTTTAGTAAATTATTAGTTTATAAAATTCTTCCCACACAATTCAAAAATTGAGTAATAATTCTAAGAATTTTGATACTATAATGTGATTCAGATTTAACTCACGAAATTTTATTTATTCAAAAAATATAATATTTCCTCATGCTAGAAGACTGTAATTGAGCGCCATGTTATCCTGGTCGAGGACCACGAGCGTGACCCTGCGGCAGGAGCAACGCAGCCTCTCTCTCTGCCGGCCAGGGATGATGATAATTACAGGTTCTCTGTGCGAGCAGCGCAAGCACAACCCGCCTCTGATCCACCGCCATCTCTAAGGCGATGTTTAGGCGGCAGTAAATGTGGCCTAATGATAGGCTGGCTAGCGCAAAGTGTGGCCCCTCTCGCACCTCCAGACAAGCCGTCATTCAAAAACATCTCTAGTGTAATAACTTTAAAAAATATCTTCCATCAAAATATTTTATCTTACTAATAGAGCAACTAGAGATCATTTTTCTATGTAAAAATATTCTTGCGTTTAAAATCAAGAGTTATATATTTGTAATTCCATTCAATAATTATTATTGCATAGCTCTGTGTATAAATTGTTACAATTTTTTAACATGCACTTAATGATTAAATATTAAGATTACAAATTACTATTATAGTTTATTATTATTATTAAAATTGACCAACAATCATGATTTTGACCACACACATACAACGAAAAGAAAGGAAATTGTTATAGTAATCTACAACTTGTTTTTATTTTTTAAACTTTAATTTTTATATTTTATTAGATCACGATTTTTGTTATATTTATATGTAGCATAGTCGAGTTAGCTTGATAAAGTATGGATAAAAAAATGTTTTTCTGCTTTGGGCCAATGTAGAAGTCATCTTCAGAGAATCTTGAGAGCGAGAGAGCTTATAAAGCTGCTATCGGCAATTTGATCAAGAGGCGGACACAGAGAGAGAGAGAGAGCATATTCCAGACACCTCAGCCCTATACTTTACTCGCCCTTCAAACATATACACCAAAATCAAGCTCACTTTAATATGTCGTCACGCTTCTTATATAAATTATACTTAAATCGTGATACATTGCAATTAAAAAGTATATACTTTTAAAATTGACATGATAATGATATTCTTAACAATTTTTAAAATAAAATTAAAATGAACTATACAATGTATATTTATTTCCAAAAAAAAAAAAAGTATTTTTTTAGTCGAAACTTTTTTCTATACTAAAAGCTATTGTATTATATTTACCGAACAAGTAAGTATATTCAGTTTACAAGTCTATAATAATGTTGATTTAACATTAAGATATAGGTGTACATAAAATTCTTGTACTTTGCGAGTTACGATATAGTACAAAGTATGGATTTACTTGATGACGTCACGACAGCTTTGTTTCCCTAAGATGCTGAGAGAAGGAGGAGGGATGCTGGGAGATGAGATGCCTGGAGCCAGGAGCGACCTTGGAGCTCAAGAGAGGGGAGGTGCAGGTGAGGAGGCTCAGGTGCTAGTGGGAGGAGGGAACATGAGCACACCTCACTCAACCCTCCCCTCATCTCTAAATGGGAAATCACAACACCTGCACGTGACGTCACTGAAAGTACTTTTCAATACAATATACTCTAAAAATAATTGTATGGTACTGAGGAATTTACACAAAATACAATACGTATATTTGACTTACTGATCTAAATAAAGCTTACAGGACAATGATATTGACTGTTGCTATAATATAAATATAGTTTGAATAAAAATTTTAGATTAATAATGTAATAGCAATAAAAAAAGATGACCCCAACAACTTTTTGTATTAATTACCTATGTGTAATAGCGAGTCATATATTATATATTTTTAAATATTTGATAAGACTTCCTAACAAAATATAATATGAGAAATAGCGCGCCTCTATCGGAAATATCACTATCATACTTTTTTTAGAGACTGAGGCTCTCATTGGTCAGCATCCATGGTGACATCACCAATCCTTTGTCCTCCCATTTACTTACAAAAAAAGATTGGGCGCACGTAAGATCCTATATGGAGCAATTTTTCGATCGCTTATTGTCAACCCTCTAAATAAGTTATGTTTGCAAATTTAAAATTACGTATTGGCACTAACCTTTTACGTTTGCTGCTATAAATTTTTTTATTATTTGCCTTGGGTCAGTTTAATTAAAGAGCATCTGAAGAATTTCGCGGTAGTAGTGTTTTGACTTCGAGCCGAAAAAACGTGTGCAGAAGGGTTGCGCGCCGATGCGCGGTGGTTGTAGTCAGGGGAATAAGAGGAAAAATCGCGCGTTTAGTGAAGAAAGCATGAATTTTTTTTTGGTGGTAGAGTTCACCTCAAAGATCAATTTTTTTGGCGGAGTCGCGCGAAAATGACCATGGTTCGACCCCCCGTGACCTTTGACCCCGCGCTTCTTAATTATTTTTTCCTGTCTATACTTTTCATTTTAGAGGAAAAATGTACTCTTGCAAAACTGTTTGTAATAATGAAAAGGTGATAAGAAAAAAAAATCAAGTTCGTAAATTAATTATTTTCAAAATGGCGGCTAATTAACTTAATTAATTCATGAATTCTTCGTACCTTTCGATGAATTTCTCTTAACTTTTGATATTTATGTTGAAATTTAACCTCGATTATTGTACACACACATTTTATGGTACCAAAAGTAATTAAATTAAGTCATTACTTGCACATAATTAGGCAAATTATTGATTTAATTGAGTAGGACCAGGTAACACTGTGTAGGCCACCTAGTTCAAGAATATTATGAAACAGCTTGAACAAGCTGACACGTGACTTACAAGTTGTTGGGACCCCCCCTGAACACACTGTTAGAAACTTTCCAAAAGTCCCATGTAGAATTAGGTAAAAAATCCGGGTTTGTCCCGGAATCCAAAAACATTTTTTTCCCGCGTGAATAATTGACGTAGCGTTTTGCAAAATACATCAATTTGAAGCTTGTACTACCAATAATTTAGGAAAAATACTCAATCATATTTTAAAGTATTTTATCATATGATTAATTAACTAAAACGCTAATTAGCATGGTCCAATAAATTTTCAAAATTGAATATTTCTGAAGTTCTTGCGCGCAATGATTTTGAGTTTATTATTACATTATGAGATCGTTTAATTTAATTGAAACGTTTTTGTTTCATACTCCTTACTTGCATAGAATTTTAGTTACAGTATGCAGAAGTGCGCAATTCAAGGAAGCGCATATACATGCATATATGGGCCATATCTGTGGTATATTAATTGGCAGCCACTACGTCTCTATAACACACTATGCAATGTAAACGATCGAGATATGAACAGCATATCTATAATATCTTGTTCGTTCTCTAAATAAGTTTTTTTTCCCCTCTCGGGGTGAAAAAATTTGGGGGTGGGAAGGGGTATTCGAAATACTGCTGTTAATAATTGATGCAACGCCTGCAGTATAAGAGCCAACACCACGGTTCCATTTACCCCATTTTTATTCCTAATTTTACATTGAAACGAACTTGAAGAGTGGAGGGGGGGGGAATCTCTCAATTGATGCATAAAAAATATGTAATTAATTACCACATATATGAGCTTTATTTAAACTATTTTTTATTTAATTACTCATAAAAAATATGCAGATATTAAAAAAAAAAAAATTAATAATCCATTTAAAGTACCCATCTGAATCGGATATTTTTTCAAGGTGGAGATAATATTGTTGGATATTTTAATTTTCTTTTTGTTTTTGTTAATTGAAATGTAAATTGAAGCATGCGTGCGTACAGATCTCGGAACAGCTTGAACTTCGATATTGCCTGTAAGCTGGGTTTTGAGCGATCGAGTCAAGAAACAGTAAGAATAACAACCACCCCCGAGTCTCATCTATACCCACTAAAATCTGGGTCATAATAAAACATAGGCACAAGGGGCATTCACAAAGTCTTAAGGCCACATTTAAGACTACCTTTTCGATAGCTATACTGAAAAGGTATTTGAATCATATTTGTTATCGTGAATAAAATTTATTGCAATCCTATATTGACATAAAAGTATTTTGTTTTCGTATAAAAACATATGAGAAACAATGCATGACTTTCATTATAAAGTTTATTTCATAATTATATTTATATATAAAATATACTGTAGTTCTTTTATTCTGAAAGTTTAATACAAAATAATACAATTAATGCTTATAAATAATCTGTTGTCGTCATTTTCTTCTTATTGCGTATATTATTATTTGTTTCTCTCTCTTATTATAGCAACAATTTTTTTTTATCTTCAACACATCAATGATACTCATAATTAATAATACGATCAAATAATTATATTAAATTTGCAAACTTTTCAGAAATAATAAGGGGGTAAATGGAACCGTGGTGTTGGCTCTTATACTGCAGGCGTTGCATCAATTATTAACAGCAGTATTTCGAATACCCCTTCCCACCCCCAAATTTTTTCACCCCGAGAGGGAAAAAAAAAACTTATTTAGAGAACGAGCAAGTTATTATAGATATGCTGTTGATATCTCGATCGTTTACATTGCATTGTGTTACAGAGACGTAGTGGCTGCTAATTAATATACCACAGATATGGCCCATATATGCATGTATATGCGCTTCTTTGAATTGCGCACTTCTGCATACTGTAACTAAAATTCTATGCAAGTAAGGAGTATGAAACAAAAACGTTTCAATTAAATTAAACGATCTCATAATGTAATAATAAACTCAAAATCATTGCGCGCAAGAACTTCAGAAATATTCAATTTTGAAAATTTATTGGACCATGCTAATTAGCGTTTTAGTTAATTAATCATATGATAAAATACTTTAAAATATGATTGAGTATTTTTCCTAAATTATTGGTAGTATAAGCTTCAAATTGATGTATTTTGCAAAACGCTACGTCAATTATTCACGCGGGAAAAAAATGTTTTTGGATTCCGGGACAAACCCGGATTTTTTACCTAATTCTACATGGGACTTTTGGAAAGTTTCTAACAGTGTGTTCAGGGGGGGTCCCAACAAATTGTAAGTCACGTGTCAGCTTGTTCAAGCTGACTTAATTTAATTACTTTTGGTACCATAAAATGTGTGTGTACAATAAGCGAGGTTAAATTTCAACATAAATATCAAAAGTTAAGAGAAATTCATCGAAAGGTACGAAGAATTCATGAATTAATTAAGTTAATTAGCCGCCATTTTGAAAATAATTAATTTACGAACTTGATTTTTTTTTCTTATCACCTTTTCATTATTACAAACAGTTTTGCAAGAGTACATTTTTCCTCTAAAATGAAAAGTATAGACAGGAAAAAAATAATTAAGAAGCGCGGGGTCAAAGGTCACGGGGGGTCGAACCAAGGTCATTTTCGCGCGACTCCGCCAAAAAAATTGATCTTTGGGGTGAACTCTACCACCAAAAAAAAATTCATGCTCTCTTCACTAAACGCGCGATTTCGACTATTTTTTCCTCTTATTCCCCTGACTATTGTAGCAGGAGTCAAAATCAGCAAACGAACATGGCGACTATATAATTTTTCTGATGGATACTTATTATATTCTATATATCCTATATTTAGTATTGGACAAAATATATATCCAGTAAACTTTTTTACAATGTTTCATAATCGCAAAGTAAAATGTTATAATATAGCACTCAAGTACATTACACAGTAACTTCTATATATAATTATTATATATCCCTCTTTGTATTTTCGCTTGGATGGAGATAACTTTTATATGTACATATTAATTAGTGAGCCATAGTGACATGCATGTCAAGCTCAGTGCATTGAATGTCAACTGATGCACATCCGTGAGCACTCAACCACACGTACGACAGTCTACTTGAAGAACGTATATATGAGCAGACACACCAGCGTCAGTCAGACTGCCATCATTAACAAAGAGAAAAGAGCTAAAATGTCACGTGCAGCAGAGTCTTATCTGCAAAATATACCTGAGGAGTAGACAGCGCTCCAAGCGGATAATTCCTGGTACTAAGAAATATCAAATTTCTAGAAAAACTGTCACATTTTCTGTCGTCCGGACGACGCCACCAAATTTGCAAAACTCGATGATGAAAGGAAGTATATAGAGATATTTCAGTCAGATGCTTTACTCAACCAAAAAATGCCTAGCCTGTAATCTGGCATGTCCATCCCCTACACAGGTACACACACTTGTTGCCTGGACAAAGATTTTATCACTACACATACATCTCTTTCTAAAACCTTTTTTTACTTGTCCCCACAAATATTTCGAGTACAACAATACAGCTTATTAAAATTTTCCTGACTTTCGTCCACCTGAAGTAGATTTTTTTTTCTTTGTATTTTTTTTCTCAGTATGATGAAAAAAAAAGACTTTTCAAGCGTTCATAATATTTATAGAATAATCTGTAGGTATAATCAGCTAATGTTTAAGAAATTTTTATGGTTTATTCAGGTAAACATGACTGATAATCCTTTTCTTACTTTTTAACTTTCAAAACTAAAATTTAAGTTACTGTCATAATTTTAAAGTTCTAAAATTCTTAGTATTTAAATGCTCTTTGAGGCAATGACATTTGAAGGTCCATATAGTCAACTGAAGCTTTCAAAAATGTCGTTGTCACTGGTACACTGATATAAAGAAGTATCGCCCAGGTGCATACAATGCAATTTTGTTCCAACAGTGCCTATTAGTAAATATTTAATATTATACAACATATTAAACTTTATTGGTGCTTCAAATAATTTATGAAAATTTAATAATTATGAAAGTAAGAATAAAAGGTGAGTTTTTTTCCTTCTTTATTGAGAACAAAACAAATGCCTTTGAAGAACCATTGTACATAAAACCAAGTTTAAGAATCCTTCCGAATAAAAGAAGAAAAAAAAATCATGAGATATGTGGGCGCCCGGTCTAGTAAAAAAACAAGGTATTGAAGATCAAGCCAGTGAGCAAGCAGTTCGCAGGACAACAAGGGAAATAAAACTGGAACTGCTATAAAGTTAGCGGTTCTTTTCTTCGATGGAACAACAAGGGACAGTAGACAGAGGCGGCGCGGGAGGGCGGGGGGACAGCCAGCATCAAACACACACCAATTACGTTCGCCCTTTGTTCAATCGTCTTAACCATGACAAAGATAAGAAGGTACATCGACACTCATTAGAATATTGTTCAAGTTATAATAATGACAAAAAAAATGTGTTATTAAATGATTATCAACAATATATTAACCACAGGTAAAATGGAAAGGATAGTCCATTGAAAAAATGTCAATTTAAATAAAAATTTCAATACCGTTGATTAATTTAATTTTTATTACATTGTATTACCAGAGATCTTACAATATAAACTATTTGGTATTACTTAAAGCATCAATTTCAAATTTAGGTTAATTAATACAAAAAAAAAAAGTTCACAAATCGTATACTGCTTCTCATTAAAATTATCATCATAATTTAAATTTAGACTACCTGTATTTATCATCCAACTTAGTTTGTGCACCAACAGCAAGCAAGTCAGATGGAAGACTACAACGAAAGAAGAAGTAAAGTGGACCCCACGACATTCCCGAGCATACAACATGTACCATGACTGTGCTGTAGTTAGCCTGCTGTCGCCGTGCCATATATAGCCATAGTCAGCAGCAGCAGCAGCAGCAGTCTGGACAACGGAACCAACTGCCTCTGAGAAAACACCGCAATCACTTAGGTGTGTCACTGTAGTGCAATAATATCGACTGTAATCAAGCGTGTAGATGTTAGTTTTAATATCAATGTTTTATTATAATACTTTGACATTTATATTTAACAATAAATTAGAACTTATTTAACTTATCCTATTGAAAATTATTGAGTACCAACAATATAAATAATATGTGTCTGGAAAATTCTATAATGCACTTGTGGCAATATTATAATAATAATGAATACATGCGCTTGAAGAAGCATGAAATTTAAAATATTTAAATATGTAATGTGATTCCTGGTATTGCAATTACATTATATTTATAATTTATATGTATATGTACTTTTGCATTGTAATAGTTATTACTAATGTAAGTATACAATTACAATTTCAGGGAGCAAGATTATCGAACTACAGTCCGAAATAGATAGGTACTTCTCTCTCGAGATATAAAAAAACCACGATATTATTGCTTAGAAGTAATTGCTCTTTTTGAACTGCACTGTAACTAGTACATTTTACATGGAGCAACAGAACGCCATCGCTGCTATAATGCTTGCCGGTGGGAACCGGTTTTTTTCTTTCCTTCCTCACTTGTGTCTGCCACGGAGGGCGCCTCGATCACGCCGCTCTTTGCGCCGCTTGCCGCCTATACCTGTTGTATACCTCCCCACTATACAGGAATGAATAATTTTTATAATATATTGACCTTTAAATTCCTTTAAAAAAAAAGCTTACATAAACTAAAAACATTTATTTCAATGCATGGCCTTTATAATCAATACCTCATGTATAAAATTTTTTTTTTATTAAATTATAAAACTTAGTATATCAGTTACAATAAAAAGTACTTACTTCCATATATGTCACAATGTTTGCAATTTTTACCGTTAGTATTGTATGTGAAATAATGTTCATTGTTAACTTTATGTTATAAATGTAAAAAAAAAATGATGAAATGCATTATAAAAGTAAAATTAGTATGTAGATGAAATGTCAGGCATATATTTTCTTTAATAGAAATGTATTTAATATGCAAGAAAATAATTGTAAATATAAAAATATACAGTATAAGAATTAGAAGTAATTACAACATTATAATAACGCAATAACTATAAATTTTATTTTAATTTATAAGGTTTAGATAATGCGATTCAAAAAACATGCAATTGCTTTTTGTTTAAAATGCATTGTAATGCAGTATTTATCATTAAACCTTGTTTAACACTCTCAACATACTGTATAAATTAGTCCATATTGGCTTGAACAAGGTGCACGAACACTGTATTAACTTTAGAGGGAGATAACAAAGAATGGACACTTCATAACTTTAAGGAAATTCCTTCAAAGAAGAAAACCGTGCAATAAGATTTATTTTCTACTTAATAAAATTTATCTAGGAGACTTCAATTCCCGAAATTTAAGTTCTTATCTAAATTTATATTTCGACCACGCCCTTATAAAACAAGAAAGATATTAGTTTTGCGTCGGTGTTTACATGCAATACAAGTGCATATAGTGCAGCTATTATTATTATTGGTCATTCAAATAGCACGGCTGCAGGTAGGTGCCCTTGACGAAGTATGCTCTACTTGTTCGTGCTCACAATTTACTCTGACTGCGTACTCAGGCGTGCCCTCAGACACGCGCACAAAGTGTATTGTGGTGAACACAGGCTGCGTGTTTTTCCAGCATTGGAAATTATAAGCAGCTAATTTAGCTCGAAAAGACAAGTAGCAGATCTACTTTGTTACGAATACAAATTTATAATGACAGTGGTGACACCATTTTACCTGTACTAGTCCTGTCTATGCATGGTGCAGATCAATTTTATTTCATAAAGCTTACATTAAGACTGAAACGAGCAACTTTAAAATATTTCAAAATTGTAATACATATATAAAATTTCATACTCGTAAAATCAATTTATACTGTGATGAAATGGCCCCAGAGAATTGGTCCGAAGAGGAATTGGTCCGAAAAGGAATTGGTCCGAAAAAGAGGCGGTGCCAACGAGGAGTGGGGGGTTCTTAAAAACGTGTCAGATAAAAGTGGCAACACTGCAAACGATTCGGACCAATTCCGCTTTCGGACCATTTCCTCTAAATATGATTTTTGTTTAATTTTGGTAGCATTACAAAGTGTAATCAGTAATCATTTTAAAAATGCAGTTACCTACTAAAAGTGCATTTATTGCAAATTGCAGACACTAACTTTATTTAAAAAAAGACGGCCAAAAGAAGGCGAAGAATTGGTCCGAAAGCTTTAATATATCAATTAAGAGGAATTGGTCCGAAAGCTTTATAATATCAATAAAGAGGAATTGGTCCGAAAACTTTATAATGTCAATTAAGAGGAATTGGTCCGAAAGCTTTATAATATCAAGAAAGAGGAATTGGTCCGAAAGCTTTAATATAACAATAAAGAGGAATTGGTCCGAAAGCTTAATAATGTCAATTAAGAGGAATTGGTCCGAAAGCTTTATAATATCAATAAAGAGGAATTGGTCCGAAAACTTTATAATGTCAATTAAGAGGAATTGGTCCAAAAGGTTTATTATGTCAATATAGAGGAATTGGTCCGAAAGGTTTATTATATCACAAACTAAAATATAAAATGAAATTTTATGATAAAAAATTAATAATATGGAATAAGGGTGGAATTCAAAATTGCTAAAAAATCACTTCAGTCATGATATCTATGTAATTTTTGGACACAGTGATATTTTTGTAAATATTATTCTAATTATTAAAATTCAGCTACACAAATAACAAGATTCTGTGGTATTAATTATATAACAAATTAGCATCCATCATTGTAAGTTTTAGGGAAATCCTTAATCAATATAATTATTATGAATATAAAAATATGTAATTATTTTTAAAAAAATTATACGTACTGATGACAGAAAAAAGTCAAAAAGCACATTGGAAATATTTAATTATTCAATTAAGCATGTTGTCATTTGATGGACTATTACATCTTGTCTTATTGGCTCAAAATGTATTTAAAATGATTTTTTTAAAGCTTTAATAATTTTTTATGCAACTGCACAATTAAAAGATAACAACTTATTCTTCTTAGTAAAATATTAAAAAATTGAAAACGAAGTCAAATCACCTCATACGTACATATTGAAAAAATTAAAAAATTAGTACGTGAAGAAATAATATATTCACAGTTTTGCAGTATTGTACTAGATCATTCTCTTTTTTTAAATCATGGGGTTTCAAACAAAAACAAACGAGCCTGCAGTGGCCTCCCCCACACCCCCAATTTAAAATTAAAATATATGGCAGATTCCTCTTTATTGATATATATAATATATATAGTAAAGATTTCAGACGAATTCCCATTTCGGACATGCAGTTTCCTCTCTACTTACGAAATTAAATTTTAGGACAGATTCCCCTTTACTGATATAATAAAGCTTTCGGACGGATTCCCCATTCGGACCAATTCCTCTTAATTGACATTATAAAGCTTTCAGACCAACTCCTCTTAATTGATACATTAAAGCTTTCGGACCAATTCCTCTATATTGATGTAATAAAGCTTTCGGACCAATTCCTCTATTTTGCCATTATAAAGCTTTCGGACCAATTCCTCTATTTTGACATTATAAAGCTTTCGGACCAATTCCTCTTAATTGACATTATAAAGCTTTCGGACCAATTCCCCTTTCGGACCAATTCTTCGCCTTCTTTTGGCCGTCTTTTTTTAAATAAAGTTAATAGTGTCTGCAATTTGCAATAAATGCACTTTTAGTAGTTAACTGCATTTTTAAAATGATTACTGATTACACTTTGTAATGCTACCAAAATTAAACAAAAATCATATTTAGAGGAAATGGTCCGAAAGCGGAATTGGTCCGAATCGTTTGCAGCGTTGCCATTTTTATCTGACACATTTTTAGGAACCCCCCACTCCTCGTTGGCACCGCCTCTTTTTCGGACCAATTCCTTTTCGGACCAATTCCTCTTCGGACCAATTCCTAGGAGCCTGATGAGGCTAATAATATATATTGTAATATCATTTTTCCCAATAACTCAAGATGGAAATCTGAACGTTCAAATAATAAACAAGAAACTCTTTTCTTATGCTATATTATTATATGATTTTTTTTTTTTTTTTTATGTTGCTTTGAAGTCATGAAATAATTTTAGTAACATATTTCTTTCTAAAAAAAAGGCATACAACTCGCATCTTTAAATCTACGTTGAAAAAGTATACGTATAATAATTATTATTTTTTTTATAAATATTAGTTCCATGAGATGCCACACGCGGCGCTAGTGCGGTGAGCACGCTCTCGTGACTCCAATTGATACATCGCTTAGATAATACTCACTGGTGCACCATCTTTTTTTAACTGACATCAAAGTAAGATTCAAGAAACATTAAAATGACGCAATGATCTTTTTATTTGAACTGTAATTTTATTCTCAACCACTCCTTAAAAAGCGTAGGTACACATATTACTGACAAATTACATGAATATTAATTTATAAAACGAAGGAATAGTTTTAAAAAATATTTTTCGATAGAATATAAAAATACTATCGTGACGTCATATAATATTGTAATGAAATTCAATTTAAAAGAGGAATGGAATTATTATTTTTATATTATATTTTCAGCACGATGGTATTTTTTTTACTTTCAAGGTGGGCTTCTTTAAAGTATACACTAACAATTTATTCAATAGAAATTTATATACCTCTAGATATTATGATATGTGTCCTTCGCGTCATTTCGGTAATAGAAAAAAAAATAGTAATAAAATTCCGATCAGCAATCTATGTTACACAAAAGCATACCACATTAATATTATATTCTTCAATCATTTAATAAGAGGCCTAGATAGAATACATAAATTATTGTTGTAAAATACAAAAATGCAGTATCATGTATTGTATAGTATTATGAACTTTGCCAGTACCTTTTACTATTTTAGGTAATGATTAAGTGGCACTTAACAGTTTTTCTCACAAAAAAACATTTTTGTTGTACTTGTATGTAATCACGGATGTCAAGTTAAAATACTTGCACGTAATTTATGATAATAGCAATTACGATTTTTTTTTTTCATTTATTAAGTTGTATAACATTTTTCTAGAAAAACTTTCTTTCGAGTATATTTTAGTTCAGTCTTGTACCATACGGCCTATAAATATTATAATATTCATATTTCTTTCTTTATCTCCCAAGATTTTGATACACCTCTTCGTATATAAAGACCACGCCTCTTTTGTGTCACGTGTTATATACTTGCATCCATTTCTTTTTGTTATCATGGTGCAAGAAAGGTGATAGACCAGGTAGTCTAGACTTTGTTAAGGTCAATAGATCTCAGGTGCAATATGAGCTTCATAACATATGGTAAGTTTTCAATGGAGATCAAAGAGGTCATTGTGAATTGTACTGAGAAAACGTTGAAACCAAATCAGCACTTGGTTGCAACGCCTTGCAAGTAATCCTTCGTTATGCAATTTCGTCTTACGCCACTGAGGAGGCGGGTTACAAAAATTCCAACAATAGTTATAAAAGCAGCTTGACAAACACCTCGGTAAAATAAATGTAATGTTGGCCAAAAGCCAATGTGGTATAAGTCGGGAATCGAACTCACGATCATGGGAAGTATAGAGTGACCTGTCGGATCTGAATCCTTGGTGAGCGTGACAATACCTTGAAGCCCGCGCCCTCGCACGCCCCGCCCCCCCCACTGAGCAGCATGCATGTCTGGTGCAGCTAGACAATAGATCGACAACAGCTGTTGTGTGTAGATAGATGCATATAGGAAGGAAGAAGGATGCACTTGCATCTCGTTACTGGCCTTTTGTAGTCAAAACTTATTTATTATTCACACTATTCTTCTAGCTACGTCTCAACACGATTTACAACGGTGTAAGAAATTATTATAAAGGAAAATATAATAGGACATTTTTTAGAAAAAGAATTAGGAAAAAAAAAAAAAAAAAATTAAAAACTATGTATTTTAAATACTTGAAGGAATATTATTTTTACTATTTAAAAATATATAAATTTATAATTTTAATATTGTCCATGAAAAAAAATCTATTTATAACTAATTGTCCACGTTATACTGTATATAATAATGTACTATTGAACAGTTTTTTTAAATAAGTATACGCTTTGTTGTGTAAGACTGTACGATATTTTTTTACTATGTTTTTTTAAAAAAAAGTTTTCTTGTATTTTGAGAAGGTTGGGGTGAGCTCATAAGTTTACTGGCGACTGTATTACTCGGTTCACTTGACTCTGCGACTTTCTGGAGACTTGAGCAAGCTGGCGACCGTGTATGTATAGAAAACACGCGACCAAGCCACCGCCCAAGGCTCCTACGAACTCTGCAGGTAAAACCTAATCCAGGTACCACAAGAGCACGCGATCAAAAAAACTATATTATAATATACATTGAGAGTGTGTACGCTTCATTTAATAACGTGCTAAAGTTAAAGCAAAATGAAGAACGCTTTGCGTGCTAGAATTTTATAACATGCGATAACAGCTGCAGGGCGCAGTGAATCTTTTGTTGTTGAGATTTATGAAATATTGATGATTGTTTATTTGATTCGAGTATTTTGCATAATATTTTTTTTAAGGTTACGTTGCGGCTAACGACTCGTTGAGCCACCTTCTGACTCAATCTGGCGTCTTGAAACGAGCCACCAAACTGAAACTGATGGAGTGGAAGCTGTGCTGGACCACTTGCTCTCAAGCATGCAGATCGTACCAGATAGCATGCATGCAAAATTATTCACGTGAAAAATTCAGTTAGAAAGGTAACAGTATGTGCCATATTTTTTTTTTTAAATTAAGAAACATTATTTGCAACTCAGAAGCAGAATATATTATGTTCTCAACATTTTGAAATTTGTTAAAAAATAAATTTCAACTACTTGTTTTGGCAAAACATTTTCATAATTATATTAACGTTACAATATAAATTTGATATTTATTATCATTTTAACTGTTCCTTGGCATAATATAATATATGATAATTAACAAAAGATTTATATACCAATTATTTAATCTAAAGTATGCGAAACTTATTTATATTTCGTGTGATTTTAATTTTTTACTCGAAAAAATATGAATTATGTTTTTATTTAAGTATTAGTAATTATTTTATATCTTACATTATATTTTAAGATGGTGTTTGTTAACAAAACGATGCATCATAAAGTTTCTCACAATAACCCCTTTATTTTTACTTTTTTGACAAGCCATGAGAATATTTGTAACAATCAAGATGGCAATTGTTATTGTTAGTGACCGTTGAAAAATTAGTTGACCGGCAGACGGAAGCGGAAACAAAGGTATGTCAGCTGTTTTCTGATACCTCGCGAGTAAAATTCGCGCGTGGGACGACTGCAGAAGAAGAAAAAAAAAAAACGCCCCTCTCCTTTCCTCACTTCTTTATGTAAGAAAAAGAACCCACGTTCCCGCCAAAACACTTCGACATATCAAGGCATAGAGGATGATACATGATATAGATAACCTATATGACGTTAGTCTGGTCACAACATATTTAAATGAAATATATATAAACAAATTTAAAGTAAAAAAGATTAGCATCTTTTCTATTAAAGAAAAATTATTTAAAATATAGTTTAAGTAATAAATTACTGCATTAAAATGTTACAAGAAATTTCTATCTTATCTATTTCTATTTAAGGTAAGGTTTGTCACAAGTGAAATAGATCATTAATGTTCATATATTTGTATAAAAAAAACAATGAAAAAAAATCTTTCATTTACACATCATAGGTTTTGTTTGTTCTCCATATACGTCATAGTTGTCAAGTCATCGTGTTTAACCAATTTGGTGCTCATTTGTGTTAATTTTAGTCCAAGCATTAATTAACTTTCCGTACATTATATACAAAAACCGTTACAAAACCATCAACTTTGTGTTCTACTTTTTAAGATATGATCTTTTATTATTTATTAAAAATACCATATATTTAGTAGAAACTAATGAATCATATTATTATATATATTGTTTTTTTTTTTATTTTATCTTTCATTAAATTAACTATAATATTATTTTTTAATTTTGTTTTGAAGGACATTCCAATTTTTATAATTAATCTAATAAATTATTTTTATATACATATAGTATTTAAAAAAAAAAAGGTTTCATTTAAAAATAATAATAAAAATATTTTATATATGCTATTATTTTCTATGAGAAGGAATTTTTCAATTCCAATCGTCCAATCAACAATCGAGTTGCTTGCTGCTGCTAAAGGTGATTGTGGCTGGTAACAATAGACTGGCCAGCAAAAAAATCTGGCTGGACCAGCAGCGCAATTATCTCAGGCTGTCATGAACGGAATGAGCCGCTCTCTCTCTCTCTCTCTCTCTCTCTCTCTCTCTCTCTCTCTCTCTCTCTCTCTCTCTCTCTCTCTCTCTTTCATGCAGCTCCTTGGACATACATGGTACAGTGGAGGTCATGAAATTAAACAAAGTGACGTCATTAATAAAAAAAATTGGCAATCAAAATTAATAATCGACGTAGCATCGAAAATTTCAATTTTTACAGCAAAGGCTTACAAAATTCATGTTATAATTAACATTGCAAATATATCCGTTGGAGTACATTACATTGCATTTTTTTTTATATAAATATAAAAGCCATATGTTATAAAATTTATAGATTACAAAATGATAACAGAGGGAAAAAATAAATAATTCTAAATTTCCTGATAAAAATCTTATAAAAAGTATACAATTACTAAATTTTATACATCGTTGGCATTAATTTACTCATTTACACGTTCTCCATTACAATAATTTGGCCAGTCAGGCGTCATATGGCCCAGGGGTATGACAAGAAGGTAAAGAAGTACCAACAGCCCAAGTACTCTCGCACTTGCCATCTGAGAGAGAGAGAGAGAGATGAGAGGGAACCATTAGGTATGGCAAAAGAGCTTTTGCAAGAGTAAAAAAAAAAAAAAAAAAAAAAAAAAAAAAAAAAAAAAAACTTTATATATTCGCGCGTTTTAATGACCTGTCGGGGCAAAAGCATGTTCCCTTTGCTTTTGCTGTAACTTTCCAGTACAATGATACAGCACTTTGCCTCCCGGCGGGAGAAAACCAAGTGCAAACCTTCTACAAAGATTATTATTTTCCTCAACTATAATATGCAGAATTATTATATAGTATTATATTTTATAATACCAACTTATTTATTTCATCATAAAATTTAAATTTGATTTCCAATACAATTACTTAAGTTGAAAAAAAAAATATATATATTGCAAGTAAATTTTAAAATGAAAATATATACAAATGTCCTTTTTTTAAAACGAATGTAACTCATAAATTGTAGTCTTGTACTAGTACATAAAATTACTCAGTAAAATAATTTCCTTTAACCAAATTTGTAATGACACAAATTAGTTCTTGTTACTTGAATTAGTCATAGTATACATACTTAATATTTCAAAGTTTACAAATAAGTTACACAATAACATATATTATATTTTACATGTCATTATTATAAATTTAATTTATTTTCAGTTGCAAAAATGTAAATTTAAGGAGGATAAATGTCATAAACATCCAGTAAAGCACCACCATGTATAAAAGAGAAGGTATCATGGTTGGTGCTTCTTATATAAAACCCAGCCCATCCGGTGCACGGTGGCTAACGTGCTATAATAGTGTGTCAAGTTATTATTTGTACCCCCTCCCCTCCCCCACGTGACCACCAAGTGCTTGGCAATCCATAACGTCCGCACAAGATCATTTACAACCTCGCGACAATGTTGAATAAAACATAGACTACTACAAGCTACTACTGGATGCATAATAACAATAAAACTACATGACACTCTCATCAATTAAGCTGGAGAAATGTGTGAAAAGTCGCAACAGAGCAGAAATAATTCAAAATAAAATTAATGTACTAATTTATGATGAATTTGTGATGCATGGTGGTACGAAATTATATAATATATTACTATTACAAGTGTAATTCATGTAATTGTCTGGTTTTGAAACTTATAGTCTCATCCATTTCTTACTCCTGACCGCCTTTATATCCTGGCAAGTAAGCAAACCGCAAAACAATAGCCGACATGTAAGAGATTTTTACACTTTCCACAGTACCCAAGGTGCAGGTGTACCATCGAAATTAATTTTAGTAGATTATAATCCTAAAGCATTGGCGGCGGGTACAGAGAGGGCACGAGAAGGGCGTGGTGTTTGATTAAAAGTGTATATACAGGTGTGATTCTACAAAGCATCATCATTCAGCGAATGATAACCTTTTAGCACAGTGTTAGCTGTTCTCCAGTTCGATATACAGTGACAATCATTGTTAAACGTATATATCTGCAAATACAACTTTTCAATCGAATTTATTGATAAAGAATTGATACATTTTTTTTTTTATAAATTCAACGTCTTATATTATCTATTCTATATAGTCATTCTACGCAGTTTTTTATTATTTGGATCTGTTACAGACTGTTACTGTTACGTTTTTTATCCAGTTTCAATAAGTTTATTTGAAGATTATTTATTTACACTTTTTTATTACAGTCACACGCAAAAAAAAAAAAAAATAATATAAAGAAAAATCAATTTTCAGTAATTCTAAAGGATCAATTAATTTTCAAGTAGTTAAATTTAAAAATATATTTCTAAGAAAAAACATTTATAAAAGAATTTTTTTCTTTACAGCTATATAATAATTATAAATAAAAAACAGAGTAATTAAATATTGTTATTTACTTAAAGCTTGTTTCGAAATCTCGTGGCAACACTCTAAGTGGACTAAGCTTCTAATTAAGCTAATTATTTAAGTCAGCAAAGTTCCTTCAACAAATAAGAAATACATATTTTTCTAACTTGCCAGCTGCTTCTAATAAAAATAAACATCAAGATACAACAGGTTGCTTACGTTAAGATCTGCACGAATGAAATTCAATCTTTACAAGGTTTTTCTACATCTAAAACATACGACAAGAAGTTATAGAGAAGAATTTATAGTCGGCAAATCGCATTTCATTGCAAACGTTTTCTTATTATTTTTTTTTTATATATAATTTTTTTAAAAGAAAAAGAAAAGTAATACAAGTTGAAGTAAAACCTGACTAGTTTGGATAGCATGGCAACACTGTAAAGGTAAAGCAAGGCGTTCTTCACGAGAAGAGAATATTTTTACAGACTCCAAGAAAGTTCCTTTTCACTCTGCAGGTAATAATAATCATAGTCCTAAGAAATTGTAAAGTCATCCAACTCTATAATGAAGTGTATGTAAACTTTACTATGTGTGTATATATACATTTTTTTATACAAACTTATTTAAGTAAATAAAAATAAATTCCTAACAAATAAAATTGTATAATATATTTAAATTGATAATCTAGATATACATATTTAAGCTTATGGATATAATTGATAGTATCTGCCATGCAAGATATAGTAAGTGTAATATATTAAAATATGCTACATTAATTTTTCTTTATACGACGTACATAAATTGTTGTTGCTTCATATTAGAATAATTAGCAGCCTCATCATTTGTTAGTAAGTCATGCTCTTGCCGTCAGGTAAAAAATTTGCACCTGATGATATACCTGAGGTGGAAGTACACCTTTTCTATTTCTCAAGTTATTTAAATTATTTAAATGTTTAGTTTTCTTGAATATATCATAAATTTTGAAACTTTTTTATTCATTATTCATTAAAATTTGAGTAAAATCAAAACCATGCAAAATCAAAATAATAGAAAAACACAACGCCAGTATGAAGCAACGAATTATTTCCTTTTACAGAAAATAGTAAACTAATTTCTTATCAATTACAGCTTCAATTTTCCAAGCATAAAATTTATTTATGGATAATTATTAAAGAATTTACAACAATGGAATTTAATTAAAAATACACAAGAAAACATGTCACATTATTAATTTTTATCCTACTAATAAAACGAAGAGACCCACAGAAAAGAATGTGTCATAATTTGAAATTCATAGAAAAACGTAACTAGAAGAATAAAATAAAAAAAAATAAAAAAAATCGCCGTCGGTAAAACGAGATGTGACGTCATTATTATGACCATGGATGTAAAGGCGCCGGTGGCACCATTTTTTTCTTTCTTGTAATCCTTATAGTTGATATTTAAATATGGCAACAATGCATACATAATATATTAGTAAAAGACGCCTATAAGATATAAAATACTGATGGCTTATACGTCTGTATAATATGAAGCTTACTCTCACTTTACATGTGTGATATTACAAGTACATTTCTTGAATTATTTATGTTTGTTAATCCTATACAACATATTATTTTATATTATTAAATTCCATATAAAAATATTTAATCTATACAATTAATATAAAATTATTGATATGCACTTTTGACATATAATAATATAATAATCAACAGGTTTTACTTTCTCTATAATATATCATATTATTTGTGTATTTTTTTTACTTAGTCTTTACAATATATTTTATAGCTCATCATAAGTTTATATAATAATTCAAACTGCAGTATAAATTTTTTTGTAGCAATGATTTGGAAGAAGTGATTAGTATGGAATCGATAAAAATTTTAAGACGGTTGAAAAATATTATTTTTCTTACTCCATCGTTAAAATCACCGGAGGCGATATCGCATTAAAGAAAGCTTATCGGAAGAAATTCCATGCTGAAAACTTGAACTATCAGGATGGAAAAAAAATACTAGGACAGAATAAAGCCTGAGGACCAATTTTATTATTGTTGTTGCTAAGAGATATAAAAAAAATGTTAAAAAAAATGCAATTTTTAGCATAAAAAAATCATTTATAAAACTAATATCACACTTAAAATATGTTTATAATGTATTTTTTATAATATTAATGACGTAATTTTCAGTTAAAATAGAAGATATTTATAGTATATAAATTATATATATTTCTATATGTGTTGGCTCGTTAAAAAATATTTTAAGCTTAGTAACCACTCCTTAATCTTAAAGAGGTTCAAGCAAGAGCGAACGACGTCTGCAGATTAACAGGTTTTTACTTATGTTATGTACTGGCCAGTGTGTATGTGTTTGTGTATAATACAGAGCATAGAGTTAAAGAAAAAAAAAGGGTAAAAACACCGGTAATATGATATTATAAGAACCAACCTTAGTACAGATTAAGTTAGATAAAAACAAATAACAAAATATTAACCGTGCTTCAATGAAGTTAATCGGTAAAAAATACTAAAAAAATGTATAATTATGTAATATAGTTCCTTAATTTTATGCAAAAAATTAATCCCAGTAAAAACAACATGGTATGTTTTCATTATATAGTATATGCAGTCTAAAAACATATGATACAATCAAAACAATGTGTCATTTTATTATTATGATTTCACTAATTAAAAAAATTTTAATTAAATTTTATTGTTATTTCAGTATACCATTTTCTTACTGCATGAATATAATTTTACTTGCTAGATTAAAATTACAACGGTATATAAAATGTGAAACGTGTTACACAAAAACAGCTACAAAACTCAACTGAAATCCAGCATGACATTATTGTTATCAAGAATTAAGTAAAATTTTATCCCATGAATCTTTGAGTCAGTTAATAAATAATATTTAACTATAATTTTCTTACAATCTTACAACTTACTTTACAATAACATTTAATCATGCAAGAATCTAGGTTGCAATTCAATTTTATATACATTACAATTAAAGTTAATGTACTATAATTTTAACAACAGTTATAGAGTAACCTACTTTAAAAATTTACTTATAGTTATTTTTTTTAAAAATAATAAATTATAGTAAAATAAAACTAAAATATGTAAAGAAAAAGTTATTTTAACACCTACCTCAGTTTATATATTTTTGTTAAATATCAGTTATGGAGAGGATCCTTTATGACACAAAATCACAACACTATCACAATAGTAGTAACAAACACGTGTACACAAATGTCAATAAATCCACCGTCAGTTCACGTATAAATTATTAAATAACAAATATAAAAATTAACATTCAGCACCTAAAGTGGTGCGTGGTGCTCTAGACTTTAGGCCGTGGCCGTGTGGTAAGAAAGGTAAGAAAGATGCTGTGTGTAGCATAACAGGTAGGTTCGAGGTTGAAGGAGGTAATGCGCCCTAGCACAGTGCGCAGGATAAAGTCTGAGTCACTACCATTATCAGTGACGTCATCGTTGTATAATTTAAAAAATGATGCATAATTTTTCTTGTATACTTTGTAAGTAAGGTATATTTGAAATTTGTAACCCATATAATTTGAAATTTCAGTTTCGGAGTATGTAAGAGGATGAAAATGAGTGGAAGGTAACTATGATGTCATACTTTATCACTTGAAAGAGAGTGTAGCTTAGAGAAAACGATTTAGCCTACAGGTAGGTAGGTAGGTAGGAACGGCGAGCGATGCGGAGAACAGATTACAGGTAAGCAGGCAGGCAGCGCTCTCTCTTGCTTCGAGAGCCACAGCAGAGAGGGAAGTGGAATCAACTGAACGGTTTTATATTAAAAAAAATATATTATTATAAAATATTTCTTATTACAAGGAAAAGGTTTAAATTATTGTTTGAAATATTTATTAATTTCTAATACTCTATCGGCAAGAGTAAAAGTTAAGTTAATTAAGACATGTAAGCATCATTGTAATAAATTAATTAAGTTAATTGCATAATTATTTTCAATTAATATACCTGTATAAAATTAAATACAAATAATGCTATATTAGATATAAATGCAGACACATTAAGCAACATCATTATATTGATATACACCTGCATTTAAATTTAATAACAATTGTAAGAGAAGAAATGAGGACAACTACTGGAGAGGAAAAGTAGTTTTATAATTAATCTATTATTTTATAAAATACCGCAAAAAAATGTGAGCTACGATAATAAAATATAAATTATTATAATGATAAAATCATGAGAAATTACTGCGGTTCTCAATAAATTTCCTTGTTTTTCCCCTTTGCGATAAAAGTTCAGGTTATTTGAGCACGCGGTCTTGGGTTCGAGCCCTGCAAGTACCAAGTGTTTTATGAGCCATGGAAAATAAATTGCCACAATTACCCTTGGGCAAGAGTTCTCTTTGCTAGCCATGGAATTTACTGCAAGCCAGGGAATAACATTTTTAAATGTTTTTTTTTTAAAAAAAAGCAAGTAACTTGAGAACTTCAAGTGTGTGTTTTTTGTATTTTTTTATCATGATTATACGTATATAGTCTCAGCTTAAATTTCTATATGACTTATGTACTAGACTTAAAAAACAATTTCAATAAATCTGAAATTTAATATTTTACCTGAATGCAAAAATTAACGTTAAAATATGTGACGTATTCTTTCGTATTCTTGATCCTTAATGAAAGATAAGCAAAAAAATTTAAAAAATACAAACAAATAATAGTAATAATAATAATTTACCCTAATTTTAAATGAGGGAGCATGTAGACATGCTTTAGCCCCTAAATGCACCCTTCCGAGATGAAATACACGGCTGCTTAAAGAGTTGCATACTTTCCAGGCTCTTCAACCATCGACTCAATATGTGAATAAATTCTATTAAATTTGTATTCTTATTTGCCCTTTCACTTTTTGCAATATACCACACATAAAACTGATGCGTGCATAATTATCATATTCTCTGAGCACCTCATCACCCCAGAATATAATCATAAAATATATGACTCTTTGAACCCAGAATATAATCATAAAATATATGACTCTTTGAAAGTTGACCATGTTAAAAAAAACTCCTATACATAATTATAATTCGGAGACTTACAGAAACTGAGAATCCATACAACATAATTATATCAGGAAATAATATTGATAAATGCATATTAATGAAAAATACGACTAAAATTTCACTATAATATAATTAATTAGAAATCAGGTTCATAATCCAATATAATATTTTTACGGAGATTTTAATGCTATGAAATATTTGCTAATAGAAAATACGGCTATAAAATTTGAATTTGTTTGTTTTACACCTGTCGGTTATTGTGTGAGGAGGAATCTTGGTTGGATGTACTGTTAAAGCAGTTTGGGACTACTTCCTCTCGACGTCGCCCACACTGCTGAGGTCCGGACACGCCCTCCCTCGACTGCTGGGCGTGCGCTCTACGTCACTCCTGTACGACGGCCAGCTGGGACAAAAAGCACGAGGGCGGCAGTCGACACAATGGACCATGCCGCCAAGACGAGCGTCATTTGCTCTTGCCGGACCTCACGCTGATTTCTTGCAAAGAAGCTCAATCTATAAATCGATGTATAAAAAAAAATTATCAATTTAATGATTTTTATTGTTACTATATCCGTGTTAAATATAAGTATGTTTTATATTTTATCAAGTGATATAATGACGCTTTATTGTCACTATTTTTGTGAGATGTTTCATGGTTTTGTATCACTATAAAATATTACCATGTATTAGAATACCTGATAATAAGTAATAAGTAGGCCTGTAATAATTGTCACCTGCAAAATTGACAGTCGTTATTTACGGTGTTAAGTGCACTTATAAAGAAGTTATTGACTGAAGTTTAACACTTTGATAACTACTTATACTGCTATATAGAAGATATATTTTGTTGAAGAGAAATAATTCAAAAAGCATGTTGTTAATGGCGTTTTGTCGTCTCGTTTATGCAAAATCAGTGCTTAGCTTATGCGCATATTATTAAGAAATTTACATTTAATATTGAGGTCATAAAAGCAATATCAAACACTTTTTTTTTACTAATAAAACTTCTTTTTATTCGTATTTTCTTCTTTGTATAACAAAAGCATTTTTCGTTGTTTAACTAAAAGAAATATATCCATACATTTAACAATTTTTTTAAAACATAATATACTAACAATCTTGCTGACAGTTATATTTAACATTAAAAAAAGGTACATGAAATATGTTTTAAGAAAAATAAGTTAGAAGACAAGATAGAAAATATGGAATTCTTAAAATAAAAAAAAATCACGTTTTAATTTTTTTATATACATAATCTTGTATAAAAATCTTAAAAGTTAGGAGTAGGAGGTCACAAATGATTTTGTAGCGATAGGGGAAGCGAGTGAGCTAGGTAGGCCCGTCAAGTCGGAATAATAATATAAAAAAAAACGTTGTGTAGCCGTGATGTGATAGGAATCGGCATGGAGCCTTGGCGGGTAGTCGGCGCCAGGAATGCCGCGCAGGACCTGCTATCACGGAGCACGGAGATAGCCCAGCCAAAATAAATCAGCAGTACGCAATTCATTTAACAATTGTTCACAGAGATTTCTATCGTGCATGTCACCTAATACTTGAAATCAAAGACAAGTAATTGCCGACTTGGCGCTAGATATGATCGGAACGATTATAGAATGTATTCTAGAATTTATTTTCATGCAGTTAATTATGAGTTATGAGGTTGAATTCTAGTAAATATACCACAAATATAAGATCACCTTTATACAAAAACTGCATTTATATAACTAATATACACTTCAGAGTACACCTAAAGATAGCACGAACGTTAACCTGCCTGTTTTGGCAAGCACTTCATGGCATTGCAGAAGCGTGCTTTTTTTATCTGAAACTTGCAAATCTGCATATCTTTAATTGTACTTGTCATTACAGTTCTAGCAAAGCAGGCAGGAGTAACATGCGAGCGGTCTCAAAGTATGCAAGATATCTGCTGAGAATATAATCCTGTACCTATACAGTATTATACTCTCTGGTAAGGCGCGGATCCAGGCGGGGGGGGGGGGGGGGCGAAATTTTGGATTTAACACGGGCAATATAGGCATTTCCCCCACTCCAATTTTTTTTAACATTGGCTTTATTGAGGGCCCCCCCCCCCCCGATTTTTTTTTTCTGGATCCGCGCCTGCTCTGGTATCTGATGGCCGACACCATTTATAGTAAATTTAGTTTCAGTCTGTGTTTTATGGGGGCAAGACCATATTAGTCTATGCTGCAACAAAGAATCCTCAAATCAATTATTTATAGTGAGACATTTGAATAATCCGTGTGGTGGTACTAATTTATAACATATTTTCGAAATACTATCATAAACTTGTCGGGCTAATGTCATTAAATTTTGCTTCAAAAAGTAATAAATCCCAGATTTTCGTCTCAAAAGTAAACTTTATTAGTTTATGTTGTTTTGTATAAAAGGTTGATAAAAGCTTATGAAAATTGGTTGACAAGTGTGCATAATGCGATCAACATAACTGATTTTAATCGTATTTTATAACTTTCGACATTGAAAAACTTCCATCGAAGTTGATCAAATGGACACCATCATTTTATTTTATACTAATAGTTTTAAAACTTTAAAATTTACAAATCGTTAAAAGCTTTAGATAAAAAATAATGGTCGTTAAAATATATTACATATATATAATATGTATATATTTTTTTCTTTTACTTCGAGTAAATATTTCACCGCAAATAATTTACTCCATTTTTTATAGACTTTAAAGAAGATGCTATTTTTATACATTTTTTCTTTCTTATCTGACATGCCTTTAAGAAGTTTGTGTAAGTAGAAAAGTTGACATTTAAGAGCTATAACATTTTAAGTGTCCATTTATATAAATATTAAAATAAAAAAAAAGTATTATTTTTACTGTATATAAAAATAAACGTTAAAAAATATCAGAACACTTACTACATTATATACAAAACTGTTGCAAATTCCAATATTGGATGCAGCTGTTATAGAGAGTAAATTTTTGATATGACCCCCTCGAGCTCAATAATATATAATAGATCACTGTTACGGCATGCCGTGTTTGCTGCACGCTCTACTACACTGTCATAATGTTTAGGTCGTCAGCCTAACGTTGATCGTGTGTGAAGCGCAATATTGAGTGGTGGCCACCTCAACAATGACAGGAGGCTATTAGTGGACCATAGAACACGTGCGCAGTAACGCCATCTTGGATTTATATAACATTCAAAACATAGACAATTATATTGGTCCAGTATATTATATAAAGCAAATTCTTGATAATTCACGCTATATTTATTACACTGCACTAATTAGATCTAAATTGTGGAATTTTCATTGTTCAAATTACACAGCTAAGACTATTAAAAAAATAAAAAAAAAATAAATCTACCTCCTGCGGTCTCAAACTATAAAGGAATATCGTGGGTATGAAATGCCCAATTTAACCCACCAAATTTGAATGTTATAAAATTACTGCATGGTGGATAGCGCAATTAATATAAAGTTTTTTTTATATGACAAACTGTGACAGAGAAATAAATGGATAGTGTCCTGAGGGCTTTAATCGGTATCTACAAATAAATCAGTTGCACTTAAGTTGTTTTCTTATTATTTCTGCTGATGGCCGCTTCCTCCTCTTCTACCCACGCCTCCACGTTCTTCGATAACAACCAAAAATAGACACACGCGACCAATCTCGCCTTATTTATCCCACACTAAATTTTGTCAATCACAACTATCAAAATCTATCTTAACGATCAATGTAGACACATCATTATAAAATCAGTAAATGTCAATAACAAATTATTAATGTTAATTTATAACAATTATTTAAATATATTTTATATATTGTTAAAATTATATTATGAAAATATAAAATGGAATTTTTAAAATTTATTAAATCATAAATAATTTTTTTATGTTTAAATAATATAGCTATTTCATTAATTAAAATCTAAATCAGCAGATATATATATAAAAAAAATCATAAAAATAGCATAAAAGATCTAGAACAAAGATAAAACATGTGTATAAGAATTATTAAAACGTGTTTTTGTATTTTAATTTGTTTATTAATATGTTTCAAATTTATTATCTAATTTAAAAAAATGTGTGTGTGTGTGTGGTATTATGAGATACTGCTAAATCAACAGTTCACATCATATTTTTTTTTGAGGGTGGATAGAAAACACGAGCTGACATAATTCTGTGTTATATCTGTCTATGACTGCCTTACTACTGTGCATCAACTTTGTCACTAAATCATAGTTTATAGTCAAATTCATGATATCTTATGTGACGTCATGAATATATATTGTCCTTTATGTTAATACACTGTTACAGTAAATCATATTTCTGCTTTATATTGAAACTATGAGTATGAGTGTGTATACCAAAGAGGGTGCGACCACGAGTTAAATTCATGTTATTAATTAGTGATTCCCAATGACGTCATCAATTACTAACAAGTAAGTTGAATTAAACTATATCTACAACAGTGTTGATGTGAAAAAGATGTTTGAAAGCAAGCAAACTAACAAAGAAGTTACTATACGTTCACTATGCATAGAACATGCTGTAATCCATTTATAGATAAGGCGACTTCTCGTGATATTTTTACAAATTAAATATATATTTGAAATTTCAGGAATGGAGTACTTCATATTTCTATGTAGAGTATAATAAAATTATAATATTACGTTTCAATTTTTTGAAAATAAATAATATGTTCCTATCTTTAATTTTATAGTTACAAATTGTTGCTGTGATTAGAGATTAAACAGATATATTTTACAAATCATTTCCATATAATATATAAGGTTAACAACATTTTTAGTTTAGATTATATTAATTAAAACTGAAATATTTCTTTAATATTTTGAAGTCATTAAAATAGAATATTGATTGGCATGCAAAAAAAAAAAAAAAACAAAACAAAAAAAAAACATGAATTTTTGTTACCCAGTTATTTTTTAAGTAATTTAATTGATTAAAGATGGTAGTTAAAAAATTTATAAATAACTTAACAATAAGTCAGGACTATCAGGTTGAGGAGTCACGATAAAACGGCTGGAACGCCAAGGTTGGTGAGAGAGAGAGAGCACAACAGCAGGAGAAGAATCTGCACACCGGATCAGAAACCAGCTCGAGCAGAAAGCACACCATTAATCGTAAGTAACGCAATGCACCTCGAGCAGGTAAGTGACACCACAACATGGGTAACAACTCTTCATATTTTTTGAAATAAGATCCATGATTTAAAAGTCTACATCATAAAGTTATAACCATGCTTATAATATACGATGCAAATTTTAAAAATCAGTATTTTCACACGTATTTTATTATTTTTTTTTTAATGTTTAGGTCTAAAGGTTATATTATTAATATAGTTATAAATTTTATAGAAAACTGCATTGAACAATATATATCTATTGAAAAAAAAAATAATCATGAGAGATAAAGTAAAATATAAGGTATAGAGAAAAAGATATATATATAAAAGACACCCATCTAATGCTGGTAAGAGCGATCAAGAGATTTATAAAAAAAAAAAAAAAAAATCACGCACAGCACGGCGAGCTCGCACCTTGACTTGGGTAGTACTGCTGCGGTGTTAGTGATGATCCTTCATAGCGGCGGGGAACGAACAAGTTGGACCGGCGTTAATAATAACAGCCACTTGGGATAGCACATTACAAGCCCCCAGCAGCTACAACACAAGCCTTCAAAACTTTAATATACACACACGGGTATTTAAATAAATCTACATGGAAATTGTATGTGAAATGAGTAATATTATATTCTATAATTAATATAAGTAATTAATTTATAATTAAATATATTCAACAAAAAATATTAACAATTTAACGCTATTTATTTAAATATAATATAATGATATATTATACAGTATGTATTTAATATTTTTATTAAATGCAAATTAAATATTTATTTGCATATAACATAAGAATATAATAATATACGAATATAAGTTTACTATTAATAATCTTAAGATATTTCTATGTATGTAAATAATATCAAAATAAAATAATAAATAGACAGAAAAATAAGTAGTGGTAAAAATGACTCGATTACAATTTTTCTTTAACTCAACATCATTAATATAAAAATTATGACATATGCCATGCAGAATTTATTGGTTTCAAAATTGACGATTGTATCCTGCCGCGCCGCCACCCGCAGAGCAATCATGTAATGAAGGTTGCCTGAAATTCAGGGGTTTCTTTCGTTTTGTATGAAAACTGTACATAAAAGAGTGTCAAAAACTATTCCCATGCTTACTAAAAAGAAAAAAAATATATTTAAATTTATTTAATAGGTACAATGTGATTAATGTAATTTCTATGAAGCCAAAAAAATGTATTTTTGTTTCTATCACATTAATTCTCTTAATTTTATGACATTTATTTGATATATTAACTGTATATTTGTTAAATTACTATATAAAATAAACAATGATCTCATCGTAACAGATGTTTTGGTATAAATAATAGTGTGTTTTTTACTGTTTTTGATCACTCAATATATCATAATGCTCAACAGTCCAATTTCATCCTTTAATAATTCCAATATGTTGGTAAAATAAAAATTGTTTATTTTGTTAAAGAATACTTCAGCTGTTAAATTATAATAATAGAGCACAGTTATGTGCAGCTTTTTTGTCAAATCAAATTGCTAGGTAATCCTCCTCGTAAGGAAGATAATTTTGAAGTACAAAATTGCAGTTAAGCTCTAGTTATATAAGAGCACCCTGTTGCGTCAGGTAAATAAGAGGCCGTGAAGAGAAAATTTATGAGTAATTTTTATAAGTTAGTGTTAATTTTTTTAAACTTGAATCTTCCTCAAGTATTATTTGTTTAGCAAGAAAATGTAATGATAATATAATAGAATAATTTACAGAAAAAAATGTTAGCTTAAATTTTCATGGAGGTCTTATTTTTTTCTTTTATAGTGACGTTAGCAGAAAAGTTCTTGAACATAAAATATTTTATTTTTACCAGTTATACATAAATATATTTTTTTTCATATTTTAACTAAATAGTAACCACTTTAAAAAAATGTATCTCTATAATATATATATATATTTTTTTAATATTATTATTATTATTAAAAAAGAATTTCCATTAATTTTTAAATTCAAGGTAAGGTAAGCTTTAGTAGTCACAAATCAAATCTGAATTCTTCAGCAAGACAACTTTTTTTTTGTGAGTTAGCAAATGAAAGTTGTAAATGACTTCAATACTTCATCATAATGTAAAATTATGCATGACTATAAACTTATTTTTTTAGTCATCGCAGTTTTTTCTAGTGTATTATTACCGTTGTTATTTTTTTGTTGTTGAAAAATGACAATTTATGATTGTATTCAGAAGTCCTACAGAATTTAGTGTCAGGAAAGGAAAATAATCTAGGTCGTGAAAATTAAACAAGATACTGAACTTTATAGTGAAAATTGAATATAAAGTCGTTTAAGTCCAAGTTCATGACTTAATTTGAACTAATTTGAACACAACCTGTTCTCAGTAGCTATTATGAAAAATATTATGTTAATATATATATAAATATTTTTTTAACTTTAAAAATATTAGAATAACTTTTACAATATGTCTTACATATATATAGAGTATTAATTTGTGTGCAATAAAGCAAAGTTGTATTAAACTGGCTCGCATCACTAAGATATACTTGTGATATCATAAAGTTTATACCTTAGCCAGAGGGCATTCAAACTCTTGCTATAAATCTGACACGTGGCCTGCAAGACTGAAGGTGGCGCCCAAAATTTCATCCTCTCTGTCAGCCAAAACTCGTTCCCGTGTTAATCCCCAGCAACACTTAATATGATTAGCGTTGGGTGACAAATTTAGAGCTTAAAATAACTAATCTTCTCTCTCTTTTTAATATCCTTAGTAATAACAACAACAAATTTAAAGATTATAATTCAGCAATATATTCACACTCTACCTCATCAAAAAAATAATGTAATTTATAATAAAGGCTTTTAAGAAGTCTTATCCTTTGAAAAAAATATATATATTATATATATTAGAATTAAAAACATAGAGAATTATCAAGGCCAATTTAAAAGGGAGTGTCTGGAAGTAAGTTAAAAAATATTCATTTGATTGTTGTTGCAGTACTGTTTAATACTTTGTTAACTTATAATTATTAGAAGCAAATGTAAGTCACCCCCCCCCCCCCGCCCCTTTCTTGCCTTAATAATTTCAATTTATTATTAAATGACAAAGTACTTGGTCGCAAACATCGTTAAATTTTTCTCAATTCTTCGAGGACCCGATGAGACACAGAAACAGATCTTGTTAGTCTTTAAGTCTTTACAACGTCTTGTGTGACTCAAGGAACTATGAAAACCTTAAAGAATGGTCATTAATTAAAATTATATAGGGAATGATCAGTATTCAGTACTACCTAACTAGCTATTGGATTTATATTAAGTAGCAGAACTATCCATCAAAAGAATGAAATCCTACGGTGCTAAAGATTTCAACTCACGATCTTCTGCTACGAGTCAGAACTACTGTACCATGTGCCTGGTTTATTATTATTGTGTAGGAATCCTGTGGAGTCACAAATGATAATTCAATTTCAAAGTACAATTATTATTGACTCACGTGCTCGTTTAGATGGAAGAACAGATGTAAGCAATCGACAAGCCAATGATTGAACTGGCGGGAAGTATATCCGTATGTACTCTTCTGACTACGTCTGATTCATCTCTTACCTTTAGATATGAAATTCGCAAGCAATCATAATCAATTTATAGTTTTAAAAATTATTCCTTTTCTAAGCTATTTTACTATTTTTATATATAATTCATTAATAAAGCAAAAAGTTGAAAATTATTACATTAGTAGAAAAAGACATTTTTCTTGTTGGTTGTAATTTTAGTTAAAGCATTAACATTAATTAAATTGTTCACTTCAAATTCATTTTGTAAATTTCAAAAAATATTTAAATTTAGTAATTTTCTACGGTCTTTTATTAAGATATAACAATATAAATTTTTCAGTAATTGCTTTATTTATAAAAATAATAATAAGGGAAAGCGAAATTATAAAAAAAGGTAACCAAAGTAGAATCAAACTCAAGACTCCTTGTATATAATTATTTAATAAAGGTAAAAATTATTAAGACTCTTAAGCTAGTATTTACAACATAATAATTATAAATGTTCCTTTCTATACATTTTTGTTCTTTTTTTTTTTTTTTTTTGCGTACTATTTTTTTAAGCTGCAAAAACGTTAAAAAAAAACAAAAATTCTTTAATTGGTGTCATTACAGAGCTTTTGTAAGTTTAAAAATATTTAACCATAAAACTTGTGGCTACCGTACAAAGAAATGTAATAGACATCCAAGGGCTTACTTGTTTCATTTTCTCGCTCACTTGCTTGCTTGTTTGGCCTTACAAGATGGAATGTAAAAAAGGCACAAGAAACATTCCTCACTTGAATCACGACTTGAAAACGAGCACACAGACACATCCACATTCTAGCTAATTTAATGTAACATAATTTTAACAGCAATAATAAGTATAATATATTTTTAATAACAATTATTTCTATATAATCATAACAATTATGATTGATATTTTCTTTTGTTAAAATATTTTTGTTGTATTATAATGATGATTTGATGCGCGAAATCACGATGTAAAAAATAAAATAAATTAAAAATATGAGTGTCATGTCACGCAGTATGAACTGTAGCTTGATCATCATTACATATGAGGGATTTATAAATATATTATATACAATACCCCCTTAGGGGCACCTGCTCTTGTATAGCTTGCTACCTTTTAGATATAATCAAAAAATGTCTGCTGTGTTAACTCTTCAACTGTAATAAAAGCAATGATGGAACGTGAGCTTAAATATAATACACCTTCTGCTAAAAAAAATTATTGAACCAAAACGTTAATGTCAGGAAATATAACTTTTGACTTGTTTATAGCTATTTTCATTGTATATTGCTAACTTCTATATTTTCTAATTCTAAATTTTATGACTTTATACCTTTGTCTATTACAGGCCTTGAAAGTAATAATAATGGCCTCTAGTAATCAAAAAATATAAAAACCAATGACGTCACAAGTACATCAGATATAAATTTATTACACGCGTGTGTGATTTTTTTTTTAAATAAAATGGTTACCAATAAAGTTTTAAAATTAATGATCTACTTAAAAAAAAAAAAAAACTTTTGTAATTTTTTTAAGATGATGACAATTTTTGTTACATGCAATTAGTAAAAATTTAACCTTAACAATTTTTTTTTAATGTAACTACTACTATAAAATAAAAAAAACTAATTTAGATACTATATATACATAACAAGGAATGAAAAAGATTTTATGCTAAGATAAACTAACTTGAATTTAAAACAAGAGTTTTGCAAGATACCTCGTATATACATTCATTCTGACATCATGCTGAATCTTTTTCTGATTCTTACTTTAATTAACGGACAACACGATTGCTTATATACCAAAGGAATGCAAGTTCACCTAGATCAGACTTATTCTCTCTCTCTCTTTCTTTCTTCTCTTACAATGAAACGTAATAAATTAAAACAGATAAAATCATTGTTGTGCAAAAAATAAACATTTTTTTTTCTACTATGAACACACTAATTAAATTTGTGTTTTTTTTTTCGTTTAAAAAAATAATGAATAAAAAATAAATAATTAAATTTAGTTCTGCAGATAAAAAAATATGCGAAGAAAATTGGCAACTTTATACCAAGTCACATCGAGACCATTCTTATATGGGGTTGAAAAAGAAAAAAAAAAGACCATAACTTTTAGAAAGGGTCAAGGATTTTTTTAACCTTTTTAGTTTCTTTTATTATTTTTTTTCTTTACTCGTGTTGTTCGCAGTAAAAATTATATACTGTACTGACCATACATGTAAAGAGTACGCGAAAAGTTTGTAAAAGACAATAGACTGTATAATATATACTAAAAATGTATACATATATATATATAAAAAAAACATTACACCATGTTAAATTGCGTTTATAGAATGGATTTCAATGATGTCACATTGCTGATATTTTTAGTACCTAGAAAATTAATTGAATTTTTTTTTATATATAAAGTTATAGGTGATATAACATTACATACATGTCAAGATGATTTTGAAATAAATTAAATAAATTTTGTGACGATATGTGTAAACTATTTACATGAAATACTAAGAACAATTTTATGTAAAATTTATTACCATAGAGAAACTTTTCAGGTGGCGTCGTCATAATATAAAGTAACTTTACTTAATATATATTTTTATTATGACAAGTAAAATGCTTTAACACGCTCTTAGTTTTAAAATTACTTGTAACCTATTATTATTTTTTTATTTTTCGCTAAATCCTAACATCAAGATAATGTTAATTTACTTCTTTTTATATAGCTATAAAATATACATTTTTGTTTTTATTTAATAAAAATTAATTAACAGTAGTGTAGTATAGAATAATTTAAATTTTAAATTATTTTTCCTTAAATCAAGTTTGTGTTTTTTTTTTAGGTATTAATTGATTATTAATTAAGTAATTTTAACTCTTTTTTAACTGCAGGACTTTTTAAATCTTGCTGAAATTTATGATTTGATTTTAACGAATGAGATATTTTATCGTTATTTTATTTTTTAATTGAATTATATAATTATAAACACACGAGAGCAATATATTTTTTTATATTAAAATATTAATCGTAATTGTTGGTTATTCATATTTGTAGCTTAAATATACTATTTAAAAATGACGCTTTGAACAGTCTAAAAATATGCATGGTTAAATTATTATAGAGTATCATTACCATAGATATATAATAATAATTTGTAATTTGACACTACTGCGCAACTACTAACAAAATCAAATTGACTCTTTGAGTTTCACACTAAAGGGTACCATTATGTATATACATATATGGGGCATATTAGGGCAACGAGCTTTCATCCATTTTTCACAATAAATTTGATTTTTTTTTATCTTGTTATCATTGATAACAACTGAATGGCGCTTAGGTTGTTTTGAAGTTTCATTAATACAACACTTATAACCATTACTGGTATTGTTTTTCTTTCGATTTTCTATACAATGTGCTGTCAACTTTCATGTAATTTTCATTGTTTCATTGAGAATTTTACCACGCGATTGCAGAGATGTTGCTTAAAGTCAGGCACGGACTGGGCCGCAACGGCCCACCGAGCAAGAAGGAACGACGGCCCACAGAGGCGGAGGCTAGCACTCGAAAGGGGGGTCTGGGGGGCGTAGCCCCCCAGTAGCCCGCCGCAGGCGCGATTTTTTTTAGGATTTCACTAGAATTTTCACTAAATATCACTAAATTTTTTATCAAATTACACTAAAAACTGAAATAAATTATTTAATGATACTTCATAGAAATCCTATGTACAATTATGTTTTTAAAGGAAAAAAATGAGACTACTAAATATTTTTTTAGTTGCAAATACAATTGGTTTTAAAAATATATTTAAAATTATGTGTCATTAAACACATAATTTTAATATAAAAATATATTTTGTCATGTGTCAAAAAAAAAAACAGCGCGTGTCCATTGGACAAAATATAAATCAAGACAAGACTAAAAATACTGTGTAACATGCAATATAAGTATATTAATAATTACTTAATAAACCGAGTATTTAAATTAATTACGTACGAGTTTGAAAATGGAATTTTTTTAATATATTATACGTAATTTTAAGTACTTGTATACAAGTTTAAATTTTAGTTAGTTTTTAATTTCCTTCTGCATTAATTAAAATTGAAATGCCCTTTTTTTAAGAATAAATGTTTATTACATTTTTTTTTTTTTTTTTTTTTTTTTCATTTTGTAGTGAAATTTTATTTTTAATACCGTTTTCATAAAAGTAATCTAACCAAAATTCGTTAAAATAATTTAATCTCTTAATCTCTGAAATATTTTTCTGATGCATGTTAATTTCCACTTGATTGTAATGTAATATAATGATATAGCTATTTTTTATTATTCCAAATTTAGTGATTTAACTTTATTTGAAAGTACTAAAATTTCCTGGGTCGCATATATATAGTCTGCCCTGGATAAAACTCCCATAGTACTTATAAAGACCTGATTTTTCATATAACATCACGAGCGCAGTATACCAGGCATACTGTATATAAATTCCTTGATTTATGTAAGACGTTATTACATGATGATACATTTTTTTTATCAATATTTTCTTACAAAAAAAAAATAAATAAAGTCTGTATAATACAAACAAATAGCGTGGAAATTTTCTTATAAAAAATGAAAAATTGAATGCAGTGTTCAATAATTTGAAATTTTGTACCGTGTAATTTCAGCTTAAAGTAGAGTTCCTATGAGGTTCCTATCAGTTGAGTTAGTATTTTTTTTAAAATAATTCAAGTGGTCCTCCATATCAAATCGAAATCCAAAAAATTCTATCTCACATAGGTTTGCCAGAAAAAATTCCAAAGTTACAGCAAACGTGTCGTTTACAAAGACCCTCGAATATCTTAAAAATAAAAGAAAAGAATACACCGTTAGGTGGTATGAAAAATATAACGATTTTCTATCATAGAAAAAATATTAATTCTTTGGTTCTATGACCAACCAAATTTTTTGGCTCCAATCCATTTTTCCGTACAAAAATAAAGAAAAACTCTTATGGGAATGAACATTGCTAGACTGTTATTTTTTACGGATAAATGGATTCGAGCAAAAATAAATAATTGGTTTTTGGTTAAAGCTCGTGTCACAGAACATCGCTATATTTTTTTCATATCACCTAAGACCTAGGGTTTATTTTTTCGAGATATTCGAGTGTTTTGGTTATATAAATAGGTAAGGCCTTAAAATGTTAAGCGACTCGTTTACTCTCACTTTGGATTTATTTTCTGGCAAACGTTTATGTGATGAGATAGATTTTTTTTTCGGTTCGATATACGGTGGATCACTTGAACGATTTTTAGAAAATACTAACTCATTTTTTTTTTCCTGATAGGAGCTCTACATTAAGATAAAATGGTCCATTATATAATAATAATTGTTCATTGTATGCATCACGGGTTTAAAATCTCTTTAATTTCGCTAATAGTTGGTTGTTATCATTTTGTTCTTATTTTCCTTTTTCTCCTTCTCCTTCTCCCTCTTTCTTTTCTCTTTTTTACCCTCTTTTTTTTCTTTGTGGCCGGCGGCCCACATTTGCCCCGGCGGCCCACTTTTGTCGCGGCCCACCGACCCACGCTCGGTGGATCGGTAGGCCAGTCCGTGCCTGCTTAAAGTTAAACAGTTGCTTATCCTTTGATTATCCTATGTTATAGCATAGGATAAGCAAAGGATAAGCAACTGCTTTAAGTTAAACAGCATCTCTGCAATCGGCTGTTATTTCTATACTAAATACTCTAGTTATAATATTTCTAAATATAGCAATTCAAATTCATCAATCAAGCGCCGAGCTTTCAAGAGTCTTTGATCTATTAATTACTTAGGAGTTTCGATTTCATTCTTTAACATTAATATCAAGATCATTGTTCGCACCCAGTGCTGACCATTAGTGTGGCGAGATATCCTTCACGCAGCAAAGGGTGAATATTGAAAAAACAGTGTAAATTTTGGAATGTTCTCAAGCTGCAGTTCTCAAAATGAATCCTAATATAAACAAAGATTTTAAGTATAAAGCTGTTGTTACTAGCTGCAATTAAATTTTAGGCTAAAACAATATGAGAAATATATGCTTTTATATTAAAAGCCATGCAACAGGGGGAGGGAGACACGGTGAGGGCTCGAGTACCGTTTTTCTGCGTTTTATTTTGAACCTTTTAAGTAATTTATTTGTTTACTACCATGCACTGGTATGTGTTAAATATTATAAATATTATATCCGCACCTATCCATGTTACTAACAGTGCATATTTTTGCTAAAAAAAATCATTACTATACGTTTAAACCTCAGTTGTCCATTACTACACCCAGCTTTTAGCGTCACCGTTTCTCCCCCCATGATTGTATAGCTGACAACAAACGCACGAGTATTGAAGGTTAAATTTATGTATCGAATAATCGAAATGACAATTATATTGAATTCAATGAAAACATCAGAAATGAGGGATGCATTTTAGAAAACAACATTGCAACAAATGTCATATATGCGGTTATGATGACGATCGAGCCCTAAATTTGACCTCACATGAATGACACTAGTGGTGTGAAGTAGGGGGCGTGTCCGCACTGACCTGCTCTGGGAGCGTGCGAAGAAATGAGGAGCGGTAGGAGCCACAAACAACAAACACCCACGGAGACGTGTTGGCAGGCACGGCGGCTGGAGTCGCGGCACGGACTGACCACGCGGCCGCCAGTTCCAGTCTCCTCCTCGCATCTCTGGCGCGCAGCCTCCTCCCCCCTCCCCTCCCCCGTCTAGCCTCCAGCTCTCTCAACATCGCAAAGTTTTCACGCAAAAATCAATATTTTCATACCAAGTTTGGGTAAATATACATAAGAATATTTTTCTTCTTAAGAAATGTCCATCATGCTTGAGAGGTTATAAAAAAATTATTTGAAATAGTCTTGATTAATGTAAATATCAAGAATTACATGACGCGTGAATTTTGTGCGTTATTTCCACTTTTGTATTCATGTTTTTATCTTTCCAGTTTGAAAGGTATTTCATGGTGCACAAAGAGGTTGAATTTTGATGTAAAATTTTATTGTAATGATTCAATTGTAAGGAACTGTTATTTTTTTTATAAATAATTTATTGGTCTGTTTGTGTGCTTATTTCTGTGCCTTATAATATTTTTATTTTGCTATCAATAAAAGATTACGATAAGCTGGATCTAACATTAGAGGTACCTATTCCGATTCTTCACTTTTATATAATATTATAATTTTATGTGGAAAACACTTACGCATACTATACAGTATATTAGTGCGTATACGTACCTAATTTTAACTCGATAATTACCACATGAACCAATGAAAACACGGATATTACTATTAGTTGGTTTTAAATTCCTGTAATATCTCTTATTTTCTCCATTTATGGTATTACATAAAAATAAAATAATTCGTGTTTAACTTGCTTTACATTTTTTTCAACAAAAAAAAATATAATCTTACCTTTTTTCGATGACATCATCTTCATCGGACTACGAGGTCTGGTGCTCCACAATTCCGCGTTCCTGCTTCGCAATGTGTGCTGCTGGCCATCTACTTAAATAATAATCATAACTACTAGATTAATGCAACAACGTAACCACAGCAAGTGAGGCAAGTTATGATATATATATAAAAAAAAAATCACTATAAAAGGGTATGAGCCGCGTTATGAAGCTTCAAATGTAATTTAAATTATATATGTTGCCAAATTAAAAGATGCATTGGGTGTGATAGGCACGAGTCATTGCGGCGCCAAACACCACATGCCAAACTTAGGCTATAGTACGTGTCATTAGATAAAATAATGACGTCACAAAATTAGATAAGCATCTGATTCTAATACTTGCATTTAAATTATATTAATACTGACATAATTATATAAAATAAAAGAACTTAAAAATCATTTCATATTGCTGTTCTGTCATGAATTTTGGGAAGCAAACACAATGCAAGGAAAGTAATTACAATGAAATCATAGTTTTGTTCTGTGACTTGTACTATAGTTCGACTGATGCGATTGCCAGCCCAATAAGAAGCAAGGGAAACATACCCATCAGGCGCCCCTGATTTGACGCTCATTCGCTGTGGTTTGTCATAAATAATTAAATAATACACTCAAGGATTTTCTATGGCAGTATTTGAGGAGATTTTACAAGTTAAACTTTAAGACATAAAAAGAAATTTGCAATAATTTATAAAAAAATATAAATTATATAATTGAATAACATTGCAATTAAACTTGGAACCATCAACCACAACTTTTTTGGTCCATATAGATGTCTTGCAAATGTCATATATATTATAGCTCAATCAAAAATTGTAATCTCCTCAAATGTACTAAGAAACAGGTGATCTCATCTATTAGTGCGGCGAAATTTTCCATGACAAGGAGTGTATATATCAGTCTTTAAACTTCGCATGTAAAAGAAAATTTACTTAAATATTGATTTGACCAACAAATTAGTTGCGAATTTTAAAGAATAATTTACATCCCTGAAAAACACACACCATTCTCTCATTCACGCCAGAGTACAAATAAATATTGCTCATCAAACGGAACTTTGCCACTTGTCACTTACCTGCAGCGATCCTCGAGGAATTAGCCGTTGACATCGTTTTGGTTCCTTACCTGGAACAAACAAATTTTGACATTAGTTCTCATGCCCTTGGAGTGTCATTGAAACACGTATATATAATTATTACGTGATAACGATTTTGTTATCAAACCAAAATATTTATTTTATAGTAATACTACGCTTTCTTTTTATCAGCATTTTTTTTTTAAATTTTAAATAAACTTAAGTATATTTAACTTTACAGCTTTAACATTTTTATTAATATTATATAAATATTTATAGATAAGCTTATACAAATACAGACGATAATTTACTTTATAATCTTTATATTTAAAAAAAAAATACTATACATGTGATTATTTTACAAAAAATCATAAAAAATTGTGATAATCATACAGTATAGTAAATTATAATGAATTATAAAATAAATTAATAAATTGCCTGTTATTAAATATTCTTTTTGAATAAAGATTAATCCACCAAGTTATAAATTAACACTACAAAGTCAAATTAGACTCGTCATGTAATTAGGTATTGGAATGTGTATGACGGATTGCTGTAAAAAAAATGAGGGGGTACAGTGATGTGCGTGCGTGGGCGTGCGGAGGCGGCGGTGTGATTGAGACAGGCTGGCAGGAGATGAGGGAGTTATCATCCGCGTGACCTCCAGTCTGTGACGTCACGAGTCACTTGAGTGACACCTCGTCTAGTGTTTGCAGGGATGGTGCTTTAGTGTTAGCTATGTGATTGTTATGTTCTTTAATTTTGGGTTCAAGTTTAAAAAATTAAAGTAATGCAATGTGAGTAATTAATTTGATTGTGCATTCAATTTAATTTATGGTCTCAAATTTTTGACGTCAAAAATTAAAAGTTTTAATTTATGAATGATACAAGAGTGATCGAGAAAGCTTATATTATAAGCTTTTTTTTTTCCCCCGACTCTCTAGAGCTAATTAATAACTTCTTACGCGTACCAAGAAAGGTTATAATTTCTATATACCTTGAATTCACTATTAAAACATATAATATACAACTTGAGGTTACATTGCTGTTGCATTACAGTAATTAGTACAACTCTCTTGTATTTCCTTATTTTCAAACAGCTTCTATGTGAGATAAGTTATTGTAAACATCCACTCACGTCAACGACAAGTGCAACAGGGAATTCTTGCGCAAGTTTACCATGGACGGCAACATGATGACAAACCGTCATAACACCCATGCATACTATACTGCCTGCATGCACTTCAATATATGCAGATGTCTCTTCAAAAGTGTTTTACTTCTATTACTTTTTGGTATCCTCTTTAATACAAAATAAATCAAACCTATAATATGTAATTCAACATGTAGTCGTACACAGCATTCTCCTCCTTACTTTATAATTATTAAAAAAAGTGAGGTTTAATTTTATTTATACATATGTTGCTCAAAGACTGTATGAGTACGGCTCTTATTTGACGAAATGATCTCAGTGCGTATGCATATACACGTTTAGGCACCACCTCTTTGTGCATGGTGATCATGCCATTGTGTTCGCCATAACCATCGCAAGCAAACGTGTAGTAATATTTTCTACACTGCATGGATTTCTTCACACATAATATTATATGACTGCTCTTTTTTAACGGTTTTTGTAATTATCAGAAATGTATTATATATAATTATCATGTAAGTCAATTTATATTTTATTTTATCATATTATCTTTTTGCATATAAGGAGTACTGCAAAGTAAGTTGTATTCGTATTTATATATTATTAGCTATAGTATATTATAAGAAATAATAATATCATTGTGGGCTTTACCCCGTTTAAAAAAAAGTATAAAGTCATTCTTACTAATTTTAAGTTAAAGAAAGAAAAGGACATGCATGCTTGCGCATTACCGCCATATTGTTAAAGTCATAGAGACAGCTGTTCAGTTAAAATTCAATAGAAGAATATTATATATCTCTATATTATAAAAATTATTTTTGTTCATGCTTATTATATATTGTCTAATGATGAAATTATTTACAATAAAAACTTCATCAAATAAGTTGTTATAATACTATCATCAGTACTCCTTTGTGTGTTATATACAAATAAATTATAATCAAATACAATGATTTTGTAATATTTTATACGTCAGAATAACACAATTATGTAAAAAAAAAAAAAAGTCTTAAATATAAGAAAAATATCGTCAGTTTCTGCGTTCCCACAATTATAATGCAAGACAGAAAATGATAATTTGTCATCTTTATAGAGCGTTTTTCTTGGAAATCAAATCTTAAAGTACTTTGTATTTTTATACATAAAAACGTTGCAATTTTTCTTCAAATAACAAAAATACAAAGAAAATGACAAAAGGCTCAGAAGTTACATACTGAAGTTAAAAATTCACTCTTAATACATCAGTCATACTCAACTCTATCAGTCAATGCTCTTCCACTAGAAGATTACACATTAGATGATATTTGTATTGAGCAAGTATATTTTATATTCTTGGTGATATGGATAGTTTGAAAAAAAAAATGGATAACATAAATTGCTTAAGATTAAACATAAGAACCTTGAACTGCACCTGCGCTCATAAAATGTCAAACATCATACAAGTAATGACTTTATCTGTAATTAGCTAATTACTCTAAGCAATTAAAGACCATGCAAGTTACCGGCAAGTGCAAACTAGTATTCAATTGTACTGTAATTAAGTCACCACAACTTATACAATGGAGTTCATTAAAATGCAATGTATTGTTATTGATATATTTAATAGAAACCAGCATTGAGTTTTAAGGGTAAGGTAACACGAAACAGCTGATCGACGTAAGTCCTATTTGATTAACTTGTAAACTTTAGCAACCTCATAATAACTCTGATTTTTTTTTACAGTCTTTAGCACCAAGAAGTTGCAGAAAAAATTTCAAAACAATCGGACGAGACGATTTTTTTAAATTAATTTTTTGGTTATTGGTTGGAAAAGCCCTATACTGAAAATTTAAAAAATTAATTTAAAAAAATCAGCCCATTCGATTGTTTTGAAATTTTTTCTGCAACTTCTTGGTGCTAAAGACTGTCTCTAAAAATTAAAAAAATAATAATAATTTTAATAATAATAATGAGGTTACTAAGGTTTACATGTTAATCAAATGGGACTACGTCGATCAACTGTTTCGCTGTTTCGTGTTACCTTACCCTTAACAACAAATATAATTAAGTTGTTATTTTTTTTATTTAAAATTTAAATTTCCTACGGAAGAATTTACACTTGCTTGTCTATCACATAACTTTTTAAGGCTTAAATAAAGTTAAAACTAAAGAAGCTTACAAGAATATTTTATAGATTATAAGAAAGTTTTTTATATAAAAAAAAATATTATAATACTAGTTAAGAAACTTGAAGTTAAATTAATCCAAGAATCCGGATTCTTTTGATTTAAGTAAACAAACAAAAAATAATATTACTACTTTTTTTTTTTGACAAATACGTATTAAGAAAATATTTAACAAGTATAATTTGTTATAAAATTATAAAATACACAAGTAATTTTTCTTATTTTCACAACAAGGATAAGGTATTAATAACGTTAGCCAGGGTATGTTGACAGTAATTTGCATGGTGCTAGAAACAAGACACGCGCTAGGACGTGACCGGCGGAGAAGCTCACACAACCTGGCGGTAGGGCGGTACCTGACCAACCAAAGGTACATCCTGACGTTCGTAGCATGCTGATGAGCCGATCAATCGACACGATCGCACGCCTCGACAAATGATGATGTATTCACACGTACAGTTACAATAAAAACGAATAAATTTGCATTGTAATAATGTGATCATTATTATTGTACACTAAAGTGTATACGAAATGCAAGGCAAAACTGACAGTAAGGAGATTGATGAATTTTGTGATGCTACGAAGTAAAAGAAGGTATCAGATATACTGGTATTGGATATGGAGCGTACATAATGTTTAGTTTGTCATGATTATATATGCATGTCTGATTGTACTTTTTTATGAAGCTTTTATCGAATATAATTTGTTAGCAATTTGATTGAATAAATTGCTGATGAATCTAAATGAATTCCAAATGAATCTAAACGTCCAAAACGGACCATAAATACAACATTAATACTGAAAATATAGTACATTTATACGAAAAAAATAACTGCCAACTTGAAGTAAAAAATTGGTAGTTGAAGCGCATTTTGATTTTAAATTTCCAAACTGAAAACAATTTTTATTTTTTATCCTAAAAAATGTAAAGAGTTATTACTTCACATCGAGAGGTGGTTGGAGGGGGAAGTCGTGATTGTTTGTGCGGCTGATCATTTCACGCCAGCAACAATTTGCGAGATATATCCAGCATCACGTCTCAATAATTTATTCAACTTAACACAAAAATTCCAAACCATCTTTTACCGTCTAATCCTTTCTCACGAAGATTTTGCGGCTTTTTTTTTATTATAATATTATACTAAGCAAGCAAGATAGAAAAAAATATACATTAAAATTACTCAAACTTAACCTTTTGTAGTAACATTAATCAAAGTATATATATTCACTCTTAAGAAAAAAGAAAAGCAGCAAGCGGGCTTACACACTCAAAGCTAGTCAAAAAAAGTTAAAACACGATATAGGTATCTTCATACTATCTTGCTCTTCTGCAAGATATACCTCTAACTAAAATTTTCCTTATAAATTAGTAAATGAGAAGCTTTTTAAGCCTTTCATAACTCTTTTTTTAATTTTTTTGTCAATGATGTTGTAAATTTACATATTAAAAAAAATCACATATTTTTAAATTTTAATCCTTAACATGAAAACCTCGTAACATGTATAGAAATCTACTTTTTGTTATATTCTGGCATGTAAATTGATATTTTTCATTACTTTATAATTTATAATAATATACTGATGTACTACAATACATAATTATATCTATTATACATTACGGTTACATGGCTGCAGGTAGAAGCATGCATGAACTTGTTGTACTTTTTTCCTAGTAATTAATGCAAAAATAAATATAATATATAAGTACATTATATAAATGAGCTGTGTTATACAATGCATATTTGGAGTATAATATAAATATAGTGTTGTTGACTAACATGTAAATAACACCAAATAATAAGTGGATGAAGTTTTGACTTAAGTTAGATAACGAGGTTCCTTGTATACAATCAATCCAACTCGTAATTTATTAGCATATAATTGTAATCCTGTCCTGCAGAATTCAAATAAATACGTTGTTTTTTAAGTATAAAACATTTATGTTTTCCTTGCGTAAACAATAATAAAATATATATTTTTACTTAAAATTTCAAAAAATGAATATGTACATTGTTTTAGTATTATAATGCATACTTTCAAAGCCATTAAAAATTAATTTGATGACTTTAAGAATGAAAACAATGAACAAAGTAGACTCTACAACAATTTCTGAGAATGAGGCGTGATCTCGGGATATAATTTTCTTCTTATTTACGTTCATCTTGCAGCTATACGTGCACCTGGACGATATCACCAGCACCTTAGCTAACAGAGCACCATTATCGCTGTGATAACCTTCTTCTCATGCAGTCTGCAGGCCGATTACTCAGCAAACAAGACGCCACCGTTGCTGTAACCAACCGTCGTAGATGGGAAAACTTTGGAATGATGACCTCGTAATATTTGTCATAAGGGCCGAAAAAAAATATATATATAATTTTAGTATTTATACAAACAGATAATGCAATTTTACTTGTCAAAAGCTAAAGTGATCTTTTTTATTGTTATTATACATAAAAATTCATTTTGAGGCATGGGAAAACTGTATAAAATGTATAACAATAATTTATTTTAATAAAACTGATGCAGATGTTTTTAACGGTCTTATAAAAAAGGGCGTGAAATTTTCCTTTTCAGTTCTAAGAAACAATATAAAGCTAATCGAATTTTTAATGTGAATACATAAAAATTAATTAAAGTAATTTGCTTAGCAATATAATGTAAAAACGTATGGGATTTGTATATTTTATAAAAATTCTTGTGGGAACGTTTGTTTTTAAAAGTAAAACCCACAGAAAAATAGAGAAACTGCTAACATCTGTTTCGGTCTTCTCACATTTTTTAAAACTATGTATTCACATGGCATAATGGTCGCAATGGAGTATTGTCCTCAATTTTTTTTATTGCAGGAATGGATAGAGGGTGCAAAGTTATGCTACCCTGATTTTTTTCAGATTTTTTAGAGCCCGGGAACTATTTTTAAAAAATTATTGAAAGTTATTTTTGTGACGTCACGAGACGCCGCTTCTTAAGAAAAAGATAGGACTTGTCGCCGCGTGACGTTACAAAAAGGACTTTCAATAATTTTTTAAAAATACTTCCCGGGCTCTAAAAAATCTGAAAAAAATCAGGGTAGCATAACTTTGCACGCTCTATCCATTTCTGCAATAAAATAAATTGAGGACAATACTCCATTCTCTTTATTACGTATTCTTTCAAAGTCAATACAAAATATGGCGATTGTCTTTCAGTCACCAACACTTGCAATGACAGATGCCATCATCGGGAGAAAATAGAAAAACTGTATTTTATATTCAACTAGATTGATTGATATTTTGGGGCAATTGACACATTTTGGTCATGTAGAAAACTCGCTATAAGACCTGTTAGTTGTGACATTATAATTTTACTAGTGTGGTACACACAAAAGTACGCTAAAACATCCACACGCTTACTCTAACTGGTGTATATATTATATACTATGATGATGATAAGAACTGGGTGTAAGTCCCGTGTGACGGTGGTGCAGCGTCCCATACTGTTGAGAGACACCGGGACAACAATGCGTCTGCTGTCCATGATATACTGCAAGGAGCACCACAGAGATAGGCCAAGTAAACATATGCAGGCAAACAGCACACAGCACTGTACACATTAGAGTATATAAGGGAGGACGCTCCTCTTGGTATATCAAAGATCAGACTATTCTAACAAAATAATACATCTCATACAAAAATTTGCCATCAAAGAAAATTCGCTATAACTTATATTATTTATTTACTATCTGTATTGATAACTCAATATTTCATAATATTTACTTTGTATTTATATATTTAAGCTATATACTTATAACATTAAACTGCATATATATATACATGCATATATGATGTTTTTGTATACAGCATGTTATATATCAAGTAGTTAGTTATTAATTTATAATAATTGTCATTTGTAAGCTTATGGAATAATTAGTTCTATGGTACACGTACTATAAGTATGAATCAACTATTAGATAATGTAATTTAAGCTATATTTAAATTGGGAATAATGTGGAAATCTGCTTTACAAATATATCCTCTATATATATATTATTATGTACACAATATTATAATAAAAAAATAATATAAATAAAAATTTATTTTCTATAGGCAATAAAATTTCCAAACTATAAAAGTTTCAATCAAATATATATTTGAATGCTATAAAGCAGTAGAGTGAATACATATATATAAATTTGAAATTAATATTTAAATATATATTATTATATATTGGTCCTAAAATTATGCCTTGGGGCTGTGACAACACTTCTGTTCTGATACCAAACACCAACACTCAATAATATAAACAAAGTCATTAAAGAAATAAAGTATCAATTCATCAATTTGCACTACATTTTCTAGATGGTGAAATTAAATCTGTATATATCATGTATTAAAAAGTTAACTGTTAAGTTTTATCTTTTTTGGAGATTGTTAACTAATTGTCCTAGGAGCACGAGTGAGGAGCAGCGCGTGCCCTCAATAGGCCGGAAACTCACGGAGCACCAAGTGCAGGTCCCCGGCCTGAATGCTTGACCAACACTGGTCACACCTGTCTTCAATGGCGCCTACCATCATTTAAAAAAAACTTTCTTAACGATCATTAAAAAACCCACGCGCCAAATATCACATTTCAAACAAAAATAATTGACACACCCACCACAAAAAATTATAATATATACAGATAAATTCATCAAAAATTAATATGAAGTCTTTACTTATATTTATCATGATTGAAGTATTATATATTATAGTATTAGCTGTCAAAACGTCTATTAATACAAAAAAAAATAGAATAACTCTTAAATAATTAATAATTAGAATTTTCAGTTTCTTATGTTATCTCAAGCTGCACATAGAGCATCAGAGGTAGTTGAAAAATCTATTGCGTTGATTGTAATTGACAAATTATCATTTGTAATAAATAAAATATTTGGCTGTACAGTATCACTTATTTTTTAATTACTATAACCAAAGATTTTTCTTTGTTATCCGTCTAATTTGAATTTTTTCCTCAATATAAACAATTGAAATTTCCACTATTTCACGTTCTCCAGCTCCATCCCCTAACAATTGTGTTCTCCAAGACTCGCCAAGGTGAGATCGATGTCTGCGATCTGCCCCTAATGCAGAAGAAGAGGTCGCCCTTCTTAAAGACATTCCAGCAGCAGGTTCGTCGTCTCCAAGTAGCACGGATGTAGTACGGCCATCAGGCCAAATGTGTGTGGACCTCGGGAGGAGGAGAAGACGACAAATGTAGCGGATCGCCTTCCGCTCCAGTCACATCCAATCTCGCTCCTAGCCAGGAAAGCTTAGATTGGAAAATAATTAACTTTAATTTGAATATACATTATAATGTTTTAGAAAACTACCCTTGCGCATACAATAGTTTTCTGTGTCTCTATGTTGTATTATGTACAGCCACAAGAGAATAAAAAATATATATTAATTTTCAAACTGAAAAAAAAATAGCAATCCAAAGAATTATAATTATTTAATACCACTTTCAAACGCAAGACACGAAGATTTAAAATTTTTAAATTAACTGATGACAACAAAATCACACTTACTTAACTCATAGTATATCTGCTTTTAATTTGATATTTTATCATTTAATTCATTTTTATATCGGTACTCTATACTTGCCCCATGATTTGATCCCTACATGTTATATTTATTTAATACCCATTATAAAATGTAATTTATTTTTAATAAATATACAGTACTACAACATGCATTACGATATATATAATATTTTTTAAATTAATTCTTCACAGTCTTTTTATTTTGCAATTATACCTCCCTCTTTCCCCCTAAAAAAATGTTAACGTAAGTGTTATTTTATTAGTAATTACAATTGTTGCATGTCAGAGAAGGCTTTCTCAGTAATGCTTGCGTGTGTAGCCAGAAGGCAAAGAGTGTATTAAAGAAGGGGCCTCTCTGACGGTCTCGAGGGGTCCAGCGCTCGAGAGAAGTCGCAAACTATCTAATAAATCTGTTGGTGTCGGTTGTTGGACCTAGCCAGCACTTTTTACGACTTGTCCGCCATAAGATTGGCCAGACTGCTAAAATGTTATACTGCTACAAATGGACGCGACTTTTAAAGACTGTTATATAGAGAGGTGGGCAATTAGGAAGAATTTGCAATGATGGAAGGAGAGAAAATATATATATGAAAGCTCGATGATCACATCTTCAAATATAGAATCGTTAGCAAAAAAAAAAGGAAATTGTTACAGTAAAAAAAAAATTCGCTGGGAAAAATTCTTATTTATATTTTATTTTAAAAGTAAATTATTTTTAATGTTTACATCTGTAAACTTACGGTGCTTTTTTTTTCTGTCTTCTTCCTAGAAAATCTTATGTGACTTATGTTATGAGATAGTTAAGGTATAATATATAAAAGTATAATGATTGCTAAAGGCATATTATGAATCATCAAGTCAAAAAGGAACGATATGATTCATATGATATATTAGAAAACACAGGTACAGTAGTTATTTATATGACCTCTAGCTGTGACCTTTTGGAGAACTTAAATTCTAGTAATTTTCACAACATGCCTTCATGATACTCCAATTAAATTGATTAATTCGAGCGACCGTTAAGACTGTTTGCTTCCCCTAGTTGTGAAGGTGCTCAACAGAGGTCAGGCTAGAGCTAGACGGAGACGCAGTGTTGATGACGCAACGTATTGGCGGGCAAAGTTGTGGCCTTGGCTTGGGTACAAGCAGGACGATGCCCTAGCATACATGGTGCTCGTTCGCGAACCTCGCACGATATGTAGCGCCAACAGACGTAATTTTCTTCAAAGTGTAGTAACCGAAGTCATATTTAGTAATGTATCAGTATTGTTCGCTGCGAGACGTACGAGTTACTGCGCAATGATGTCTGTGATGTCAATACCCATTTACTCGTATGGTCCAAACGAAGAAAATTGTTGGTCTCGGACAAAATCAATAAGAAACTCAAGCTTGTCATGGAGCAATAGCAATTCTGTCAATAGTGTAATAAAATAATGCAGTATACAACACGCAATTCTTGGTGTAATTCCCATTTATTTGCTGGTACTTACTGTAGAATATTATGGTGTTACTTATTTACCAATCAAGTAATCAATTTCTTATCCACATGTTTACAATAATGCAATAAATGATTAAATATAGAAAGACCTGATACTTGTATATATATATTTAATTTCCTCATATATGATAAATGCATAAAAATATATATAACACTAAAACATTATACAGTGAGACAAGTTTTAAAATTATTGTTATAATTAAAGAAACTTAATTGCAAATTTGATTTATAATCTTTAAGATATAAATATAAAAACTATAATTAAAAAAATAATGTATTTTAGTATAAAATTAAAAAGAAATAAACTTTTTCCTTTATTATTTATTAGAATGTATGCGTATAAGATAAGATAATAAATTAAATATTTTCTCTACATGATCGACGGTACAAAATTTAAGTTATATTGACAAACATGAAATTAGAAAGTGGTTTGATGACCACGTATGTTGTTGCTCGCTCTAGATTGTCACAGTTGCGGCGCTTCTGCAGGCGCCACTTTGCCGGACGGTAGCGCCAGAGGGCTGCTGGGTTATCGCAGGTCGTTGGCTCTTGGTGGAGACACGACTTACTCACCGACCTGTTATTGTTGTAACTTGCCGTGTGCGTCGCTAATTTACAATCATATTATGAGCAATATATATACAAGGAGCACATTCATCTTAAACGAAAAAAATAAAATCATATGTACGAAAGTAACGGATTTTTTTTAAAAAAATATTAATATTTAGATAAATTAAAGATTTTTTTTTCTCTTAAAAATAAAATAGGAATAGTCCGTTATAAATTACGTAGAATATTAAATAAAAGTACAAAGACAGCTTTCATGTTGATACAATTTTATGTAAATGCAAAAAAATAGAAACATTGAAAATATTGCAGTAAACATAATTATTAAAATTGGTGTCAAAGTTTCATGCTCTTAATTTTATTCTCCTTTCAAAAAATAATTAACATATTATTTAAAATAGCAGAAGAGTAAATAAAATAGACTTGTTTGTCATATTTCTGTCACCTTTACCACCTTTACCAGATTCACAGAATTGTGAGAATTTTCAATTTTACTTCCTTCTAAGAGACGGAAACTTCAACAATCTCATTCTAAATAGTCTTAAAATTGTGATGCTTTGAAACGTTATCTCCGCTTGTTTTGCTCGAGCTGCAACTTGAATATATAATGCAAATTGCACCTTTGCGAGAGATAAGCACCCAGTCTAGTAATGCAAGTGTACCAAGTCTCTATATATGTATGTGAAAGTGTCTATACGGATCAAGGGTATAAACGCTTAGGCTTTCCCGAGCACAAGCACAAGTTATGTATAAGTTTAAGAGTTTTCAGTAAATAATGCATATTTCATTACGTATGCTTTAGTTATATTGTCCTTTGTTATAAATCTATAGCAAAATAGTAACGTTGAATTATTACAAGGATAAAGTGAGCTAGAGAATGAATAATTTTTATGTTAAATCATTTCAGAGAACCTGAGTCGTTTTCAAGGCGGCAGAGGGTCCACGAAAGATGCTGCGAGCTGGAAGTAAATCGGTTTATTGTTATGACGACGAGAAGCGGCTCACAGCAAGGAAGGTCGTATGCAAATTATCTTGCCAGGGTGTTGTAAAACCTAGAGACGATGGCCCCGCGCTCAGGGCGGCCCACAGATTCAGCAAGAAGAACTTACAGCATTTCAAGTTTCCATCGAATTTTATTGATCATGATAAATAAATTACTTAACATCTTTCGTGCTCATACCTGGTCTGTAATTGACCGTGTAATAAATTTGAGCTAAAAAGTATACAATTGATTATGAACCTGTAAGTTAGGCAACCAGTTGGACCGGGGAGCATGACAAGTCACCCTTGCACAGGCGTTTAATTGCATGCAGTGTTTCCCTTATTTGAAGGATTTCATAAACTAATACTAAATGTTAAATTGTATTAATACTTTAATACTAATTAAATTAATTTTTTCATATTGTAATTAGCTCCTAGATATATTTTTACAACACATTAATTTTAAAAACATAGTTTCAATAATTGTTAATTGAAATTGAAGCAAACGTTTTACAGCAAAAACTTATGTCACTCTGGTAAATTAAAAAAAAAAAAAATGTAACGACATTGACGAATATTTCTATTTATAAATATTGATAGACTATTTTTCTACAGTAAAGAGAAGTTTGATGAAGCTGAAAGAAACTTTTAGAGACGTTTCGAGGTTGCAACGGCGTCTTAAAGGTTGGCGTTGTTGCGGCTACACAGCATCTTAGTGGCTCCAGCGAGAGTATAGCAGCGGCCATGCAAGCAGGCACCAGGCAGCAGCAGAGAGCACGAGAGGTGCGAGGGGGGAGGGGGCACAAACCTGTTGCCCGCCTGCCTCTCTGTTGCTGGACCACTCTCGCCGCCGCCGTCGCATTCCTCAGCGTCCGCCGCACCGTCGCGCCGCGAAAGACGTAACCTCAACTTGGAGAACTTTTGGCGCCTGGCACCATCTAGTGAGTGCACCACCAACTAAAGTGAAGTTCACCAACAGGTGGCAGAACTATACAGTCACGAAACTTTTACTTCAAGGTGAACAACTTCTGTGATTTTTTTTCTTTTTTATAAAAATACGTAACGAATCACGATATTAAAATTCTGAAAATTTACTTATTACAATACGTATGATATTTTTAATTTTTTTTTTTATGATATAGTGAGTAAAATAAATAAGGGGGGGGGGGAGTTACCAAAAGATATTTCATTTCGTGATATATAATTTTAATACATTATATATAATATATAATATACTGTATATAATAAATATTTTTATAATATTACATATATTATTATATTTTTACACCTTATCTACATAAAGGCAATATAATGCAAATGAGACATTTTTTTAAATATTTTGAGATTGCTTTCATGCAGCAGCTACAGATTTAAAGAATATGAGGGAAAAATAAGAACAAAAATTTACCAACATATCGTGCAATCAATTCATTATAATTATAATATAATAATCATATATTATTTATATATACCAATTTTGAATACAGAATAAAGTATTTCACATAAAATTCAATTTATAAATCTGATATATTGATATAATCAATGAAGACATGCAATTCAACTGAAGTTGTAATCTCCATTATATTTATATTTTTATTTATTATTGTATTATTTATACCTAAGTGTTTAAAGTGTTTTTCAGTGATTTTTCCACCATCTAAAATGTTTTAATGAAATGTTCATGAAATCACCACTAGATGGCTGATCTCTCCAAGAACTTTCCTCATGTTGCATACAAGAGCGCCACTCTCCGGAGAGACGGCAAAATCACGAACTACTCTGGAGATCTGAACGACCGAGTGAAAAATAAAATGTTCGTCTGTCATGTCAATTTAAGGTCAAGTAAGAGACATTACTCAAGTCGCGACCGTACTAACAACTAACAATCCCAGAGTGTAGCAGTGGCACGAATACTCTCGTTAATATTCAAGGATGTACAATGAAACAAATTCAAGACAAGTTTTTGTACAATGGCAAAAAATGACACACCTTGTTATTTATTAAAATCAATAACTTGAGATTAATTGAGGAGTGAATTTATTTTAACCTTTGAAGGACAAATATTAAAATATCGTATTTTTTTTAAAGAAATAAGTGTTAAAATGATTAATATATTTATAGAATATTATAATTAATAATATAATAACACACAAATGAAATAATAAATTTGACAGTAATTGATTAAAACAACATATTTACATTTATATTACTTAATTCTTTCTAACTATAATAGTTTTATAAATTTGCATTGAAATAAAAACAAGACGAAAACATAATAACAAAAGATTACTTGTACAAGCTTTGCATCAGGTAAGTTCTCACATGCCTCTTGTGAATACTCGAGGCTACCATGGTTCCAGCCCGCGATTGTTGTGCAATGCGAAGGTAAAACGGAAGTAACCTATTACTTTAGTAGAAGATTGCACCTTCCTTATAAACATTAAAGTGTTTTTTTTTTATTATTATTATTTTACATTACTGTAGGCTGTAGGCAATTTGTCATGTTGTATTTTTTTTAAGTATTTTTTTAAATAATTTTGTAACATCCCTAATCTGTGACATTCGCACAGTGAATAGTGAATACTATAAAAAAAAATGTCAAAAAATATTACAAAATTATGCTGGGATTTCTCACACAAAAATTCTTTCTGATTACTCTTTAAGGAAATAAATCTAAGAAATATTTTTATACATAACATCCTGTTATGACTGTGACATTAATGAATTAAAAATCATTTTTTTAAATATATTTTATGACGTCACAGGGTTATCTTATGATATTACGTATCATTTCCTCCCTATACGTAACCTCGAAGTACACACTGGCTTACATAGTGTCTCCCCCTTCCCTCATGCAGCAGGTGTGTGCTCTATCTTCTTACCTTGGCTTGTGACTTGTTAGAGGGAAGAAGAGAAACGTGAAAATTAGAAGGGAACAATCGTCTTTTTTGTTAACTTCACATATTTCATTCATAAAAAATACAAAGTACACACAAGTTACAATGATGAATACAATTAGAACATATACATGTAAATCATTATGTGTGAAATTTTTTTAACTGTGAGAATATTAAAATAAAAATAATAAACTCATTCAGCATCATTGTTTAAAAATGAAACTCTATATTATTATTTATGCTAATACTGATCAGGAATTTTAGCTGAAAAATATATCTAATTTCTTTTAACAAATTAATGACACTCATAGCTTTCTTGTTACAAAATATTTATAGAAACAAAGTTTTTTTCTTAACTTTGCTATAAAATTCATATTTCATTAAAAAAAGTTCTAAGATGATGTTAATTTCTCTGAAAGAATATAAAAAGGTATATAATAGGGGCTCAGATAGGGTATTTGGCTATTTGGGTTTAAAACGGAGAAAAAAAAACAAGATTTTGCTGTAATGAAGAATGAACTTTCAAAATTATAATACCTCAGCACTCATCACTGCTTAGAAAATTATCCAAGAATAACATATCTCACGAATATCTAACACGTGCTTCAAAAAATTAAAAGTCGCAGGCACAATTTACGACCAAGGTAGTTGCTCAAAGGTTTGGTTATAGTTTAAGCCAGAGGATGTGAGAGGTTGCGTGAGATAGCACACAAACTTGGACATGCAACAGGCCATAAACAGTAATTACCACAAGTTGAGATTGTTGCTATAATAACATAGGAAATATGTAAAAACCTCCAAAAGAAAAGAATAAGAACAGAATTCTAAAAATCAAGATTATATTATATTTTTTATATGTTTTAGAATTTTATTTATATACGAATAACAAAAATTTACAATATTAATGAAAGATTCATGATGTTGCAAGATTTTGCTATAAAAACATGTCGCCAAAAGGAGTTTGAAAACACGATTATTATCATTGTGTCTGTAGCTATAGACTAGTCAAAGCTATATCATATACATAAAGAAGTGCGTGCTTTGAATATAATATATACAAGAGGAAATTCGAATTATAAATCATTGAGTACATAAGCAAATCTAGCATAATACTCCCTGTAGTTTCGATAATGTACTGGACCAAATACATGACGCCATCAAATGCTTTAAATCGTCAATATTGTAACCGAAATAAAATTTGTTCTTTTTTTCTTTGATTTTAAACTTTTAATTACTTGATAAAACTTATTAAAAAATAGGACAATAATTTATTATTATTTTTTGTGTAATTTCCATGCATGTCTTACGCTTTTCCATCTTCATAATCATTTTTTGTATTTCTGATACAAGAAATTTTATAAGTTAAAGCTTTTTAAAGTATAATTTATATAATAAAATAATACTTTATTAATGGACAGTATATAAAACGAAATAAATAAAAATAAACCGTGTCTATATCTTTTGTTAATTGTACTTTATGATCATTAAATTGTTTTGTATTCAAGTAGCCTTGAAGGATTTTTAATTTTTTTTTTTTTTTTTAGTTTTATTATATAGGCATTGAGGTAAATCTGCTACACCTATAATATAAAGCTGCGTTAGAGCTCGTCTCTCTCTCTCTCTGCGACCTCACGCTGATATTGACACCCCCCGCTGACTCTCCTTGTACTGCTCCTCATGTTCAGATATATCTCGCGAGGAGCAACTCCAAGTGATCACTAGAGTGGGCGTGGCCACATGTGCACCAGCATGGCGGGTCAGGGCCAAGTCAGCTGTGACCCCCCCCCCCTCTTCCTTCCATTTTCAACCATCTTCCCCTATGACGTCATATAATGTTATACACCTTAATAAGGAAACATGATTATAACAACACGATAAGATATAAGAAATATATTGTACATGATCTCTAATCAATATACGGAGTCATGTTTTTTTTTCATTGAGCAATTTGTTTTTGTGATGTATATATATATAACTACCTACACTATAATAGTGATTTTGATTAAAATCAGGTTTAACAATTGTTTTTTTGAAAACCTATTAATAAGTTATAGTAAAAAACCATGACTACAATTAGTTTTACTTGAGTACATATAGAATAGTGTTGTTCCATTCACGGTAACTCCTACGCAAATGTGGAGTGAAAGTGGAGTAGTACAATTTCAAGCGTTGTACGCTGCTGAGATTGAAGGTCCCACGCGTTTGTGTCTCCTGAGCCAAATCTTGAGACTCCGTGGTCCGCCGCCACCACCCCCGCAATTCTGAAACGTCGCGGAGGCAGCTAGCTTGGACAACAAGTGTACAAAGAAGCGTCTCTGGCAGACAGCCAAGGCGCGAATACAACATGCCATACCACTGGTGGCACTCCCATGTATATAAATGTTACCTTTTTTTTTTTACTATTATTATAATTGAGAAATTAAGCATTCTTGTTTTTTAAAGTGTAAAACATCTAACAAACATGACATAATAATAGATATGTTCATAGAAAAAAACAAGGCATTGGTTAAGTCAATTATATACGTATTATTCAACGTTAAATCTTGTATTTTCGCCCGTTTGTATATTTTTAGGACATAATTATTATAATAAAAACTTAATTACATCCATATGATATGTATATTCTCATTCTTGTAATCCACTTCCGTTACAGATATAACAGTATGTGAATTTAACTCTTTTATAAAGATAAGACCTGGTATATATATATGCATGGGAGATGAAGAAAAAAAAACATAGCCAGAGAGCTTTACTATCCCCTAAGATCTCTGACATTACTCTGTTTTCATATCACCACATATGGTATATACTTGAAAAAAAAAATACATTAACCGCAAGTTATGTTTTTTAAGGGATGCATATTAGGGGAAGTTTAGGAAGAGGAAGCTTGAGCAAGGATATCCGGAGTAAGTGGCCTCAATGACCCAGCCAGGTTGTGATGACGCGTCTTTTCAAGCCTCGCTCTCTACATACAGCCTCCTCCTGCTGCGGAAACTGCATGCACACCCTCTTGTACCGCTCCTGGTGGTGAAATCTTCTCGAGTTACTACGAGACTCAAGGGTAAATACGATATCTCTCTGCTATATGTCTTTGGGGATCAGATAAAAAAAAAAACGTGAAGAATTGATTGATATAATCGACTAGGTTGTTTTTGAGTCTAGAAAAGATGGGCGTGCAAAATGAAATATCCCTCTTTGGATGGTTGGTTAAGTATTTTTTTTTTATGTATTTTTATATTCACCAAAAAACTGAGACCGAGTCTGGTCTATGTACTCAACGTAATCTTGGTCTACTCAATGGAACAAGTGAGATGTGTCGCATATCGTTGTGTTCCAATCTTTGTAATTAACTCTGTTCAACAACTGGATCAGTTTATTAGAGACGAAGTGAAGCAGTGTCAAAAATAATATATACATTTCTTGTCCACCTGATCAGTTTGTGTGTCACGTCTTCTCAAATTACGTCCATACAGTTCTAATTACTACAGGTCCCCCAATTGTGACCGCTGTGACGTCACGACAGTTGCTAGACACGGCGGCGGTCGGTCCAGCATGAGAGACGAGCGTGTCTTGCAGGCGAGTGTCAAGTGCCCTCTTCCGGTCTCGAACGAGAGCACCGCCCCGGGCCACCAACATGACACACAGCCTTGCACCAAAACAATTACAAAGTAATTAACAAGTCAAATCTGGTTTAATGTTTCCGTTTGTTTTGGTTTATTTAGGTCAAAATTAATATTTTTATTTTACGCATCATAATATTTATATTATACCATTGAACCAAAAAAACATGCTGTAAAAAAATATAAGCATTGGATATAGCTCTGAAAATAATGCAATGATTGCAATGCAGTCGTGCAGGTGAAATTAATCATTTTCAAATACAGATACATAACCTTAAAATACTATAAAATATGATAATAATTGAACCAGTTTCAATAAACAAGAACATGATGAGCAAAATATTTAATAATTACATATTATTGAAAATTGACCCCCATTTTTTTTAATGGGTACGAAATGCGTTATTATTTATATAAAAAAAAAAAACAGAAGAAGATATTTTTGGTGTTGTAGTACAATCTTTCCTTACTTGCAGCAGTACAATTTTATTGTACAAGACTGCATTACCGACAATGAACCTACCTTTTATAACAATAGGTTTTTTTCATTGTTGTTGTCTGAATGTGGCAACAACGCGGTTTAGAATGGATCAGATTATGTCCATGTATAAAAAGAAACGCTGAACTACAAGAAGAGAATAAAAAAGTTTAAAGTGAATCAAGAGGAAATAAGAAAAAAAAAAATGATCGTGGCTGGCGCAAAACATGATGATGCCACAGGTAAACCGCGCACGGCAGCACCAACGCTCGAAACAACGTTATACTGAAGTCACTTCTCGCAACAAAAAGACACTCCAATATATAAGATTTTAAATTAAAAAATAATAATAATAATAATACATATATCATAAACTTTCAACACCTCAAATCAATTTACAGTGCCATTTAAAGGGCTTCAAAATTAAGATCCTTAATATAACTGAGAATTAACAGGTACCACTTTTTAATATGTATATCGATTACTAGGTCTGCACTCACAATCAGTATTTCACACGAGTCAATCAAATCTCCCACGACACGGATCTCGAGTACTTTATATTACGATGAACTTATCCGTATTACATTCATTACTACGTATATACATGGCAGATAAAAAAAAAATGAGCTGCCTCAAGAGCACTGTATTCACCTTGAATCCGTGCCTTTGTCTTTGCGACCGTCACATAATGAGCTGCTGCATGCATGCGATCTTGCGCATTTCGCAGTTCTTTCTCTTGTACTCTGCCCCCATATATTGTTCAACGTATATTGCTGAGTCATTAAACATGCAATCTCAATCAAGCAATTTTTTATACATTGAATATATAATATTACAATAAACTGAATATTATTTTCTAAACTAAATTTATCAAATTGTGTTACATTATGTGAATTTTTGGTTTTATAAACAGAATTATTTATTTCAATCTAAAAAACATAAATAGAATGCCGCTGCTTGTCAATCGATCCCTGCATATAATAATACATGTCTTTGACATCCCCAATTTACTCAATTTTAGATCATGCAATTTAGGTAATTTAATACGAAGGAAAAGGATTGAATAAGAAGAATCCAATAATAAGCTGACGTGATCGTTCGTACAACAATGCCTACCAACAATTGCACGTCTGGAAGGGCGGTAACAATATTGGCACGTGAGACCAGAGTGTGACACTTGTCCTTTGCTGCTTGCCGCGAGCTCTCCATAGGGAAAGAAACACTGTAAAAATATTTTGGTACACACAAAATTTGTGCAAATTATCCTTGATGAAACTAATGCAGGGCAATCACAGTTCATGAGCTATGTTTATAGTAAAGTTATTTTGAAGCTTGTTAAATCATTCATTTGAACTTGGATTGTCAGTATTTCCATATAAAAGCTTGGATTGCATTACTAAAATTAAAAATAAGTTTCTATATATGGACAAAAATAACAACTATTTTATTTAAATTAATTACTTAATTTAAAATTTAAGTGAAACTATAAGGTTGTACATATACGATATATAATACTACTACTACTGAAATATATAATTTTAGCAAGAATATTATTTTACAGTGTAGACAAGAGAAAAAAAGAGAACTTTAAGAAATGAGAGAGAAATGAAGGGATAGACAGCGATGGAATGCTCTCCACTGATGATCCGCTTGTGTCAGCTCACGCTGCTGCCACTCCAGCACCGAATGTAATCTCACACAATCGCACCGACGCCCTCTCTCTCTCTCCTCCATCACATCAACAGCAGAGAAGAAACGCATTTAAAGCATTGAGAGAAACTCGTAAAATATTCAGACATTTGTTTGCCGTTAACTTCAAAGCTCATTTTGCCGGTATCACTTTAACACTGAATTTTAAAAAAGTATGCAACCATGCGTATTTTAATGTTGAAAAAGTTGCACAAGTAATTTATTAGCAGGGGGAAATCAGATTGTTATATTTTCATCAAATTTATCTTCATTTTGGCTTATATTATAAACTGAACTTAAAATTATTTTTAAATCATAGAGTAATTAATTTTAATTATATGTAATTATTTCATCTGAAAATTCAAATACATTATTATATAACAACCATCACCTCACTGCATAGAGCAAATTACTATACATCATTGAATATAATAATGTATCAAAAGTTAAGTAGTAAAAATATTGAATGATAGTGTACTTGCAAATATGCAAATTTTAATAAGAAGTCCTTGAGAAGGAGAGTGTAATAGAATTACACAGTTTTGATACGACAGCTTGGCCCTTCTCCAAACTTCATAGCCGGCTTGACATGCTCGACTACAATGGCACGGCGGCTCCATGTCATTATGGTTCATGTCACAGCGGCGTGACGTCATCAAGTACCCTCCTGATGTACAGATTTATTGCAGCATGGCAGGAGATTCATTTTGAAAGCAAAATAAATTGAAAATGCGCCAACAAATAAAACAGAAAAAAGCAGCTATATATAAGAAGTATACGAAAACAACCGACTCACAAAAAAGTAGTTCATAATTTTCTCGATGGTGGCGTGAGCACTGACCTCATTCAAAAAGAGCATAGAAAAGCTATTTTTTGTCCATTGATTGCAAAGTGGGTACCTATACTCTGCAATTTCGAGATGTAACTATATTTGTCTAAAAATTATAATTTCCACTTATTGATCCACATTTGTTGAATGAATGACCTATGACGTCACTTTGATAGTGCAGTAAAACGAGTGTATATGTAGTGCTGGAGCAAGGCCTTGAAGACTCGGTGAATGGAGGGCTGGTTGATCATCATTATCGCTACGTGCGCTCCTTACATTCGAGTCGTGCATGACTGAGGCTGTACACTGAGCACCACCACACTATACCACATAGTGATCACCAATATACCCATGGATTGCTGAATTTGAGTGTGGGAGTGCGCCAGAACTTAAGAGTCAATCCGATTTTATTTTTATGACTATTTTAGAATCAAATAGTAGAGGCAGAACAAAATTTTAGTGTTGTATTGTCGTTTAAGTTTGAGAATATTAATAATATTATTTAAAAATAAATTAAAAATGTATTCCAAACTTTATGACTGAGACTGTACTTGCAATTCAATACCAATCGTGATGTACGGTTTATGGAATTTCGTTAGAAGGTACTACGATGACGTCACATGTTACTCTAGCGATTTGCAATGCTGCCAGACAGGCTACGCCCAGCTCACTTGCTCGTTGCTGCTGCAGCATCTTCTGTTCAGAAGATGAGAAACGTTGGTCCAGACTCAAGGAGGAGGCTGGGAAAATCCTGTACGTACTCTCCAACTGATATAAAAAACATTGTAAATGATATATAACCGTCTAATCAACTCTAATAGTGGAAGGTATTATACTTGGTTGATGGAGTATACAATTTTCTTACATAAATTTATGTGTTATCATTTTATATAATTCGTAAAATCGTGTATTATTTTTATTTAAACATAAAAATTAGCAATTTAAGTAACATCAAGAAATATTGGTGAACAGACGGTTCATCTGGTCTAATCAACCAGATAAGTTATAATTAACTAATCTATGGTCTCAAAATATTTAAATGAAATAAAATTGCAAGCATATAATTTTATAAAAAAAAATGTAGATTAATATTCGTTATTCCTCTTCAAAAAAATGAGGTCAACCATTTTATTAATAAGAATGCCAGAGGAAGAGTAGTGTAATTTATATGAGCTATTTAAAATATATATATATAGGGTTGCTGCTGCATATGTGCATGATGTTCGTATAATAACAATAAACCTGCATATTTGAGCTTCCGTCTTTGTTGCTGCAGCGTTCTTTCATCAGAGCTTGCTAAGAATAGGGGCGTGCAGCATCAACCCTTCCTCTCCGGGGACCGCAAGCTTGGGGGCGGGGGAGGGGCAGCCGGTGCACACGTGCTACCTGCCCCCCCCCCCCCATCATGTCACGCACCGCCGCACCGCACTATAAACCGCGCCCTCGTACCACATTATATAAAATGTCACAGGAGACTTGAACGGTGGGTTTAACAACATGCATGTAAATTAATTGTTATAACGAAAAATTAGCATTTTAATCGCTGTAGCGTAACATTTCCCCCATTCTTTGGAATATCATTTTTTTAAATCATGATAACACTATATATACATAATATAATAATATATCTATTTACAAACACATTTTTGTAAAGTGCGTAGAATAAAGGGAAGGTATGATAATTATGTAACATAGGTCCATATTTTTTTGTTATATTAAACATATTCCACTATTTGAAATCGTTTGGGCTTATTTTCTATCACAAGAGATTTCAACAATACACTGTCATGTTAATAGGTCAAAATTATATATAATTTTATAGTTTTATTTTTAAATACTTTTATGTTTGGATAATATACGGTATGAAAAAATTTTATTGCAGAAATGAATAGAGAGTACCAAATTTTGCTACTCAGAATTTTTTCAGATTTTTTTGAGACCCGGAACTATTTTTAAATAATTATTGAAAGTGCGGCCACGCCCCCTGGAGGCGTCAATAGGCGTCCAGTCTCTATCCTTTTTATTAAGGATTCAGGGGTGCCAATTGAAATCACAGGACTTTCAATAATTATTTAAAAATAGTTCCGGGTCTCAAAAAAATCTGAAAAAATTCAGAGTAGCATAATTTTGCACCCTCTATTTATTTCTGCAATAAAATTTTTTCATACATGTAAGTTGTCCATTGGGCTATTTTCAAGCCATATGACAGTTTGCAAGCTCTGATTATGTTACTTACAATTATTTTTTTATCTGTAATATTATAACACAATTATATTGTATATATTGTATGTAAATATATAGTGTGTATAGTGTGCCCGGAATTTACCACCATGCATGTAGTCTATCGGCTTTATTTATTATATAAAAAACTGAAATAGTTTATAAATAATTAATTATTATATTCTATTCTATAACTAAGAAATTTATCAATCTTATCTTTTAAAAATAAGATCAGTCTATAAGATAAAATGCACCATTTTATTAATATAATAAAGTCACAAAGTGCTATGTTTGTCGGTATTGTTGGCATGAATAATAATAAAGAAAAAAAAATCATGCTCTATTCATCCTTTGGTTTGATTTCGATCATGACTTAACAATATTCAATCAGCATGAGTAACAGCATTAATTGTTAAGACTTCAAGATTGATTTATCTTAAGTGATGGCTATTGAATTGAATGAACGAGCTTTGAGCTTACATGTCTCTTGAAGAGTTTGCTGCTATATTTATATACATATATAACTATATAGGCATACACAGCTAGCGTATAAGTCTTTAAAATAAATCACTTCTTTCCTTGCCCAAGATACATAATTGTTGTTCGAGTTCGACCATCCAGGGTGCAATGCACTGCTGCAGTATATAAGTAGTAGGCTTACAGCTGCATAGATTAGAGTCAATTCAGAGCATGTATATGATGAGTGAAGAGTTGAGAGACGTAGATGAATTTAATCAACAATGACACGTGTTTGGTTCATATGAACAAGAAAAAATCTGTCTCGGTGGGAGAGGAGAGAGAGAGAGAGCATTATAACAACATGTGCTGGAAGGTTTGCATCAAATATAATTATCAAAACAAAGTTCACGAACTTATAATACTATTTTTTTGCCAAAGTATAAATAATAAAATAATATATATATTATATAATCATTGAATTGGATCAAACAAGACTTTTTGACAAGGTTAGTACAATTTAATATATTTCACGTTTTCTTCTGATCGTTTTAAAAACATCTTATTACCTGTACTACTATTATTATTAACTACCTATATATATTGTAAAATCCAATGAAGTCAATTAAAATTTCTGAGATTGGCTGTCAAGAATAACTCTAGAATTAAATAATATAAAAAATTTATTTAAAAAAATATCATTTCACTTTAATAAAACTTAATATTTCTTTTTACATTGGTTAGCTGTTCTTATTTATGATATTTATTGCGAAACAAACGGATATAATTATTATCTATTTCTACAGGCTCCTCCCGCCCACAGCTAAGGAAGTATAGTGAGATAATTTTATATAAAAAAACGATATAATATTTTATATTCTACGTGCTTACAAACACATCATGACAATGTGTATCATGTCCTTTTCAATGGCGTTGTATATGCATGTATAATATTATCATGCATGCAATATGTCATCACGCAGGTTGATGTGAGTATGCCTTCCTACCAATACTGTTATTAAAATAAATAAAAAAATATACAAAAATAATAATAGTAAGAACAGAAATTAAAATAATTGTTAAAGGGAACCAATTCAGTTCGCATGCTTTAAATATTGAGACTTAAAATCCTTATGTTAGGTTGTATCATATAATAAAGAATGGTTGTATAAAAGTATATTTGTTAATTTGACATAAAAATTAGATGACATCATAATAAACTCTCGTCAATCAAAGTATACATGAGATGTTTCGTTGCGTTGGTCTTACAGAACGAGAAGACAACATCTTAATGCATAGTGGTGGTAAGCAGATGTCGAGAATTCTGCCTCCTCCCTCCTTCTGTTTTGCCTGCACCGCTAACTTGTGTATATAGAGCGAGAGCTTCACACCGACTCTCATTGCGTAGCTAAAGATACGTATACACACATCATTTCATTATAATACAACCTGCTGAGTATGTATAGACTCACATTTTGTTGAGTTTTTTTTAGAAACAGCGAATTTTCTTTTTATTTGATTATTATTGTTATTTTTCTTCAGGTTCAACATGTAGGCAGTGGAAAACTTCTTATTATATTAGGTGTACATAGCGTGAAGCCAGCAAGTCACGATCTACACGCACTTGTGGAAAATCACATCAAATTTGATCATGAATTCTTCATTTTATAAATCTCAAGTGAAACTAAAATGTGTACAATATGATAACAACAAGAAATGCAGACTCATCTTATTAACATTTATTTTCAATATAAAACACGACCCAATATTATGAATAATGGTTAATGTTAAATAAGTTTACGATAAATACATAAAAGATTTTTTAACTGAAGCATAAACAAAAATAAACAACATAAAATACTTATTCTATACGTTCTAATAATAATAAAGAAAATAAAAATCTTCAATTTCGTTGAATGAACCTAGATCTCTACAAAAGCAAAAGTTTTATCAAAATTCTTTACAGTGTACCTATATAATATACAGTATTATAACATAGAGGCTATAAAATAGCCGGCAACGTATAATAATATATTAAATTAGTGTTTTTCTCATCAACACTGTTTTTTAATAGCAAATGAAAGTGATGATTATATAATAAATCATCATTATTGCGATCGAAAGTAATACAATAATATTTTGCACTCCTATACTTCCATTATTTTGATTATTTCATAAATAGTATTCTCATGATATCCACAGTCATCATAATTTGTGCCTTACTTTGATATTCAAATTCAGTTTGCACAATATAAAAATGGCATGTATAGACCGGAAGATGCTGTAATTATGCTTCCAAAAACACGACTATATGGGATACTCAATACTTCTGAAATGTAGAGTATCACAATTCTACAATTACAGCTACGTTCGTCCTTTTAAAGTCAGTTTATAAATGTTTGGACAGTAAAAAATATTGTTTAGCAATTTTCTTTGATTTCGCTAAAGCTTTTGACAGTATCGATAAAAATATATTACTCAATAAGTTAGGACGCTTAGGATGTGATTTGGGTAGCTTAAAGTTATTTAATTCATATATGTCCGAGCGTTATCAATATGTACAAATTAATGGAAAATCGGGCACGCTACCTGTAACTCTAGGTGTACCTCAAGGGGGAAAAATGTCAACAACCCTCTTTGGCATCGCTATTAATGATTTACCGGAGAATGTAAATGTTGAATTGATCAAATACGCAGATGATACGACGGCTATAATTGTTATAGCAGATACGGAAGAGGATTTGATCTATAAGGCAAATGTCGTCGTTAATGATGTACAGCGGTACTGCATTGAAAATAAGCTCATGTTAAATAAAGAGAAGACGGTATTTGTTCAATTTCATTCTTCTCGAAGTCCACCAAACAAAAGTTATTTAATAAAAATCTTAGGTAAATCAATTGAAAGAGTAAGTTGTAGTAAATTTTTGGGTATCTATATTGATGAAACTTTGGACTGGACAACGCATATAGATGCGATCTGTAAGAAGATTAATTGGGCCAATTTTATTTTATATAGTATTAGAGATCATGTAACTCAAGAGTCTTTGTTTACGATATATTATTCATATATATATTCGCATCTTGCTTATGGTATTATTTTTTGGGGAAGTTATCCCGTTCATATGAATAGACTCTTTATACTTCAGAAACGAGCATTAAGGACGATCCTTCGTTTTAAGAAGGGTGTTTCTTGTGTCTCACATTTCAAACGTTTAAATATCTTAACTTTACCCTCATTGTATATTTTAAACTGCTGCATGTTCAGGCGCAAAAATCCTGATCTGTTTAGATGTAATAATGTACACATGTATAATACAAGAAATAAAGATAAAGTTATGATAGAAAAACACAGTTCTGCGCAGTTTGAAAAGAGCAGTTTTTATCAGACGGCAAAAGTATATGATTTTTTGCCATCTAATGTTAGAAACATTGATAATGATAACATGTTTAAAATTTGTTTAAAAAAGATATTAATTGATAAAGAGTTTTATTCAGTTAATTCATACTTTAGCAATAAGATTAGTGAGAATGTCATTACTCCACTATCTGTAAATTGTTAATTGCTCTACTCATTAAATTAATGTGTTATTTTTTTTGTTTATAATGTATGTTTTTTTGTTTTGTTTATGTAACTGTTGTAGTTTTAGTTATATACTGACGTGATCCATGTTGTTTTTTGTACAACCAGTTGGTCTAATAAATATATTATTATTATTATTATTATTATTATTATATTATCATGCATTGAATTTATTTGTAAACTGCATAAGATGCTTAATAATAATATTAAAGCAGTTTGCATTATAACAAAATGCATCAAGAAGTTCTACATGAGTTGTGACGTCAGAGGCGGGGGCGAGGTTGCACCTGGTCCCTTTATACCCTGCGAGATGAAGACATTGGAAGAATGAGTCCTCCCACATCTGAATACATATTATAAGTGGCCGGGTATCCACTTCATTCAACCTTCACTATAACCTTGGTGGGCCTGTCTCAGGTTTATTATTATTATTATTATGAATGGAGAACAAAGTAATTTAAATTAGCTCCCCCCTTTTTTTTAACGATTTAGAGAAAAATATGTTTGTTTCTTCAAGTTTTTATCAAATCGTATTACATTGAAGAAGAAAAAAAATATTATTTTAGTTTTGCTACATCATTAACTTACACGCAAAAAAAAATATTCTAGGAGAAACATTTATATAATCAAACTTACAATAAAAAAAAAATGATCATTAAAAAGTATAAATTTCTCACGACTGTTCTTGTATATTTACATCATTATATAGGTATATAGTCTTGGTACATTTTATACCAGAATAACAAAGGGATTAAAAATGACAAGGAGTTAGATTGATACGACATTGGCATCATCAGAATGGAGACAAGGAAACTACGTTTTAACTTTACGTGTATACGTTTGAATAAATCAAAGCGATCAATAATTGACATCTTAAAGTGCCCTACATCGTAGGTTATGCATACCGTCAATTAATACTGGATTGCATGATGTTAAGATGTGACGTCATGAAACTCAGCACCAATCACACTGCATTCATTGCAACCACTGTTTTGCTTGCTGATATATCGATTGAAAACATTTTTTTTTATAGGGATATGAAGTACAATTAAAAAAGTTAATGATTTATCACATTAAACGTCGAACTTTTTATCATAGATTATAGGCTTGAACAAAAACAAAAAGTTTACATTATAAAAGCATGAGAGAAGACAAAATACATCAAAATAGATTTTGTCAATTAAAAGTAATACAACAGAAAAAATGTTAAATTCTTTTTGTTTGTTTGATTTGGATCCAAACATACGTCAAAATTGATTAATTGTTGTTATTAAATTTTTTATTGGTTTTATAGGAATCTTTTGTTTATTGAATTGAATAGTAATAAATTTTTCATTTATTTTTTAATCAGTGACGCTAAATTTCATTTGTTGTTTTCAGTATAGTGTGTATATAGCTTGGTTTGTAACTGGAGATGTTGAGGAGAAACTGTGGAGCGCCAAGTGCCTCCTTGTGTTTGCAGGCAGCAGCTAGGGGGACTTGGATAAAAAAAGTTTGCCTGCTTGCTTGCACTGTAGCGCAAAGTGGTTAGCCTGCCGAGCACCAAAACATTCAGCACTTCTATCGTCATAGCCGCTAACTTCAACCCTATTAAAAACAATATAATCATAACACTGCATGTGTGTTTTTTTTAAATCTTTTTCTATAAGCACATGTGATATTTTTATACAGTATAAAATTTAATAATATATAAGCCAATTTAAGATTTCCATTATCGCATTAAAATATCGGTTTAAATCAACGAAAAATTTATTTATTTATTATTTTAATGTTCAATTTTCGTATATATATGCATACAGTACTTGTATAATATTTAACAAATATACAAATTAAAAGTTCATAAATAATTTTGATTTTTCCAAAATTTATTTTTTTTTTTTCTAAACTGATAAGGCAGGTAATCATAAAAGTCAAATAAATAATTAATTAAATTAATAAAAGGTGCTGGAATGTCAATACTCTTAAATCCTAACAATCAGAGGAGAATGTTGTTATATAATTTTTTTTTTCTCTCCATACTTGTACATAAATAAACCTTTTTTTAAAGAAAAGAGTAATAATAAAAGAGTCTAATAAATTGTGTACTTTCTTAAAACGTGGGGGGTATTCTTATAAATCGTCAACATTTTAAAATTATTAAAAAAAAAATGTATACTCAAGATGACAGCGTTACAAAGCATGCAGTAGCTTCTTTGGAGGCCATAATATAAGTAGTTGATTCCATTGTTAGGTACCCATGAGAAGTAACGCGAAGAGCTCAAGCAGCAACGAGCACACTCGTCGTCCTGTCAACCTGCTTGCCACAGGGCGGCTACCAGGACAATGGCCCGGTCCTTAATTAATACCGAGAGATGCGGACACACCGGTTAGCAAGATTAAGGCTCGTTGCACACTTGATGACCAAGTATACATCAAACGAAACAATGCATTTTAGAGTGAAGTCAAGTGCTTATAAATTCTTAGCGAGGATAAAATATTATTTATTTTTAATTACCAGAAAAAAAATGTCAATGTGTATATATATTGTTCAGCAATAAATAAATACAATCTAGCTGTTGCAGGGAAATTTTCCAAGAAGGTTCACGGAATGGCAGTAAATTAAATTTAAATTTTGAATAATAAAAAATGAAGACTGAATTACCTTATCTCGTTCCATCAAATTTTATAGCTTCTGCAATGTATTGAACTATGAAATTTATTATACGCGTAGAGTCGTAATAATTATTTCAATTTTTCACTAATTAGGTATTGACGCTGTGTATAATATAATATCTATTTTATGTGGCAAGAGCAACGTTAGTGTGCAACGAGCCTCAGAGGACCAGCCAGGCCGCCGTCTCTGCTGGCTGCTGTCCGGCAGTGGTCGGGACGTGCTCTGCATCCACGGCGGTGATCTCGCGACGCCACCAACATGCAAGCTCAATCGCGAATTGTGGAACCAACGTGACGTCTAGCAATGGAGTAATTAACTCATCCAGATAACTTAATTTTAAAAGCAAATGCACCAGAGTAGATTAATTACTCCCAAGATTCAAGGAGGGAGGATATTTAAATGGGAAACCCTGCGAAATCTAATATAATATGCATGCACGTTTTCTTCAGGTTTAATCTTTTCCCATGTATAATAATATACTATATAGATAACTGTTGCACTGCATGCATGCATTTAATTAATTTTCCGTTTGGAGTTTGAACTCAAACATAATTATCATAATTATAATGATAGCAGAAATGATAAAAACAGGTTCAATACCTTGACATGAAAAAAATAAGATTAAAAATGTAAAGCTTCAAGTATTTACATTTATGTTATATATTATAAGGAACGAGCAAGCATGACAAAAGATAATGTAGTGAGTGCATGCATTACTGCAGTGGTGGTTGCTTCCCCGCCCTTCCCCTCCCACTTGTCATATATTAGTAAAAGCCCGCATAATCAAAGGTGCAGTATATAACTGAAGAAAAAACAAGCCGTTAAACACACATTACCCTTTCAAGAGACCAAATAGCACTTTAATATATCAAGACCTTTTTAATACGTTAGGTCAATAATTATTTAATTACATTTTTATTCTATTATATTTTGTTAATTATAAATTTATCTGTTTATATTTATCTCTTTTTTTTTTTTTTTTGTTACCCCTAAATTGTGTTTTATGAGAGGGTTTAATGAATGGAGATGTAATGAATTTACGAGTCCTTGTTTGTCAGCTAAGCTGCGGGTAATTAAACAAGCCAGCGAGTGTTTGCATGTGCACCACTTCGCAGAATGAAGAGGCCAATTTAGTGCAAAAAGTGCAGTTTTTTTTTTATTGCCATATAACTTTTTCACTGCTCTTCAAGTAGTATATTATCTTGAGTATCCTTGACTTGATTAGCACTGCATGGGGATCAAAGAGAAATAAAAAGCGATGGAGGGTTAATTTTCAATTTATGCCAACAACAATCTTTATATATTAAGATTTTACATTTTTGTTCGTAATGAGTATAATGACAATATATTCAAAAACAACATAGATTCAAACACAGCTAGCTTAATCTCATATTTGGGAGGTCTGCCTTTTTGTTGATTTTTTTATTCTGATGTAACAAAAAGCATATATATCCAAAAGCAGATTTGTAAAATGCCCACATGCAGTATAGAAATAGCCTAGATATCAGTTTCTCAAAATGTGGGAAAATTTACAAAAAAAAAATCTCTCTCTATTTGATTTATTAAGGCGTCATAAACTTAATTGATATTGTTTTTTTCAACACTATAGCAAATTATAAAATTCTCGTGAAATTTGTGGTGCGTATTAGAAGCAACAGAAGCTAGTTCAGTTCCCTCCTCCTTGCGTGAAGACTCAAGTGAAATGTTAGGAGCAAAAAGAGTGCTGCTCAAGACGGTGGCTCGGTGTAACGTGAGCAGGCCTGAGAACGTCGCAGCAGCGTCTTGTAGCCGCTAACAACGATTGCATGCAACAGCCACTTTCAAACCTGATAAACTCCTCGCCCACCGAGGGCTCAATCAAATTCGAATAACGATTTTTTTTTTAAGACTTGCATGGAACTTTTTGTCAGTTGCAGGCTGATGGAAAAAAGGGTCATATTTTTATTGGCAGTTTTTTATTCTTTTTGTAATGCGTGAGAAAAATGTTTAATATATTACATTATTATTTCATTAATTAAAGTGTTAAATGTGTGTATTTAACTAGTTATGCTGCACAAGTAATTAATTACTAAATTAATTGCCTCAATTTTTATTATAATAACATTTCCTTTGTTTATTATACTAATGCACCTTTTTCTAAATATAGTATCACTTTTACTCTCTCTAGGATATAGTACTTAAAAATATCCGACCACAACTGGGCGTGAAGAATCAGGTGATCGAGTAAAGGTAATGATGTTGCGTCTTCTTTTGTTTGTACGGTTTTTAGGTAAGATTGGTGCTCAGTGGGGGCCGGGCACTGGAGCGAGCGAGGCCTCCACGCACACTGCCCCCCAACCCTCCCTGCTGCTAGCTACTACCATGCAGCAACGTCTTCAAGAAAGGACCAACGAACAGTCGGAGCCGCAAAAGATTTTTTTATTTTTTTTTTTTTTTTCACAGAGAATCTTAAACACTTTTTTTTTTTTTCTTTGCATTAAAAAAAAATCACTTGACGTTTCATGCAACTTATTTTATTAAATATTGCGTCATATATATATAGGGTGCTATATTCTCTTTTTATTTATAGTGATAACTTACCTATACCCTTAATACCTTGCATTTGGAAACGATTGTTTTAGCTGTTTTAAGAAATAATATATGGTCTTGAGTATAAGCGAGAGCCCTGATTTAATTTAACTGATCATATATTATAAGGTGCGTACGTGACGTCACAAAGCTAAACGGTGGTTCTGACTATAATCTCAGACTACAGTTTAGCATTGATATTCAAACGAGCTCTTCTACTGACAACAGATCTTTCATTGCTGCTGTGTGATTTTTTTCACTGTATATTTAAAGATGATTTTTTTTTATATAAATCGGAATGTTGGTTCGTTATTTTCATATAGATAACAAAGCAAAAAGTAGTTCTAAGATGGTGAGAAGGGTACTTGAAATAGTTTGGAATGTCTTATTTGCACTACTTGTGAAGATGCAAATTTGATGTTTTATATTTAGATTGGTATAATATAAGATGACAGGTAACGAACAAATGTTGTGATAGTCTATTGAAAAACAAGTGGAGAATAAAAGAGAGCGTAGCAAGGTATATAAGGTTTTGTATATTTTATTTTTGAGAGTCTTCTAGATTGTTTAGGCTTCCACATGTTTACTTAATTTTTTATATCATGTTAGTATTCAAATTACTTCCAAAACAATATCACTATGCAGGTTTAAAAAAAACGTTGTTATATAGTTCCAGTTAGTAAAAATATTTACTAGGAACCAAAACTGCACTGAAAATCCATCAACATAAAAAAAAAACATACTTTATGTTGAAAATTTTAACATTCCCGTTTCATGTAAACTAAAATAAAATGCTTTATTATGTTTTGTAATACTAGCAGAACAATTTTATTATTTTAAATTTGTTTTAAAAGTTTATTTTTATGATTATCTGCAGGTAGATTTATATTTTAGTAAAGTGCACTTTAAAAGGACACGATGGAAATTCTTGGAGTGCATTTTTAGCGGAATAACACTCCGGTAGACGCCGGTCAATAGACTGCTGCTGTCTCGTCCACCATCACGATACGAGAGTTATCTCTACTTGAGGTCCAGCAAAAAGTTACGCCGCCGTCAAGGTACATTGTAAGCTGGCGACATCAAGTCCACTACCTAGATGGTAGTAAAGTGTGAACCATGGTACTTGAGTATGACGTCACAGAAATATTAAACTTTAATTTTAAACTCTAAAAAAAGTATAATAGTTTTTATTGCATGGACCTATTTACTTTCTATATAGCTCAATTTTTTTACTTTCCCTCTTTGGATATGATTTCAATATTAATTTTCTTTATTTTAATTATCTATACATTTAAATAACCATATAAAAAAAGCAAGAAAAATTAATTTCCGGGCAAACAGTTATATATATTATACGTTTGTCTGGTCCTAATTCCGATCGATCGGTGATATATATAATGTTTAATTAGTTAAATTGATAAACAAGTTAAACCTTTGAGCTTTAATTGAACAATACAATGTATTTCATGCACCAGCCAATAAGATTATTTTGAAATAATCTTGGCTGGACTTTATTGTATAACTTTTTGTGAAATAAAAAAAAAAAAAAAAATATTTGTAATTTATATGCAATATCACCTATATAATTAATTGCACCGAAATATTATAGAAGTGACGACGCTAATCTTAACTTGAAATGTTGATGTTTAACGAATGCTGCACTCAGGTGAGTTTGAATTTATATCGTAGAAAGGTTATCCAGCTTTTTGTTATGTCTCCTCGGTTGTATTACAACAACGTTCTTTGTACGCACTAGCTACTGGAATATTGCACTCAACTCGGCGTGGCGGCGTCAGGGCCCATTGCGCTTCGCCTAACTCTCATTCCACGGATGTTAAATAAAACCTGATGATACAATACAAAATCCAAAAATAATGATAAAAAAAAAAGTTTTAAATCTTTTGTTCAATTAATTACACAATGTCAGATTTTATAGTTTGGCTTTTTAAATTGTGTACACCTCTTCAAATAAAAAAAAAAAAATAACACCGTTTAATTGTTTTTGGAAAGGTTCCAAACACAAAATATGCCAAACAGTAGCTGCGTAAATTATATTTAACGACTTTGCATTATAATGCTAATACATAATAGAAAATATTACACATTAATTTGAAAATTTATGAGTTTGTCCATGCAGTAAATAAAATTATAATTAACAGTAGAAATTTAAAAAATGAAAGTGGATATTTACAAAAGACTTGGTATCGAATTATTTAGTTTCATGTACGTCGATCTTGGTAAATCAAATCTGGTGCCAACAGTATTATATTAGGCTGTTGTTAGGTTAAATTAGAGAAAATACAATTTCTTTGTGAATAGCTCCTTATGAATTGATAAATTATAAAAAAAAAATAGCATTTATTTCTTAGTAAAATAAATACGGTATCTTTCAAGACAACTAAAATTTCAAACTTAAGTAAGATAAATTATTAAATAAATTGCATTTATTATAGTGTGTAGTAACAAAATCATAAAAAGTTAATTTCCACATTATTCAACTAATTAAAAATTATTGAACTAGTACCAAGTACTCCTTGGTTAAATTTCGCAACCAGATCGTTATACACGAAAGTACATAATCTAAATCACGATGTCATTGTGCAGCATGGCGTGAGTCTGACATCACCGTCAAAGTATATAGACGTGATGAATCACATAAGTCTTATATTCATACCATGATAACATACAATTATGACCCTTATTGTACATGGTATTACTCCTGTACTGGTATAAGTGATGACGTGTCATTGGTCATTGTGTTTTGTCGCCGCGAAAGACGCAAGAGAGGGGGGGGAGCAGATGATTGACCTACTGGGACCTAGCTACTCTGGATCTTCAACTGATGCTGTATAAGAACAGGAGGCCCTGACCTCATCTAGGGGAACCTAATCTTCAAGAAATTACAAATAAAGTGATGCTGGAATTCTGGAAAAAGGTCTGTTATTGTTTTGTTGTACAACTTTCTCTGGGAAAAACAATTTCCAAAAAAAAATATACATAATCATTTAATTTGTTTCCGCATTATGATTTAATCGATAATTTTCTTAAATATTGAAAACAAATCAGGGTATAAAAATTTAATTGCTTTGTACTGCACTCTTTCCTGACAATAATCTTTATGTCTTTTCAATAATTATTAACCTACGCACGATTCAGCAGATTATAAATCATATCACATTAATTTAAAAATCTTTTAATGATAATTTTCCTTTTTATATAATATATGGGGTGACAAAAGTACTGTAAACATATGTTATTAATTTATAGTTTCTTAGAAAAATACATAATTTATATTAATAACAATAAATTACTGTGGATACGTATAATACTATACATTTTTGACCTATGAGGCCTCAATAATTATTAATTTATAGCTCGAGTGAAGAAGCCACGACGTCAAGTTGGTGACGATCGCTGGGCGGGCGTGTCAAGTAATTGATGGGAGAAGAGTCATCTCGTCGAGTGCAGACCCGCAGCCTCCAGCAGCCTATATGGACCACTTGTTCATCTCTAACCCTCCTTCCAGACACTTGCTTAAGACAGCTGCATCCGCGGCCAAACCAAGATCTGTTGCTCTCTACACCAAAACTTTGTCTTTACTAAAATTTAAATTCACAATTATTATTTTCTTATGATAATTAAAACAAAATATAGTTGCATGATGTAGACGTGGAATTATAATAGTAAAATGATTTTTATTGAATTTATAGCAATAAAATTACACACAGTGAAATATTTTAAGTTTAAAAAATTGCAACAAATTCATATTTTATTAATGCAGTAACTGCATTTTATAAATTTATGTTTTTATATTAATTTAATAAATATAGCTTCTTAACTTTAAAGTCTATATATACTAAACTCTATACTTTTTCTGAATACAGTGCTCACATTTTTTTTTTTTTTTTTTTCAATTATCTCATTTTATCTTAGAAACAAATAAATTAAATAACTTTGACACTTTAAAATTGAATTAACCAGGCACCCAAAATCATAAAAAATATACAGCATTATACGAGGTCTAAATGAAGAACACTATCGTAGATTTTCTCACACACTAAGAAAGCACTTGAAGATAATAATTTTTTTCGCTCTCTAAAACCGTTGCTTGCTCCACTCCCACCATTCTCTCTGCATCCCCTTCCACCATGCACTCCGCCCTGCATGCAGCAAGGCTCAACCATATAATAACTGGCTCAACTAAATGCATCCATAGTCTGGTATCACCGAACAAGCCTTTCCTCTGTATTGTATTCTTTAAGACCTCCTTGGAGAAACTAAATAAAAAAATATATCTGGATTATATTAAAATTGTATATAGATAGATAAAAAAAAACGTACATATAAGGCTCACGGTATGTAAGAAATCGTTCCCGTGGGACATAACAATTTTAGTTCATGCATAAAATTACCGATTTTAAACGCTTTGGGGTCGTTTTAATTTAAATAACTCAATTTTATATTTGAATCTGCGTCATTTTAAAATATTATGACAATCCCAAACATTTTGATATATTCAAGTTTCCTATTATATAATTTACAACGATACATTAATATAGCTTTTATGCTTCAGTTTGTTTAAAATCAATCAGACAGAATAAGTTCAAATTAGATTGAAAATTGATTTGAATAATATAAAAAAGCAAACTGTTATTTTCTTTTTATGCTAACTTTTTTATTGTCTTTATTTGTTTCAAATTTATATAGCGCATCTTTAAAGTTAATGCAGACCAAAAATTAAAAACAACACAACAATGCACTTTAAATAGCATTATAACAAAAGATTTCCATTAGGATGTAGTGAGAGTTGCTGCATTAATTTAATTAATTAAAGTGACATAAAAAAAAAAGCTGGAACGTCCTATACCACAATCCCATGCAAAAAGACCAACAATATAAAGTTGACACGCGGAAGCTGTCAGGTCTGCAAGTTTGGTGCTCTTTAACGTCAACAATTAAGTATTGTTGTGGACGTCACCCACAGAAGCATGAATTTTGCCACACAAATTACGTCAGAAAACAAAATAACAATGTATAAAATTTGAGGTTTTACATTTAACCGTATTTATAAATACAATGAGGAAATTCGTGATCAGGAAACATTAATTTTTATTTAATACGGTGTACTGTATTTTAGCATAGCAAGTTTTACAGTCCAGAGAAAAATGCCTGAATAACATGCGCGAATTTTAATGAAATAATAGGTTATACTCAAAATAAAATTATGAATGCTATTGTATGACTTAAGTGCGACTACAGTCATAAATATGTGCAATATTACATACAATTGGTGCTCAAATGGAGAACAAATGCAGAATTATTTTAAATAACCTATTCACGTTTAAATGATGGTACTAAAAGTTTTAGTATAATACCAATTGACAGTTCATATCCTTGAGAATAAAACAACCTTGCGAGTGTATTAACCTTACTTGCAAGGAACGTATAGGAATTGTCGTATTTGCAATGGCAACACGCCCATCTTTTTACCTCCCCCACCGATATATATACTCATTGCATATTCATGAGATGAGGAGAGGGGGGTGCGAGACAACAACAGTTGTAGCAACAATCTTACCAACAATAGAACTGAGTAATAAGATGATATAAAGTCACCGTGTTGGAATCTTTTTAACTAATATAATAATAAACACTTCCATATTGTAAAATATTTATTATTATTATTTTTTGTTCTTTTTACATCTCCGTTATGATAATTTACTACGTGCTGATGTTATGTACATTTTATTATCTTTTGTTCGTTTTTTATGCATGTATGTATTTTTTTCTGTCTCCTATCTCATTCGCTTAATAAAATTCTATATAGATTGGATTTGCCTTAAATTTTTTAATGCATATTTCTACCATGATAATTATAATTTTGGATTATTGATTGCAGCTTCCAGAAAATATAAAAGTTACTCCGATAATAATACAAAGTTTTAAGGTAGAGATAATATGTATCAGCTGGACCAATGCTAAAAAAATCCCATTCATAAAAATTATGAAAAAAATTTAAAATGTTCTCCTCTACATCCCTTATCAGTAGGTAAAAAATCAGGTACACAAAAACGAGCTAGTTTTCGAGTAATTAATTTTTAAAGTTCTCTAATTTAACATGGAAAAATGGAACTTCCATGTTAAATTAGTCAACTTTAAAAATTAATAACTCGAAAACAAGCTCGTTTTTGTATACCTGATATTTTACCTACTGATAGGAGATGTTGAGGAGAACATTTTAAATTTTTTTCATAATTTTTATAAATGGGATTTTTTTAGCATTGGGCCAGCTGATACATATTATCTCTACCTTAAATTTCTATGTTAAATAATAATAATAAAAAAAAAAATAAAAAAAATGGCATCATGGGAAAATTTTAAAATTAAATTGCATGTTTACAAAATGAAATAAAACTTTAGAAATCTCTTTTTCAATACTGCACCAGTTTGAAAAGCAAGGTTGGATCACCTGCAGACTCTCAGGTTCTGTATCACCTGCCTGCCTGCCACCTGAATACGACGTAATGAACCCTGCAGCAAGAGAGTGTACGCACCGTGGGATACCAGCTGGGAGATACAAGAGTTCTATTATAGAACAAGACGTCACAGATTAATGTTTTATAGAGTAAATATTATTTGTGCATGTATTTTATTCCTTATAATTATTTTATGTCAGAAACTTATGGAATTTCATCTGTCTTATCATGCAGTAGTGTAGCCAAACAACTGGAATTTGTTGTATTACATTCCAAACAAACAGAAAAAATTAATGGTTTCTTCCGAAATATATCATTCAGCATTGCTTCATTTCAAACTAATTTAATAAATTTCTACTAAAACTTATTCTGACCAGATTTGCTACCCCTAATGTTGATAAGTTCGCATTAATTCGTTATGAAATTGTTATTGCAGCTCAGGCAATATTCTTACTTCTATAATAATTGACGTAATAATTGACGTGATCCATGCTGTACAGCCTATGATCGAAATAAAAATTTGAATTTGAATATAATAGAATAAATCTTGATATCAGTTTTATAATATTATATCTGATAACACGCAGTTATCAACACGGTTTTGTCATCATGGTAGAAATAGCAAAGCAATCAACATCTAATATAGAGAATTTATATATAGGAAGATAAAGATATGACACAATTTATTTTTAATTTTCGCAACGATCATAATTATAAAAATAATTATAATTAAAACGATATACTTTGATAGTCATAACCTCACAACAATTACTTTTTTTTAAACCTCTAATTACTTAATCATTATAATTACAATTCAATTCATGCTCTCTAAACACCATTTACAACTTATTTTATACAGAAATGTAACAAGTACTTAGAATAGAAAATAACACCAGTGTGAGCTAATTTGTATTGTTCAACATGATGGCCTACTTGAATCAAATTCACTTTCTCTGGTGTTGTGGGAAGACAACAAGAAGGAAGCACACCACCAACTTTGAACCACGCTTGGTTGCTCTGTCTTAGATGCCACGCCCCCTCCCTCTACAATCGACGCCCTCTGACGTCACAAAATTAAATATCACTGGACAACAATAGCCTTATATACAAATATATTATATTTTAAAAGCACATCATATAAAGGATTATAAAAATTGAAATTGATTTTTTTGTTTTATGATTAAACATTGAATGATTTTATAACACTGAATATTTTTTTTTTTTTTTTTTTTTTTTAATGAAAGGGAGTTGTTTTTATTATTCATGTAGTCATTTCCTCTGTAGACAGAAAACATAAAGATATGATAGCGTGATGTTATAGATGAAAACGGTCACCCATCCGTGTAGCATATAAACGTAATCAGTACCTTGACTTTTAGAAATTATTATTTTTTTTTATTGTAATCTTTTCTTGACACCGTATTTATGATGATGACAAAAATATATATTTAGGTTTTTGTCCTTGAAATTTTCTATTGTTTATTGTGAATCTGCTGCATAAATCATTTCACTTCATGGGTATATAATTTAACGAAATAATAAATATTATGTTCCAAGTCAGTTGGATCGTTTTTCGCCCTTAAATCTAAAAAAGAGGACTTAAATTTTATAAACACATAACATTGTTATTTGGATTTCAATTATAGGGTAGGTACAACTTTAATGACTTATTCTCTGGTGACTATTATAAAGTCACACCTTTTTGGTTGATAAAAAATATCAGGAGAAATAATAATAATAATATTTTTTTTTTTTTTTTGTACAGAATGACTTTTTTTTACTCGAGCAGAAATGATTATATAAACAAATTCATTCAAAATTCAAATATATTAAATATTTCAACCATAAAGATAGCAAACTTCATCAAAAATATTCGTTATCAGTTTTCTGGAATATTTACCTGATATAATAAAATTTGTCCAGGTAATTGATAATAACACCATATGTTCCATATACTAGAGATTATGTAATTATTTTGATGGAGTTCGGTCTCGCCAGAAGGTCGGCGGCTTCTCTTCACATCTGCTCCACCAAAATTCTCCAACTTTGAGGCAATTCCCACGCTACTGCAGGGGTTGCCAGGCACCCGTATGTAAGGGATGCTGTGTTCTGTACCACCACCATTCTCATCTCGATATCCACCCGCATGTCTGGCTGCTCATCAACACCCTTGCACAACTTATAATATTATAATTATTATTATATTATTGATTTATACGGTTTCTTCAATGACGTCACGGAGAATATATTTTTTTTTTCTATTGATATTTCATCTGTGTTGTCTATTTGAGAAGAAAAATGGTAAGAATACACGCAACTGGTGTGGAGATAAATATTTTGGCGAACCGTTTTGCTCGTGTGTTTATGATGGATGCATATTATTTGTAAGAGTTTAACATTTGAGTGTGCCACCACACCACTAAATAACTAGTCTTCCTCAAAAATACATTGCTTCAATCCTGATCGAATCCGCTCTCATGATTTATGTGAATTTTTTAATTACAAAAGCTATTTAATTTTTTTACATGTATCTTCATTCGTGTGGCACTAAATGAAGTATTTAAATTAAATAATGAAGTTTATGACTTATTAAATATATACTATAAATTATATTCAGACAGTCTCAATAATAAATTGCTTTCGAATCATTTGCAATTTTGAGTAGCTTAAAAACTTTTTTTTTTAAAAAAAAAGATAAGACGCATATTTATCAAGTTTTATTTTAACTAATAAAATTTAGTATACGGTGTTAAAAGCTGAACAAAAAAATGATGACTATAAAATTTAAAAGTATTAGCCAATAAAAATACGCTCTTATCTTATATGAAAAATAAACATACAAAAAAAAAATTGAAGTAATTTAATACTTAAACAGTTTTAAAAAGATTGAAGAAGTACCATAGTCATTACTTGAGGTGCAAGAATTGATAAATTATTTTTTACAAGATGAAATTCTATCTACTGATCATGTATATTTTTTCCTCTTCCAAGGTTCATATTTGAGTGAGGGTAGGTTTTTTGTTTATATTCCGACAGTCTGTAGTGAGGCAATCTTCTCTCGACGTATATATAGCGACCTTGGCGGCAGCAGGAGGGCGGGGGTTCGACCCTCCTCTTGCAATCCGAGACGATTGGATGAAGTGATGGCGGCGATGCACTCTGCCTTACCGCAAACCACCGACTTTTATATCAAGTGAAACAGAAAAAGACTAGTTTTTATTAAACCTGATATTTTCACGACTGTTTTGTTATTAAATTAAAGGTAAATTATCCTTGTTAGCAGATCAAATTAGATGATAAAAAAATATATTTATTTTTAAAAATCAATCACAGTGTTGTTGTATTATAGTCATTAATGTCAGAGAGTATACATTAATTTATACTCTCTGTAAATGTCATCACACTTAATATCACTGTCATTAGCAGAGTCATTACTAATCAAAGCTTGACATCAGCAGGTCATAACTATAATGTTTATTTAATTATTTTTTATCTATGGTAAGTGAAAAATATATCTGATTCCAAATTGAGGATCAGCATTTTTAAAGACACAAATATCCAGATAAAATCAGCTTAGGACAAGAAAATTTGAAAACAACAATTATAATTATTACGAAATAATTAAGTTGGTACGACTGCTATGACGCAAGGTGCATAAGAATGCTGAACCTACACACACCTCAATATACCACTATCAGCTTATCATCGCCGTGTACCAGGCAGCATCAGCAGCAGACTTGTATTATTAAAGTCGTGTCCACATCACAATGGAGCAGACTGATGGGGCAGTCAAAACAAAAATATGATACACCGCCGTGCCTGTTTGTGCCACTATCAAGCAGTAGTTGCTATCCATCAGACGAACGTATCAAATTTATTATATAAAAATGTTAGTAGACACCTAACAATGTGCTGGAGGATAAAATAAATATTTATTATAGTTACTGAAGAGAAGTGTTTTCCTTTTGTGTCATCACAGTTTCATCAAATACTGACTCAAAATGCTTCGAAGTATAGAGAGTTCTAGTTTAGCGTTGTTAATCTGTTTGAAGCATTATTGTGATAACTTTGAATTTAATTTTTTTTTTTTTACTTTTGGTATAAACTAAAAATGATATAATTATGTAATAAACTAATTACAGCTTAGGACTAAAATTGTGCTACAGTACTTTCATATATTATTTATCAATGTCAAAAGAATATGTCTGTAAACCTACATTTCTAGAATTATATGTTATATTATATTATATATATTTATTTATTTAGAATAATTAACTTCTCATTTATATTACAGTTATGACTATAATTATAACATTTATAACACTATAATATCTCAACGAGTGTCTAGACTTTAAATAAATTTATCAATGCATCCGTTAAAACTTAAACATTTATTACTTTATAACCTTTTATTATTACTGATTTTTTTTGTTGCTAAATATTTTTTATAACGTTAATAACCTTGAAGATAAGTGATATATTCAAGAGTAATTAAAAAAAATTAGTTATTGTGATAAAACGAAAAGTTGTATTGGATTAATTATACTAATTAATTTTCTACTGCACGCTTTTATGATTTGATTGGCTCCTAGGAATTGGTCCGAAGAGGAATTGGTCCGAAAAGGAATTGGTCCGAAAAAGAGGCGGTGCCAACGAGGAGTGGGGGAGTTCTTAAAAACGTGTCAGATAAAAGTGGCAACGCTGCAAACGATTCGGACCAATTCCGCTTTCGGACCATTTCCTCTAAATATGATTTTTGTTTAATTTTGGTAGCATTACAAAGTGTAATCAGTAATAATTTTAAAAATGCATTTATTGCAAATTGCAGACACTAACTTTATTTAAAAAAAAGATGGCCAAAAGAAGGCGAAGAATTGGTCCGAAAGGGGAATTGGCCCGAAAGCTTTAATATATCAATTAAGAGGAATTGGTCCGAAAGCTTTATAATATCAATAAAGAGGAATTGGTCCGAAAACTTTATAATGTCAATTAAGAGGAATTGGTCCGAAAGCTTTATAATATCAAGAAAGAAGAATTGGTCCGAAAGCTTTATAATATCAATAAAGATGAGGAATTGGTCCGAAAGCTTTATAATGTCAAAATAGAGGAATTGGTCCGAAAACTTTATAATGTCAATTAAGAGGAATTGGTCCGAAAGCTTTATAATGTCAAGAAAGAAGAATTGGTCCGAAAGGTTTATAATGTCAAAATAGAGGAATTGATCCGAAAGCTTTATAATGTCAATTAAGAGGAATTGGTCCGAAAGCTTTATAATGTCAAAATAGAGGAATTGGTCCGAAAGCTTTATAATGTCAATTAAGAGTAATTGGTCCGAAAGCTTTATAATATCAAGAAAGAAGAATTGGTCCGAAAGCTTTATTATGTCAATTAAGAGGAATTGGTCCGAAAGCTTTATAATGTTAATTAAGAGGAATTGGTCCGAAAACTTTATAATATCAAGAAAGAAGAATTGGTCCGAAAGCTTTATAATATCAATAAAGAGGAATTGGTCCGAAAACTTTATAATGTCAATTAAGAGGAATTGGTCCGAAAGCTTTATAATGTCAAGAAAGAAGAATTGGTCCGAAAGGTTTATAATGTCAAAATAGAGGAATTGGTCCGAAAGCTTTATATTGTCAATATGAGGAATTGGTCCGAAAGCTATATATGATGTCAATTAAGTGGAATTGGTCCGAAAACTTTATAATGTCAATTAAGAGGAATTGGTCCGAATGGGGAGTCCGTCCGAAAGCTTTATTATATCAGTAAAGGGGAATCTGTCCTAAAATTTAATTTCATAAGTAGAGAGGAAACTGTCCGAAATGGGAATTCGTCTGAAATCTTTACTATATATATTATAGCAATAAAGAGGAATCTGCCATATATTTTAATTTTAAATTGGGGGTGTGGGGGAGGCCACTGAAGGCTCGTTTGTTTTTGTTTGAAATCCCATGATTAAAAAAAAAGAGAATGATCTAGTACAAAACTGCAAAACTGTGTATATATTATTTCTTCACGTACTAATTTTTTAATTTTTTCAATATGTACGTATGAGGTGATTTGACTTCATTTTCAATTTTTTAATATTTTACTAAGAAGAATAATTTGTTATCTTTTAATTGTGCAGTTGCATAAAAAATTATTAAAGCTTTAAAAAAATCATTTTAAATACATTTTTAGCCAATAAGACAAGATGTAATAGTCCATCAAATGACAGCATGCTTTAATTGAATAATTAAATATTTCCAATGTGCTTTTTGACCTTTTTCTGTCATCAGTACGTATAATTTTTTTAAAAATAATTACATATTTTTATATTCATAATAATTATATTGATTAAGGATTTCCCTAAAAATTACAATGATGGATGCTAATTTGTTATATAATTAATACCACAGAATCTTGTTATTTGTGTAGCTGAATTTTAATAATTTGAATAATATTTACAAAAATATCGCTGTGTCCAAAAATTACATAGATATCATGACTGAAGTGATTTTTTAGCAATTTTGAATTCCACTCTTATTCCATATTATTAAATTTTTATCATAAAATATTGTCATAAAATTTCATTTTATATTTTAGTTTGTGATATAATAAACCTTTCGGACCAATTCCTCTTTACTGACATTATAAAGTTTTCGGACCAATTTCTCTTTATTGATATTATAAAGCTTTCGGACCAATTCCTCTTTATTGATATATTAAAGCTTTCGGACCAATTCCTCTTTCTTGATATTATAAAGCTTTCGGACCAATTCCTCTATTTTGACATTATAAAGCTTTCGGACCAATTCCTCTATTTTGACATTATAAAGCTTTCGGACCAATTCCTCTTAATTGACATTATAAAGCTTTCGGACCAATTCCTCTATTTTGGCATTATAAAGCTTTCGGACCAATTCCTCTATATTGATATAATAAACCTTTCGGACCAATTCCTCTATATTGATATAATAAACCTTTCGGACCAATTCCTCTTAATTGACAATATATAGCTTTCGGACCAATTCCTCTATATTGATGTAATAAAGCTTTCGGACCAATTCCTCTTTATTGATATTATAAAGCTTTCGGACCAATTCCTCTTAATTGATATATTAAAGCTTTCGGACCAATTCCCCTTTCGGACCAATTCTTCGCCTTCTTTTGGCCGTCTTTTTTTTAAATAAAGTTAATGTCTGCAATTTGCAATAAATGCACTTTTAGTAGTTAACTGCATTTTTAAAATTATTACTGTACACTTTGTAATGCTACCAAAATTAAACAAAAATCATATTTAGAGGAAATGGTCCGAAAGCGGAATTGGTCCGAATCGTTTGCAGCGTTGCAACTTTTATCTGACACGTTTTTAAGAACCCCCCACTCCAAGTTGGCACCGCCTCTTTTTCGGACCAATTCCTTTTCGGACCAATTCCTCTTCGGACCAATTCTCTGGGGCCATTTGATTAATACCACACGCTTGCTTGAAGTGTCGTTATAATTTTAAATGTCTGTACTTACAGATCGCGGTAATTGCGTGATGAGCACGCGTTGTATCTCGTTCTGAACATTTGTGTGCAAGCTTACCTGTAAACAAAACAGAGAAAATGATTAATATAACATGTAATTTCATACTTAACGAGCGAGATGTATCATGCAACTATGTACTGATGTATAAGGTAATGTATTAATCGTGTTTTTTTATAGTCTAACAAATTATGCTGAATTATTATAATTATTATCATATAAATATTCTCTCATGCATGTATATTTTATTTTCGCAATATTTTAAGGTGTCACCTGATATATTATTTATATATTATGAATAAAAATAATTAAATTTAAAAAAACATGTCATGACTTATAACTTATATAATGATTTCATAAAAATTGTAAGTATTATGAGTGCTAATAAAAATTTTGGATTAATTAACAGTTTTTTGTAATCAAAATTTAGTATACTTGGTCTCAAAATATGAAAATATGTATATAAAAAAAAACGTGATTGTGAGTTCGAAAGATGATAGGATGTTAATCGGTATAAACATAGATTTTATGGCGAATGCTTTAAAAAAAAAAAAACATGCCCTTCAAAAATTCTCCAGAAAGAGTTACTCCGTCCACTTAACCCCGTATGTTATAAATTTAAAAAGTTTGTAAAAAGCGACACAACAATTTCTACAACTGTTCTCTAAAGGTGTTGGAGCAATGCCACAATAACACTGATTCTTATACTGCAGAGTTGAAAAAAAAAAAAACGATTGCATGGCAATTATTCTTATTCAGACAACACGAGAGTTGAGAAAAATCTTGTTAAAAGTTATACAAAATGTTGTTCGAGAAGTATATATATAAGAATTGTTGCAAACTCGTGATTACTCAAGACCAGTTTTTTATATTATATAAAAAAACCTTCAACTGAAAATTGAAGTATATCATGTAGCTTCCGAGCCTCGAGCAATATTTCGCACGGCTACTGTGCTGCACTCTGCAGGGTGTTGGGAGAAATATTCTCCCCTGTCTAAAACCACCTGTTGAGTCACAAAAATAAGACCACAAGAATCTCACCATCAGGTTTAAATCATTTTATTTAAATTTAAAAAGTAATTTTAAATAACAAAGAAATGTGTGATTAATGTCAAAAAAACATGCCATTCACTAGGACTTTTGAAGCACAACAATTTATACAAAATCCTTGAGGATTTTTAATTTTTTTATTACACGGAGAAAAAGGACAACTGTTTTTCATTTGAATTTAAAAGTTTTACTCCTGTGTATCTGTACCACGAAAAAAATCTTTTGAAATCAAAGGAGTTGCATTGTTAGACTTCTACAATCCTAAAACTTTAAATATAAAGTAGTAGAAGTGTAACGTACTAGATATAAAAAGATGTTAAAAACAACAGTTTAAAAGCGTTATATTTAAGGGATAAAACTGTACAATTCAAAGCTGTAAATTTTTTAATTTTTATGTTGTTACTCTTTTAAAATCTAAAGTTTCTTCATAGTAATTCTCCTGCTTACATAGCTACCTCCTTATAATTCTACAGATTTACTTTGTTAAAATTATAGTCACTATTACACGATACGATTGTTCTATTTTTTGCATGCATTTTCTTCTTACAAGCCAATTTCTACTCTACTTGTACAAGTACTTATACAAGTAGAGTTGAAATTGGCTTGTAAGAAGAAAATGCATGCAATAAATAGAACAATCGTTTCGTGTCATAATAATGATTGCAATATCTTTTAATGTTTTACTTTCTATTTTTATTCTGTTATTAACACTATATAAATTTAACTAAATTGTACTACCTTAATATATATTTATTGGTAATGAGGACGCGAATTATAGCCAATAATATACAAAATAAAGGGATAAAATGAAAGAACAGGTGATTAAAGTTTATAATACAGTAATATTTAATTTAGTGTGTTGATGATACATATTTATAATGAATAATAATTATGAATGACAGTTTTAATTGTTAATAATTAATTACAAATATTATGTATTAAATTTCCCGAAGAAAGAGCAAAAAAAGGTGGAAGTATGAATACAAAATTTATAATGATTACAGTCAATAGAGTCGTATGAATTTCCATTTAGTTGTAAAGAGATAAAAAAAATATTATGAAGTGAATTCTTTGAATGATATATATAGTATATAGTGACGCAAAGGTACAGTACTCAACATTTTCACAACTGCAAAGGTGTGTCTCCAACGAGTGTTTTCTTTCCCTCTGGGTGATTTTGGTTCGTCCAGCAAAATGACGGTGCCCATCCAGCGATGTGGAGGTGATATAGGGATGGCTGCTCAAACGATTACATTCGCGTGGCGTTCAATTTGCAATTCTTTGCAGCTAATCAAATCTGTATAAACAAAAATACAAACAGGTCTTGCATTAGTATAATTGCATCATTATTACAATTTAAATTTCAACTTACCATGAAATATTTCACTTCAAGCGTTGTAGAGCTCGCTAAATCCATCCTCAATGGCTTGCAAATTGCCGTCCAAGTGATGCCCTGCATGCTCCTGCATGTGACATTGCTGGCTGCATTTGTCTTTTAAATGTACACAATCATTAAAACAATGAATAATACTATAGGATGCAAAATCAAGTATTAGTTATAAAACTTACCATTAATAGTCCAGAATGATCTTTACACAGAGCACAACACGAAAGTAAACCGACGCCTGCAGATTGAAACAGGAAACTGGAAGTAAGGCACGTGTGCAGAAATAACGGCCGTTTTCCAACACATTTTAAGACTTTAATTTTTACTGATTTATACGTACACAGCTACACACCTCTGTTGTACTTTACATTTCACGAACGCTTATATTTGAATAGTTTGAAATTGTAAAACATTACACTCCTAAACTTTAAAAAATTCAATAAAATATTAATTTTTTCTTTTTTACATCGTAAAAGGTTAAATCTTACCATGTAAATGTGTACACTGATGTTTAACAAGTAAGAAACTCTTGATTTTTAATGTTTTCGTATTAACGAGGTTAGAACTGTTAAATTCAAGGGAAAGATCATTTATATTTAAAGTTAATACTTTTGAATTTGTACTAACAGTTTTTAAACTTTAAAAGTAAAGGAAAAATCTTTAATATACAACAGTAATACTTTTGGATCTGTACCTACAGTTTTTAATCAGTTAACTGTTCTCTCCGTGTATACCCGCTTTTTCTAATATCTCACGTAAAGCCGGAACATCGAGCCGGAAGAAATTGATAGCATTTCCGCTGATAAAATTTTCGTTCCGGTAATTAAGATTTCTGCATGAAAAACGTCGAAGCGTTAATTCGGTAGATATTTTGAGTTACAAGCATTGCAGTGCAGTGCAATAACTTGACATTTTAAACATTTTAACTACAAATATTTTTATTTGTTATTAAGATATTAAAATTATTCAAATATTACAAGATAAATAAATGAATTAAAGATATTAATTGCATTTGATAATTATTATTTAAGGCTTGATTTTTGTACAAAAAATTTTCAATCACTGCAATATATATATATATATATATATATATATATTAATGCTCCTTTAAAATTAACCTGATAACAGCTATTTCTTATTTTATTATTTTATCGATTCAGTTCAGCTTGAATTGAAGCAAACTATACATGGGACAGAGTATACTCATATTGTGTTCCTTGCGACATCCAGGTGAGGGTGTTACACGTTCATCTGAGTCTAGAATGATATACCTGCATCAAGCAGAGATAAAACCAGCAGCGTGGGAGACAACCAGCGGCGGTGGGTTTGTTTGTTGATTCGTATCAAGTTTCAATAAGATATTGTTCAATACTCTGATGTAAGATTTTTCCATCTTTTATGTACTTTAAATCGTAAACAAATATACTATAGCTTTATTTTCTCTTTGTTAGGAAGATGTTATCAAAAAAGTTTGTGGGCACTTCAATACACTCAAACTGCATAAGTTTTCGTTTTCTAATATTTTTAAAAATATAAATTATAAAGCAAACTGATTTTCTTTTCTTTTGGTAGAGGGAATAAAGGAACTGATGTATCTTTTTTGTTGCTTTCTTTGGCTTGTATATAATTATATACAGCTCTACATTACACTAACATTTGCTTGCTTTTATTTAATTTATTTTTCAACCTGTTAATATATTATTTTTACACATTTTATTATAGAAGTAATTTTAAATGTACAAAAAGTATTATTTAAAATACTAAACTGTTGAGTTATATTAAAAAAACCTCAGCACTGTAGAAAGAATGTGGGGATGTAAAATTTCAACACCTTAAATCTAAGAATTATTATATTCCATTAAGTACACTACATGTATATTAAAAAGAAAAAAAAATGTTTAACTGACATGAAAAGAAAAAGAAAAATTATAATTACACTTCATACAAAAATTATGCAGTCGTATATTATTTCATACATAAATACATCAGCTTATAATATATACAAGTATATATAAAAGAAGTTAACGTTGGCAAAAAAAAATCTCATCATGAACTTTGCTTTATAATTAATATGAACCTTGAAACGTGAGAATTAAAACATTGAAGATTTAAAAAAATCTCATGAAAATATTGTTTTAAAAATTTCCATCATTTTTTTTACACACATTCTATACTCTATCTTTTCTACACGTTCGTGTGCTTAAAGGCGTGTCTTTATTTTAATACGTTGACGTCAATATTCATGAGTTTATCACTGAGATCTAGAATATAACAAATTACTTTTAAAATTTTTTTCAACTGTACTGTTAATATATAAAGGTGGCACAAAAATAGATTTTGATCTTTGAGTATATTATATTTTCTTGATCATAAATCAATGACGTCACCATACGTCACGTGATGAGGGAGTTGATGAAAAGTGCGAGCTTCATAATGCCCAAGCTGTCGTACACAATGGAATTTCGTGATTACATATTCTTTGCCAGCACAGCTTGTACTTTTGCAGTATAGCCCTATAGCCTTTTATATTCTTATACAACGCAAGACAGTTTTGAAATGTTATACCTATATATTGCAATTTCGATGGCAAAAGAAATGAACAACAACATGCATAGGTAACGATTAAAAAAAATAATGTATAAACTTGATGTTATAGTTGTTGATTTATTGTGGTCTAAATAAAAAAAAATATGACTAAGAATTGATTTTATAAAGATTTCAATATGCTAATATAACTTTAGAATGTATAATATATTGGCAGTTGTAATTTATTATCAGTGAAAACCTTATGCTAAACAACTTAAATAATATTATGGTAGCTTATAGGCTATATATAACAATATTTAAATATAGCAAACATGATCGTAAAACAAAAAAAGGTAGATATTTGTTTGATAAAGTTTATTATACCTTACTTTCTGCCGATGCTATTTTAAATAATTTATACAATGTTGATGTGTTGTAGTATTAACATATGAATCGAAATCAAAATGTGAGTCAAAATGATTCAACAGTAGGTCAATCTATGGCAGAAAAAAGTTCAGTTGTAAGGGTTATCTGATTTTTCGATCTTTAGTGCAAAATAATTTTAAAATTTTATATATAAGATTCTACAATAAAATCATTAACGTCGCGAAATATGTAAATTTGTAAAGCAACATTGATGCATAAAGCCAACGATCGAAATAAAAATTTGAATTTGAATTAACCTATTCATGAATTTTTGAAATACTCCAATACATATTATTTCCACGTTTCTTCGATTTTACAAAATTATAAATTATATACAACTAACAATAAGTTCTTTTTAATAAACTAACATCTTGTGGTCAAGTTATTTTACAAAAATTCATTTCTCCTCCCCTAAATTTAAAAAAAAGTATTGTGTTTTATTTTACCCTCGTTACCCAGGTATTCTCATTGGAGACACGAAGACGGTTACTGCTTGACCAAGCATAGATTGCAAAAAATGGGTCTTTTCTTTTGTAACAAAGAAAAACTGGAAAAATGTAGTAAAAAGGTGAACGTATTTTCAAGTGGCACCCTCTCTTGTTCAGGTGAAAAATGTAGGGGGAGGACAATACCTGAGGTAACACACACCTGACCTTTCCCCTCTCTTTCCTGAGATATGGGAGGCTGTAGTAACTGGTGAGCATCACCACGTGAGAGAGAGAGAGAGAGAGAGAGAGAGAGAGAGAGAGAGAGAGAGAGAGAGAGAGAGAGAGAGAGAGAGAGAGAGAGAGAGCACACGTTTGAGTCTTGAAGGACTTAAGGATTAGCTGAAGAGCTCTCGACCGTGCATCAAACTCGCAAAGTCTACAAACTGTTTGCTCTTGCTGCTGATGACACTGATCCTACCCTCAAGACGTTTAGTTTATCAAGGTATTAAAAAGTGGGAGCTCGTAGTCTATAATTCTACTCAAAATTTCTCAGGGATAAAAAAAATTGTATCAAAGAATTCTCTCATCGTTTGATGACGCTGATCCTAATCTCAATCTGTTATACACAATAAAATATTTAAAATATTTTCTGTCCACGTTGAGTGATGACAATACACCTCGGGACAGTACGAGGGAGTTTTCACGCAGTCCGACATGATGAACTTGCAGTTTCCTAGATTGAGTCTTTTTTTTGTACTGATACAATATGTACATCTCTTGTCGTTGCAGTTCTATCAAATCAAACAGATTTATAATTAAGTTTGTATTTGCTGCCCCGAGGCTTATCCTATATAATAAAATATACTATTTTTTCAAATTAAGAAAAGTATGTTATGTTATATAATAGGGATGGGCTAAAATACCAAAGATTCCATTTACATAAAATTAATTCTTTGTGTTTTTTTTTATAAGAGTCATGCACTGATCAGTGTGGTGATCGTAATTAAATATATTTCTTATTTTTTCATTACAAAAAATATTCATTTATATTACAGATATCTATTAAATGGAAAAATTTAATGTTTGCCAGCCATTTATACAATTCACCAACTTCTTTCTATTTATATTATTTGCATAGAATACGTTTATATAAATTTGCCTCAATTATTTCTTGTAATAAAAAACAATAAAGCAATTACATAATATAACATTGCATATTATACAATTACATGAATTACAAGGCCTGTAATTCTAAATTCGAACATGAAGATATTATAGAAATTAAATTGTTAAAGATTTTCGCGGAGAAAAAAATTCAAATTCCCACACACGTGTATAATTGCGCTGGATTGTTTGTTGAGGGCCGAAATATCTCCGGGATCTCCAGCATCGTGCCCGCGGTCTTGAGGAGCACGGTAGCCACGCAGGAGGAGGACCGCCACGGGCCGTCACGCGAGCCGCGGCTGACGGACTAGCTCCATCACGCACTGAGGCCAGTCGCACACTGTAGATGGTATCTTCGAAGTACGTGCATTCAATTCTCAAAAATTAATTTCCTGTTTGACAAATACAAGAGCCTTTAATATTGGAGCATGCAGAGCGGTTTACTGGCAGAATTTGCAAGATATATGATATATAGTGTCACTAAAGTGTAATAATATTCCATATTTTGATCAACAGCTCAATTTAATTGGGGGACTATAATCGTGCTAATTTGATACCTTTCTGAGCAATTTTTTCAACAATTTTGAATTTGGATACTATCTTTCACATTTTTTTAAATTTATAATTTTAAAATTATTTTGGGTATTTTATGCCAAAAAGGTGAGAATCGTTCTGATGAGCTTACGAACTCTATTATATATTATTATATACATACATATAACCAAACATGTCTAAATAAAATTTCAATAACATTATAATAAAAAAAATGTGTATTTTGACAATTTTGTGCAGCGTGCCTACAGTAAATTAGGTAAAGAATGTCGTCACTTCTAGCATCATTTTATTGTGAAGTAAACATAGAAGTAAACATAAACAAGTCGGCACTTTACAAATGACGAGAGTGTCGCATGCAAGATAATGAAATTTGCTATGCAATGTCTTTTGTTTCTTCAGAAAGTACCGCCAGCACTGCCATGAGAAAAGTCAGCATCGTTGAGATTACGTTATATCTTACAACTGAGACTATATCCATGACTTTGAGCTGGTACGGCTCATTTTCTTATCTAATTCAAAGAATTCAACGTTCTTATCGCAGAAAAATAGCATTTGCTAGCTGTGGAATTTTAATGATGATGAAATCAAGAAGTGCGACTTTATTCCTACAGATGGTGTAAAAAAGTGTCAACTATTAGTGCTTTAAATTCTAGTCGTAATGAGGCAAAACGTATGCTCCGTAACAACCAACAATTATATGACAATAATATTTTTTAAATCCATGTGATAGTGAAAGCTTTGGAAATTACAGACCATTAAAAAAAATACCAAATATAACAAAAAACTTTCTTATTTATTATTTTTATTTATACCTAGGAAGTGTGAAAATACTAAAAATCAGTGCTGAGATGCTGAGATCCAAAAACTCAGAAATATAATCATCTTTCTAGCTCTAAAACTTGAACTCCAGACCTGGATTGTTTTAATATACGATCTGTAATATAGTATAAGTATAACACTAGAAGAACAAATTTATTGATTAAAAATTTCCAATGGGGTACTGACCGGTATTTGAGTTAGCAATACTACTAAAAAGTACTGTGAATTCTATGAAGAACGAGCCCTATTAGAGTACTCTACGACAATTTGCTGATTTTTTATGAATTTTTAAAACTTTTTTTGATGACGTCATAGCATTGAATCTTAAATGGGAAAATGCATCAGTTAACATTACTAAAATGAAAAATTATTGAGGTAGGAATTGGAAACCTTCATTATCGTGATTCTAGCACCTAAAAACCTTGCAAATAAAGTGTTGGTTACATTTCAATATTAAGTATGGGTTTTGGCAATGTTAACTGATCTATTTTCCCATTTAAGATTCAATGCTATGACGTCATTTTGGAGAGGTTTTAAAAATTCATATAAAATCAGGAAATTGTCGTAGAATGCTGTAATAGGGCTTGTTCTTCATGAAATTCTCGTGCCTTTTGAAACGTTGACAAAAACTTGAAACTTTTTTTTTGGTCAGTACCCCATTAAACCAATTATATAACCAATTAAAAAAATTGAAATTGTATCGTTTGTATTTTCTTTATTTATTTTTACATAACAATTCCATGGCACAATTTGAATTAAAAATGTATTTTTTATTTACTTCATGTGATTAACGGTCGGTGCTCAGGCCAGCGAGTACTTCAAATTTAGAAATATAAGGTATTCTTTATTATATGTTAATACTGAATTTTTTTATATTGTGAAACTTCAGAATATCTCCTGTATATGTAAGTATATAGTATACTATATAGTTATGTACTTTGTTCCTCAAATGTGCAACGTGCTTCATGGCAGTTTTTTTTTCAATTTTCAAACTGTGTTATGTCAAGTGTACGACGCGCCTCATCCAGTGTGTGACTTTGGTTCCCACCGCGGTACTCCCAACATAAGAGAATCTAGAACCAGAGCGAGCGCAGTCTGCTGCCGCCGCCTCGAGTCGCGATATGAAACGTGATCTGAGCATGCAACAACAGCTCCCTGCAGCCATGCACTGGTAACTCCTCGCATGGCCGCCAAAACGTCCCGGAGGAGCCAGTTAAAAATAATAAAGTAAACAAAGATTTGATGAATTTTCTACAGTGAAACTTTTTATACATCTCAAGTTACAGAAAACATTATATATTTTTTTTATTTTCTAAGTGTGAGCTAATAAAAATTATTTTCTCACCATAAAAGAATTTTTTAATCAATTTTTTACAACTTTAATAATATAAGCTTGTTATCTTTTAAATGACTTGCAGTATGATATGTTGGTTCTTGTTATAGTATATAAGGTGTTGATATTGATACCATTAACTTGTATTCGATTTGTTTTCCTTTTATTTAATTTATATTTTTAGTTCAACTTTCAATTTATTTAATTCTGATTTATAATCAATTACAAAAAAATTGAAAATTCTTGGTTTTTGATAGTTCTCTGTCAACAAAAATAAATTTAAAATTGATTTTCATTTGTTCCTTCATACAGTCGTCTTTTGCAGTTTTCATATAAAATTTCATTATTACTCCCCTTTCAACAATGCACACAATCATTTGAAGTGCATACTGTGGCAAATTCTTCTTTATTTTTCCTGCAATGGCTATTACATTTTTGTGAAAATTGATTTTTTAATTAATTTTTTAATATTTTTTTTTTCTATTGAACGAAGTCAAATTCCCATGACATTTCAATGCATAAAAGCATCATAAAATTTGTTCCAATATTTAGAGTTGGAGCATCTCAAGATATGGTCCATGTAGGGATGCTGGGAAGGGCGAGAGAGGGCGTGGGATCCAACCAGATGAGGACCCCCAAGAATTTAGTGAAGAGAGGCAAAGCCAACCGCAAGTCGGCAACAAGAAACCACATAAATGTGTCTCCGACTTTCAAAACTAAGCAGTAAAATAAAAAACTTACACATAAAGCTGTATTATTATTATTTCAACCTTTCACCTAACGTCATTCCAAAAGCTATAGTGTTAATTTTGTCATTTGACGAGTTCATTTTATGCATGTACATATAGAATATTTATTTTAACTATTCTAGATTTTAAACTAAAAAGAGCGTGGGAAATAAATAAATAAATTAAAAATATTAGTTACTGGTAAAAACAATGAAAAAATATATATATTTACTATATATATATAGTGTTTTCAAATTTAATTAGTATTATAAATACATTCTTTCGTAAATAGCTAAATATGCTCATGAATCAACAGTCATGGACGGTTTTGATACCTATAATATACATAGCTACTTACTATTACATGATTGTATAAATGACCCACGTTTATCAATTTTCAGATTAAAAATGAAAATATTCTCTCACTTTTTTACTTCATTTTATTTAAATAAATTTAAATGTATTTTTTTTTGAATGACATATCTCTAAGGAATGAATGAAGATCTTTATACAATTATTTTATAGAGTCTATAATTTTCTCTATAATATTTCTAACGATTTACAATATTATTATAAACCTCAAAGTCAGAGAGTCTAAAAAAAAACATAATAATATACGTAGTTTAATATGACAGACCGCCACAAGTTTGTTGTTACATCGTATTTAAGCCTATCCTCTCATCAACAAAATGTGTACGTAAAAAAAAGTTAAGATGTAATATTTTTTGACAATGTTTACTGCTACCCTATACTTTTTTATATTTTTTATATACTGTTTTTTTTATAAATAAAATTTAACATCATAATTCTCTCTAAACAATATAAAAAAAAAAAAGTCACCAAAGTAAATTATTCCTATGTTGACGTATTAGAAGCCAGCTGCCATGCTCTGACTTTATACCATAACGGTTCTCCTTGGTATCGTCAAGCATCACCTTTTCCCAGCATCCTTTGCTGCTCTGGACCAGAATCTGTTGATATCCTCAGCTCAAATCTCAAAGAAGCTCCGCGCGCTCATCAATCGGTACAAAGATGAAAACAGAAAAATTGTTTTGAAAAAATAATGATTTTCATACCAAATTATAATTCCTTTTATAAATACAAAATTTTAAAATTAGTTCTTTTGTTATTCTTGAATGAAAGTTAAATTAGTTTTTATTTGAAATTTTAAAAATTGAGGTATAATATTGAAAATCAAACGTGAAATTAAAGAACGGATTATGTAATGTAAAAAAAAACATAAAAAGGAACCACACAACGTGTAACATAATATTATAGTATTATAATATTATATTTTTCTATAAGAAATTATTATAAAAATATGTCATTATATAATAATTATGATCTGTTATATTTACATAATATACTATTTCTAAAATTTCCAAACTAATATTTTGAAATATAATCAATATTTTGAACAAAAATGAGTAAACAATTATTTTATTAAAACTAATAAATTTAAGTTCACATCTATAATTGTAAGATAATTAAACTATATGACCCTTAAATTTCTTAAAAATATATAATACATATATTTCATTTCATTTTTTTTTTTTTTTTTTTTGCAAAGTAATAAACATTATACAACGTATGCATGATACAATAATAACATAGACAAAGAACATGCAAGAACAAGGTAAGAAGTTAGCGAACTTCCAAGAATACACTTGAACCGGAAGACGACCCGTTATGCCTGATAAATCCACACATAAGCAAGACAACATAAAGACGATGCAACTAAAAAGTGGAATGACAAGTACGTACACCAGTACCAAGTTTGGTACAATTCAAATGCTTTTTTATGTCTTGCCATGCAGTCAATATACCTTTATCAGTCATTGCAGCTAAGTGGATATATGAGTCATCATAAGGCAAGTGAAATGTTATCTTTATGATACGTTGCAAAATGTTTTAATCATGGCATATTAATGCAGGTGTCCAATAAAAAGTGTATTAGCTATCTTTCTTCTTCATAAAAAAATTGAAATTTTTTCCATGAACTATTTAAGCATTATTATTTATTTAAGAGTTAAATTTCATTAATTTTCTTGGCTTTCTTATTTATTGTGTATTTTAAATATAATGATATGAATGAATCAATTAATGATGGACATGACTATGATGTAGTATTTTAATTTATATTTCTTATTATTTTAAAGTTATATATAAATATTCAATATTCCAGGCACGTTCTTTTCAATTATTAAATAAATGAACAAACTTTTAAAACTCATAAATTATTTCATCTAATAAAATAATAATGATGATATCAATGTTAGAGCTAGGACATGAATTTATTGCCAATTATATAAAAAAATATTTAATTGGTCACATGACAATGTTGGATTCTTACCATTCATAGAAGTATATACAATAAATCTTAGTTTGTTCACTTTGTTATATAAAAATCCTTTCTCTAATATTAGAAGTGAATTGGAGGAGAGGACATGGCACTGACAGTTTTTATAATTGTAAAATCTTAACAAGATACATGACATAGCTAAGTAAATTGAGAAGAATTATTGATAATAGAAATGTTTGAAGTTCATTCATAATAATTAGTAAAGGCCAAATTAATTTGAAATTTACTGTGATAGTGTGATCATCTCCGTATAATAAATATACCGATATATATATGATAAAATATAGTAATATTTTCAACTGCAAGGACCTCGTCCACTCAGGAAACTGGTGGAAACTATGACATTTTTGTTTTGTTTTGGGTGTGCCGCAGATGAGAAAGATCATTCCATACGCAGGCAACGATATTTTATTGAGTTTAGTTATATATAACTAAATATTTGTACACGTTTAGCACTGGCAGCACATGCGCAATAAAAAAGTAAAAGAAACCTCAAATCTAAGGGGAAAACTTAAGTTGATACCTCGTAATTTCTTTTGTCATTTTTTTATCCCAAAAGAGATGATTAGAAATATAAAATTTAAATTATCATTTTGTGTTAAATTTACATGCTTGTACTTATTGTTATTATAGTTTTAAATTTTCATGTCATGTATGCATTGCAAGACGTATACTGTACAGTTATAAAAAAAAAAGGTTATTTAAATATTATGAATATTTTGTTTTATGAACAATCAAGTATTTATGAACTATACTAACTACTATAATATTGCCAGTATAGGCCTTTATATATATTACAGTACAAATTAAATACAATATTATTACGCAATAACAAGTAGCTTAATAGCTTTACTGGCAAACAGGATATAAAATGACCTAAGGATAATATTTCTTTTAGTCTCAGACATTATCAGACAGGTCTTCTTATAGCAGTAGCAGGTTTTATTAAAAGCTTCTTTACCAATCTGTTTGGTCATTAACGCTATGGAGAGGGCGGTCGATCGTATAATACAGAAGCCAAGAAGCAGCAACAGCCATTCATGCGGCCTATAACTGATGATGGCGCTCGTTGAATGAAACCAAGCGAGCGAGTGCCACAGGCTTAGAACATGATGTTCATCAGCAAGAATGCAAGAAGTAGTCTCTCAGTGATAATTACATGTACAGGAAAATCACTGTCAAAGGAAATTAACGTCTGTAAAACATATACGTTCAAAAAAATTGAAAGTAGTACAAAAATGATGTGAAATTTTTTGGGGTAATATACTTTTTTTCTGCCTGTCTTAAATTGTTCTTACGAAAATTAACTTTTTTTAAAAAGCAAAGATATACACAAATTGTATTCTAGTTTTAACTGACTTCAGCTGAAGTTTTGACTTCAGCCTTTTTCATTAACATTTTAGTTTTAGAAAAATATTTAAAATGAATGCAAGAATTTAACAAAATTTAAATAAAAGGTAAACTTGTAAAATAATTATACTGTGTGGGCCTACAAAGCCTATATTGAACAATTTTGCAGGCACCAATTAACAGAAACGTGTGCAGACGTCCACCTGTCCTGCACGTCGTCTCAGGACCAGTTTGCGGGAGGTGCATGACCTCTTAGCGCGGACCGCAGCCTCCGTGCATTGCAACACCGAGGAGGAGGACCGTGCCAGTCAATGGAGAACATTTCGCAATCGTAAACGTTTATCTTACCGTAGATAATTGAAAATAATATTAGTTCAAGGATTTTTTAATCAAATTTTTAATTAATTCTGGGTATTTTATAATAAAATAAATTTTCCACAATTCTATATAACACTATTTTTCTCGTATATTATAATACAGTTTGAAAGAACTCAACAGGTATTACTAATCATGGTCACATATAATAAAAGTTACATATTTCCATCATGCAACAATATATTTACAATTAATTAAACTGAATCTTGTGTTATAAATATACAGTACATTGCGCATGATTTGTGTCACTGCATGGCATGTACAGAGACATAAATTGTTAATGTTAACAAAGAAATACAGAATACAGTAGCTGCAGTATAATGCATGGCATGATTACAACTGCTATTATATATTATTTACAAACAGTGCATTGAAATGCATGGAATTGAATTTATAATGCAATGAAATTTGAAAAATTAACAATATAAAATACAATAAAGAATCTTGTTAAACACACATGTACATGTAAATTTATTTATTAATGCTGTTAAGTATAATTTATTTTTATATTAAATGTTAAAAGTTATTATAACTATAATGGTGAGAAGATTAACCAATCAGCGTTAAATTACAATGTAATTGTTTTTGCTCGTATACTTCAAGGAAAACTAACTATATCTTGGCATGTATAGAAACTTAAATGACAAGAACATAGTAAAAGTGAATTAAGTAACTCTATCTAAAAGAATATCTTTACATTAATGAACCGCACCTAATAATAAAAGTCTACACAATTACAAAACAAAAGAAACTATACACAATATACGCCTACGCGATAAAAATAAACATTGTCATACAATACGATTTCTTTGCGAGTTTCCTTGATGATTCTGAATGGGCTATTTAAAAAAAAAAAACCGCGCAGCATTAGACAAAGACGTATCACTTTTTGTATATCTTCTACATTTAGAAATTAAGGAGTAACTGTTAAGTTAATGCTAGAAACAAGCTTCATTTAAGTTACGAGAAATGAGTATCATTCATCAAGATTCATCATACAGAACCTTTGAATACGTAATTATATTCATGGTAGCGTGAAAAAGGTCAAGTCTATTTATACTGAAACTTGGACAGAATACATTTATGCACAAGTCTCTATGCTCTTTTATAATAATTGCTCAGTTATTATATATTAATTATATTATACACAACTGCTTTGCTGCGCTTTGCAGATAGGTTCAAAGAACTAACTCTGAATAAATACCATCTCAGATGTGTCCATTGTGAATAATATGATCCTGCAAAATTACTGCCCATGCAACTCATTTTGGACATGTGGGCAAAAGATACGAGACAAATGAAAACATTGTCAAAGTATTGTTACTGTTATTTTGTATTTAAAAAATTCTATAGAAGATTATCAGTAATTACTATAATTAAATTTGTCTTATATTTCAAACTTTGCAACTTGTATAATCCCCCTGAATAATTTCATATATATCAGGTAATCAGATAACCATTTCTATGCAGATAACGTATATATTATATACCAAAAGGCCGGAAAGGTAGATCCAACGCTCTCTGCAATTAATGGAGCTCTGTAATGTTAAGTTTACGGTGCAAGGAGGGGGGGGGATGTTATTATCTCCCAAGAACTTCTATTGTCTTTATTTTTTTCGATCACCCCCATCGACCATTCCCTTCCCCCCCTCCTCCTCCTTTGAGCTTGAGTGTAATAACAAACCACAAGTATTCTGTTAGCTTTACTGACTGACATATAACAGATAACAGTGTAACCCCTGATGCTAATAATAATTTTTATATTACATTACATAAAATTTTGTTTATTCTTTCTGTACATAATATAATCTTGACGTGACAATATGTTAATGTAATGAGATGATAATGATGATCGAACTAAAAATAGTGTCACGTTTGGTGTTGTGAGACATGACGTTTGGGGCTCAACGGATTACATTCGGTTCCTCATCACAATGCCCCGAACATCTGGCTGCTTCACTGATGCTGACTCTTATATAGAGACCGACTTAATCTCCTCAAGACACGACTTGTACACTCGCATATAAATCGTGACTTTAATGAATAAACGAGAGACTATCATACGTATGTATATGTAAAATAACATGGTTTAATGTTACTTACATCCTCTGCTGCATGATTTTAAACTGGTATGTTGTTCCTCTTTATAGTTATAATAATAAAAATAAATGTTTCAATGAATGGGATCACAAATAAAAAAATTAAGAATATATATAGTATTGTATAAAAATAATATCAAAATATTAAGCAATTACAAGGTATATTCTTGAATGAAAATAAGTTTCTATATTTTATATTATGATAAAAGTATCGTACATAAATAAAATTTCAAGAAATAAAACATGTAATATAAGGCATGTTATTTTTGACGGTAGCCTCCTCAACATATATTGGTGCGTGGGTTTATGCACGGTAAGTCCCACGCTTGTATATTTACATCCACGCCTAGCACGTGTGTTCATAGGATTAGAGAGAAGTGCTCCAGCCGGAAGCTGCGATCACCTCTCCTCCAGCATCTTCCGTCTCAAGAGGAAGTACTACCTTCCGCTTCTCAATAACATGTATTTATTATCATGGCTCACACCCACTCTTAAACACGCTCGTATGCAGCATTCACTTTTTTTTTATATTATATACGACAACACTTTGCTAAATGACATCCAGTTGCAATGAAACATCTGGATGTATTTTTTTTTTGTAACGTTGCATTGATTGCAGTGCATATGCAATATTACTCATGCAAGCATTAATTTTTATTGCATACTAAATGATGAAAAAAAAAATATATATATTAGTACAGAATTTAATAAAGGGTTAATAGATCTTACAAATACAGATTTAATATTATAGAAAAAAATACAGGGAGACACAAAAACTAATAAAAATCTGTACTCATTAAAAATTACAAATTCTCCTCTTCCGTAAAAAAATAACAAATTATTTATATACTTCTTTTATTCAGAATTTTTAGTATATTTGAGAAAAAATTCTTATGAAAGAATGTATGCATATTTTTTATAGTTACCAACTGACGTCCTAATATTTTTACTGAAGACAATAATCTTATATGACTTGATATGACATCACGAGAGAGTACAATGTGAAAATAAAAGATATTGCAATTCTGGCTCACAACTTGCAATTTTTTTTATGACCATGTTTCCGCTTGTCAGGGTACAGAGAGTTTTCTTACTTCAATGCCATACAATGATTGTACTGCAATGTATCCAATGCATTACACCGTGATAACTCCAGCATGCAAGAAGAAAGCGTCGTAGAATATATATATTTTTTCAGTATAAGTCGTGATCTTGTACACAGGAACGATCGCAAGCTGTAGCGATTCAATACATCCAAGTAATTTATATACATATAAGATGTGGCTATAGAGTAATATTACATTAAGTGTAATTGTAACCGACTCCAAGCACCTATAGTAAAAATCAACGTAAGGTGACAGTGCTTGATTGCATTATACGATGATTAAGTAATAAAAAAAGTGTATAAGTTTTCTTTATAATTCAGTACATGTTTTCAGCATAAAAATTTTCAAATATTTGAAGTAAATGAGGTGAAAATTAATGCAGATTTCTAACGTAAATATTTCGAAAAAAATACGTAATTTTGCTGTATGTTCTCCAATGACGTCATCACTTGTATGTTGACTCTCACTGTAAAGCTGCAATAACGCCTTGATGTACGCCATGTGCAGAGCAAGCGATGCACGTGAAGATGGGAGACTTTTTGCCCTCTCGGCCGCGAGGAGATCTCAACAACACGACACGTTTTTCTCGCTGTGCTGCTGCAATACGATGAGACAAACCATATTCTTTCCCTGGAAATTATAGTTTGCAACTCTGCATTATCATGTGACTTGAACACTAACTTTTCCCTGATAAATCTTACATTACAGTACTGTAAATATACTCTTGCATTAAAAATATGCAATTTGAATATATTTTAATATATATTAAGTACAAAATACAGTATCCAATAACTATAAATTGTTAATATTATTATTCTATTTTATATATAGTTACTATATAATAATATTATGTACAAACTTGATTGTGATCAATTTAATTCTCAAAGATTACAAGATTTTTGTTGTGTAATGATATTTTATTGGTTTCAACATCTTGAACGAATGTATTGCAATTGTTACATGCAGTATTGAGTTTGTTAAAGTAATGTGTTTTTATATTTTACGAAAGTCCTTGAAAATGGAAGTATAAATTACTGAATTACATTTTATAATTGTTGTATGAAACAACTCGAGAGAAAATTTTATTATCTGTGGGAGTCACGAGAATATTTTGTTTTTTTATTTCAAACAATAATAATGTACAACTTTATTCAAATTTGTGGGATAGCAATAGTACGTGTACCAACGGCCGAGTCCTGTAACACTCTTTATCACAAATCATAACATATAAATCTGTACAGTAATAACAAGAACAATATCCTGGCTGATAAAGTATTAAGCAAACGGAAATTATAAATCAAAAGTTTGTATTTAAACCATTTAAATATTTAGTATATAATAATTTTTGGATAATTTATTACTTAAAACTTTTTATTGAATTAAAGTCTTTAAGATAATAATTATTAAGTAATTATTTAATTTGCAAGTAATAAATTTTCATTTGTTTGGGATTAAATTGTCATTGTATATTTATGATTAATTAATTATATAGCCACAGTAAATTGTTATCTCGTCCTTGGCGGAAACATTACAGCAAGCTCAAGTTCCCTGCAAAGTAACTCCAACTCTCTAACATCTTATTATAATATATTTGCTGAAGTTATGTAAATATTTATCACATTTTTAACACAAAGAAAAAAAAAAGGCCCATGTTCCTTGTCTTATGGAATTACGTCACAAGTAAAAATAAAGTTTGAGATAACACTTGCAATCTCTATGCGTGGCCCCCATAATTAAGCTTACAACGACGAAAATGTCAAGACCTTTTTCAAACATAGAAAAAATATGAACAAGCAGTATGTTTGTATTTTTTGTATAGCTGGAATATAATAAATTTTTGGCATGGTGTAATTTATATTATTACAGTATACGGCATTATTTATCATTTAAAATATGGAATATTATCAAAGATAATAACAGTTACAATTAAAATATTTGTGGTGGTATTTAAAAGGTAAACACTACTTCTGATGCATTAATTCGATTGTACTATAATATATACCTTTTTATTTTACTATGATATTTTCAACAATAAATACTATAAATAGGACGAACATGTGCAAATATTATAATATAGTATGCAGAGACGTTCGAATTTTGCCAAGACTCTCTGAATTACCAGAGGGTCTTGATTTTGCAGACTGTGATACATTGTAATGCTAAAATACGAGATATCTTTTTTTTTATCGCTTCTTCTCAGCCTAGCATCAGTAAAATGTGGCGGGGCCCGTGAGAACACAAAAGCAGCACACAGGTAGCACCATAATATAATATAATGGCAGCACGGAGGGGGTGGGAGGGTGACATTGCTTGGTATACCCACCACTGCAAATAAAATGTCCCAAAGGGAAGAGTAAAAAAAATAACATAATTTATATCAAAAGTTTATGATCCTTATAATTGTGTAGTAATTGCAAAGTATTTTAAATTAAAGGTAATTAAGCGATTGACTTTAATAACCATTAATTATATCATGTCAAGAAAGTGATTTTTTTTATTTCATATTTCAGATAATTATGCAATTTTGTATACAGATGTTTTAAATATTTAGTGATTGCATGTTTAACAACACAGAAATAATGATTACTTTGTGATGATGATGGTTTGCTCATATATGGTGACTCACAGAAATAAAACGATTAAAACTTCTTCGCTTGCGAAAGACTTGAAACTCATTTATAATATAACAATTTTATTGTAACATCAAATTTTGTGACACATTGCATGATATTGATGAAATTTTAATAAAGTATAAACACTAATGAGTTAAATCTGTTCTACATAATATCAAGCAGTTCATTAATTTGGAGATTTTTAGCAAATGTTGAGCTGTATCAAATTTAAGGTAAAAAGGTAATCAAGTAATCAATAACACCCCATCATAATGTACTTTAAAGTATAATAATTAATAAATTATAGGTGTACTTCATACACATTTATGAATTTCTTCATTCTATACTCTTTTTGTCCCGAATGTACCTTGCCTCATCCATCTGCGTAAGGTTATACCTGACAGGTAAAATTTAGGAGGCATGCAGGGAGGGTAAGTAGGGAGGGGGTGCACAGGTTCTAATCCCATGTGCTCACAAGCAGCACTCAGAGCCGAGCAAAACTATGAACTTGTGGCATAAAGTGTTGTTTATTGCTTTAGTATCTTGCTGCGAAGAACTGGCCCAAGTTGATGAACTATACCGAAAACAACAATACTCTCTTAGAGAGGTGTATCATTTCTTTTATGAAAAAAAGCAGGTGTAAAAATGTTCACTTTTTAAAATATTCTCTCTTTTTCACACTTTTAAACGAAATTTAGCATCATAAAATTGAGTTGAGACTATATAATAAAAGCTCTCGAGCATTTTATATATTATATCATTGTTTGAACAATTTTACTGATGAGTTTGCAGTGTTGTGAGATAGTAATTATGGGGTTATAATTCACGCATTGCTACTTGACATTATAATCTTTAATATCATGGAAAATTACAGGCTACTGCATGGTTATAAAGCTTTGAAATAGCTCAGACCGCTATAATAATAATAATTATTAATGATCATCTAATTTTATTACTTCTGAAATTCATAGTAAACACCTTTACTATAATTCTACTAATTAAAATTTTCCTAAGATACACGTACATCTTATATTTAATACCTATGATTAAATAAATTTATCAATAAAATAAAACAAACTCCGATTAGGTGAATTATTTTAATGTCCATTTTTGTCAATTTAAATATAACATGGATAACATGATCTTATATAGTCTTTTATTAGTATGTTCATATTATTATCATAGCATATTATAAAGGCCGGTGCATACGTTAGCAGTATGTTCATTATTATCTCATTATATGGATATGCAGACACTGCTGCACTCGGCAAGTCTTCTTTTAAAATAAACAAATTCATAATTCCGTGCTGACGAGCTGAAATATCGCACTCTCAGAGCGCAACTCGAGCTGACTCGCGCACCGAGACCGCAGCTAAAGGATAATGTTTCATTGCGACGCATGCAGATCTAGCATATACAGTCGGGTCCACCATGAGCACCAAGTGACGTCATCAACACCAATATAATATAGTGGGGTACTTGGGTAATGTTCCTGTGCGACGCATTATGCTTATTATGTGGATTTAGATTACAGTCTGGTCCATATAGGCACCATGTGACGTCACTGTGGTTGATGATCACCATGCAGCATGCAGAATAGAGACCATATTACGCATTCTGTTTGATTTTTTTTATAAAAATTCTACCTATTTTAATGTTATTAATATTTTATACGAAAAATCTTCTAATGATTGGATACGCCGTGACTCCGAGATTGATAAGGAATTTTTCTTATCGAGGCACTATTTTCCTACTCAAACCATCTTAAATGTTAAATGCATAGACATAGTAAATGTCTATGGTTAAATGTTCCTTTAAAAAAAATACATATAGAGAACAAACAACATACCGGTCCAAAAGATAAGTTAATTAATTAGTGAAGTACTGATATGAAAAATACTGAAAATTTATCCATAAATTTAATGTGAAAAAATTATGTGTTATTGTTATAGTGATGATGAAATTAATAAAAAAAAATTACACTTGTGGCGGTAAGAAAAACACCATAAAGAAATTATAGTGAACCAATAGTTAGTAGAAAGAGTATTATACATACAATGTGTAGCCTTGAAGAAAAAAAAAATAATGAATATTTAAATATTGGGCGGATCCACATAATACAAAAAAAAAATATATATATATATATATATATAACGTCATGTAAAAAGTGGCGCCAAAACAAGTGTCAAGTGCCCACGCAAAGATAATAAGGTTAATACATGAAATGAAAGTTGACTGCAATGGCAAATACACCCTTTACTTTCAAAATTTACAAGTTTGGAAATTGTTGCAAATTTTTTATCATGTTTTTAGAAGAAAAAAAAAATGACTTTCAGGGGAAGGTAACGCGCCCAGTGTTAAAAATAATCCCACACGTAAAAATTATAAACAAAATTTAAAATGTTCTCCTCTACATCCCCTATCAGTAGCTAAAATATCAGAATGTATACAAATTCATAACTCAAAAACTTGCTCGAATTTGTACACATAGGTATGATATTTTAAGCACTGATAAGGGATGTAGATGTAGAAGAGAACATTTTAAATTGTTATCATAATTTTCATGTGTGGGATTTTTTTTTTTTAACAGTGGGTTCGTTAAAGCTTAAAGGTGCAGTAAATTTTAAAATGAAGACATAGTTTCAGATTTTATTTTTAACGATACCCAATTTTTTTAAAAAAGTGATCTATGCATGTAATAAAATAATAAAACACGTATTTCTGTTATCAGTTTTTCAATATAGATAAGTAACGTCGCGCCGATAGATAAACTCCTACGTTTTACGATAACAGATCGCGAATCAACATTGCTTTCAGAAACGTATCGAAACAAACAAGAATTTTAAAAACATCTTACAAATCTAAAACTTAAAAAAAAAAAAAAAAAAAAAATGAAATTGGAATGGTTCGAATTTATTCTGACGTATAATAAGGACGCATTTCGATCAATCTAATTTCAATTTTAATGAATTTATCAATTTGGATTGCAGGAATTGAAAAGTCCAAAAAAATGTAGGGATTTGTTGAACATTTTGAAATTTTATTCGTCAATACAGTAACAAAACTCTCAATTACAACATTATTAATATTCTACATCATCACTCAATTTCCACCCCCATACATGAAGGGTTTCTCTAAAATTTTCAAACTTCATAAAGAATTAAAAAAAAAAAAAATACAGTAGATGAAAATTAATGTATTCAATTATCGTACAAGTGACTTAAATTTTTTAAAATAATATAAAATACCAAAATGCGTACATTGTTATAATTTATTATTAAAATTATCTTGTGTTCGCGACTAGAAGTTATTCTGCAACACACAGCTTATGGCTTGGACGCTTGGAAGCGTGAAATACTGGCACGAAAGGAAAAAGCTAGGTTTGCTTGCTGTTGGCTGAAGGTAGAACGAACCTGAGGAGGCCCTAGCAGTGAACGCACCGGAGCGTGAACCAAGAACCTAACAAAACTCGTAGGGGGGACCTGAACGAATGCCCGCCCGTCGCTACTGCATGCATGCACGCCACAAGATAAAACTCATAATATGAAAGTTTCTCATATTATCTCATATGCATATAAATATACATGCAATCAAAACATTATAACCTTAAATTTTAATTAATTTTGTAACTTAAGAAGAGTCAAAACAAAAAGCATTGCAATGTGCAATGTATATGCATCAATCCCATGTAAAAACGAATGCTTGAAAAGCATGATATATTAAACTTAATTAAAAAAAATCTATACAAATACTAAAAATTACAGTATGTTATTCAACAAGTTATATTAATATTATATCAGACACCAAGCAAGGTCTCTTTTTAAAATATTTATTATTGAATAATTTAATAACAAATTCACTTACCTCTTTCCTCCATAACTGCATTACATCCAAGACATATCAATAAAACAATTAAAAATTGTAATAGAATTATTCTAAATAACTCCATCTTGACTAACACTTAATTAAAAACACTTTTATACACAAATTGTTTTTTTAATATACACTGAAAATATCCAACATCGTCGTCTTGAAAAATGTCACTGGTGGTGTGAAAAAATTGCTACGGTGCGCTCTCGATGCCTGGGCACATTCGACTGACAGCATAGAAACAACTTCCCCTCCCTTCAGCCGCGTGCTTTTGAGGTGGGGGTGGGGGGAGTTGATACGAGAGCCCTCATTGGTTCATCATCTCTAAGCCCGCGGACAATTTAAACTCTGAATATTTTTCAAGAGCAAGGAGGAGAAAAATATGCGACTTCTTTCTTTTTTATACCTATAGACTTTTATGATAATTACGTTATGTGATCTGAATTTACAAATTTATTTATACAATCAAACAGTTTTAAGACTTTAAAGTTAGAGTAAAAAATATATATATATTATTAAAATTTCTTCTTGTAGACGGCTTGTTTAAATATAAAATATCAATTATAATAATCTTAAAATAAATCAATAAAATTAATCTGAAGAGCAAATTTGTCTGCATAGTAAATATGTTATTCATTATTAGTTCTTCCACAGATTTGTACGTAACGTCATCAGATCATCGTCAGATCTGGTAAATAATAAAAAATAAAAAGTAAATATTAAAAAAAAGGCTTTTTTTAGTGATAATTTTCAAGAATAAAGTATAATGAATCCATAACACAATTAAATGTTGTAAATGTTTACAACGATTGTATTATCAAAATTCAATCGTTTTAAAATATAAATTATAAAGATTTAAAAGTTTGTAATTTTGGAACTTTATGATATAACCAATCTATTTTCAGTATTTTCTATTAGTATTAACAATATTGCAGAATAGCACAAATATATAATATACAAACGTTGTAATGTAATGCTGTAATAATATACTCTTAATTTGACGCAAAGTTATTTTTCTCACTTTAAATTAAAATTAATTAATTTAAGTTTAAATTGAACATTTGCAAAATGTTTTTAATTAATTAATATTTGAATGGTATATATTTAATTATAAATACATGCATATTGTAATATATTATTATGTAGTACATAAAATATTTATTTCTATTTTTCAGCATACACGAAAATGCTGCACGATTATCTCTTCATACAAAATCACCCATGCAGGGATTCTTTTTTGAATTTTGACCCAAGACTCCATCAGGCAATGATATATAAATGTTTAAATAAATTATATTGAAGGTGTAAAAACTAACATATAGTGAACAATTGGCGAGTATTGTCATGTATAGTAACGAATTTTTGTTAATATATAAATAATGTTATTATAGAAGAATATGATTTCACACAAAAAAAGTGAAAAAAGTAATGAAATTACCTTTAAATTACATACTATATTTTTTAAAATCTCATGTTTAGCACAGGTCTATATTTAATACACCATTATGTACCAGTGCTTGATTAAATTTAACCTTTGATTTTGACACATTTGATGCTAAATTAAACTAAATTTGATGTGAAATTCTTTTTTAGACATTACTCAAAACTTAATTAATTATGACGTATTAAATTTTAATACCATTTGCTACATATGGAAGCTTTGGATATTAAGTTGTTTTGAATCAAACCAACTGCAAGTGCTCTATTAATTTTCATATTTTTTTCTACTTGACAACAACAACAGCAGAGTATATTTTATATTAAAGGTGCATGCACTCTATAATAATTATGCAACTAACTTGCATACATTGGTTACTGCAGTTTACGGGTCATCACCACACTTATGCAATGAGATACAGTCTGATGCTGCAGTTATCTTTGTGATCAGTATAAAAAATAATTGCGTCGTGATGCTGCATGCAGCTTTCGTTTTTCATATACCTGATCTATTAAACTGATATAACCACGTCGTTGCTATATTAACATGATGCTGCTATTTTATCATGCATGATTTATATATATATATATATATATATATATATATATATATATATATATATATATTAAATAATACATTTTAAATTGCTATCAGAGATATAATTTAATATATTTATACTCAAATAAATATACAAAAATTATCGCTGATGATTGATCAATCGAAGGCTCGAAAATCAGATTTCGATTTAAATTTTAAAGTTAAGCAAGTCTTCATTGCATTAGAAATTAAGAGGGTTCAGTTCATGCATTGATCATTCATTGTTTTATTATAAATACCTTAAATACGCTTATATTTAAATAAAACCTAAGCCATAAATAAATTAACAAATGATATAGCTGATTAATATTTTACTGTAATAAAATAATGTTTGCAGTTTATTACAAACTTCGGTGTTAGATCTCTCTTTCAAAATGTTACAATATTATACAGTATTATAATATCCAAATATTATAACATTCAATAATAATAAATATTTTTAATATTCAGAACACTTATATTTTAGAATAAATTTATTTATTTATTTATTTATTTATTTATTTATTTATTTATTTATTTATTTATTTATTTATTTATTTATTTATTTATTTATTTATTTATTTATTTATTTATTTATTTATTTATTTATTTATTTATTTATTTATTTATTTATTTATTTATTTATTTATTTATTTATTTATTTATTTATTTATTTATTTTCGTCAAGTAATTATTCTGCATGCATTGCAGTCTTTAAAATTTGTATATATAAAACCTTTAGAATAACTTTTGGTTTTATTTCAATTATATTTTATTATTCAGCGAGAGTATTATTTATTTCCAGTGCCAGAAATGAAATATAAATTTGTATATAAATTTAATTTTTTAAATTTTTATATATTATAATAAAACGATTATATAAAAACGTTGAAACGTGCTACAAAGCGATGTTATATATGTAATTATAATTTATACCTGATGGGGTGCTGGTTATTCATACCAAAGAATTAATATCTACTTAGATATTAATTAAATGGGGAATTCTCTTACAACTCAAATTTTAATTTAACCACTATATTATGATAGGGTACATATTAACAATAAGTTTGACTTACGTTTCAACTTTTTTAACTCAAATTTGGGGACTCTGAAGGGATTATTAGAATAGGGGCAAAGTAAGCAACCCGCGCGCAAACCTGAAAATTGTGACGTAGAAACTCCCTAGTTAACACACAACAACTGCCTAATATCATAGTTTGAGCACCAAGTAGTAATTGGCTATAAATTTTAGTAACACGATCGAAATCAGCGGGTTTTTCTACCCTAATATCAACAGTTTTGTCTCTAATATCAGTTTACTTTAAGAGTGATAATCGAAAGTATAAATTTATTGCAGTAAAATTTCGCCTGCTAGGCAGTTTCTACGTCACGTTTTGGCGCTAAATTCAAAAGAAGGAAGATTTTTAAAAAATTCCTTGTCTCCAATTTTGAAAATTGAAACTTTTTTGTTTTGGGACATTTACTTTCAAGGCATAGAGCATCTGAAAAAAAAAATAAAATAAATGTAGGAGAATTCCCCATTCTTTGTTGATACTGTAAAAGTAGTAAAACCATAATATATAATAAATAATGGTAAAATCTATACATATTCAAGTTACATGCATGGACGAAATAAAATAATTATCTTGCAAGAACAAAATTCACCCTCAAGTCCGACAAAGATGACACCCTATACCCTAGTTGCTACTCCGCAGCTCGAATGCAAAAATTATTAAAATATTTTTTCTTTTAGGATAAATTTAATATATAAAGCTTTTGAAATTTAAAAGTATAAATATAGATATCGGCATAGCCCTCTCCACCAGAGGGCTATGATATCGGATAAAACTTCAAAACATGTAATTCTTGTAAGGATCGAGCCAGTAAAAGTTTATATATAATATTATTATATAAAATAATTTAAATAATAAATAGTGTAAATGTGACTGTCCCTGCAGCCGGCATTCTAGACATGGTCCATTTTTTTTACCTTTTTTTAAAAAAAAAAAAAAACATTTTTGAGTTCTATAAAAAATGAAAATATTACCGCGTAACCGCTTCTATAAAAGCTAATTTCTTTCTTTTAAGTAAATTATCAAATCATGGGAAACAAGTGAATACATTGAAACGTGATGAAGTTGAACTTGTGTCATGAGAGTTTTGGCTATAACATATGGAATATAGACTGCATGAATGTTCTGGTTGGTTGGTTGGTATTTTGGGGCAATTGACACATTTTCATGGTCATGTATGCCCCCTCATGAATGTTCTCTTTCTCAAATCTCTTTGTCTCTTGTGAAGCTAAGGCAAGCTATCAGTAACGTCCCAAAAGTCTCCGAGGTACAGTCAGAATGGACCTGTCACTGCTGGAGGACATGCATGGGACGATCGATGGGCACGCCAGGGAGGGGGGGGGGGGGGTCGCTCGCGCCGTCACGATTTTTTACTTGGACGAGGAGAAGGCAAGCGACCGCCCAATAAACGAGAAATAATTCAAGCCACGTTTATAACGAGCAAAATACGTGATACGTGTGTAAGCTGGAACATTATTTTTATTTTCATTCTTTTGTATCCTTCTCATTCTTTTTTATATACATAAAATTCAAGGGAAACGATATCTTATGCACGCGCTCTTAAAATCTACAAATATTAAATTTGTATATTTGAGTTCAAAATTTTTAACAATATTTTTATGAAAAAGAAAGATAGGATAAGCTGGATTCACTCTACTGTATTATATATTAAAAAAAAAAAAAAAATAAAAAAAAAAAAATAAAAAAAAAAAAAAAAAAACATTTGATATAATGTTTAAAGCCCACTGCAATAGTTTTGTATATAAAATATATGCATTTTTTTTAAAAAAGCTGCATGAGTAAAGAGTAAATAACTTACAATAAATTTTTAATTAAATAAAATTTGTTGTTTTTCATTGATGTATTGTATAATTGAAACAGTTGAAATATTATAGTTATAATATAATTTATAACACTAAATTTAAAATATATATTTAAATATTTAATTATTTTATTTTCAAAAGTCTACATGAATTAATTAATGATTATTTGAGGGCATAATCATCGTATATTAAAAATTATATAACCGATTGAATAACTTTTACTGTACCTGAAAAAGGTCCAATTTGCAATAAGATAATCAAAATTGAAAAAAAAAAAAAAAAAAAAAAATCATAAATGCAAGTTTGAATTTAAATTTGGATTATAGGTTAATTAAGTTTTATTACATATTAGAGTATTGTTGTGTTATGTATACGTCTGTGGAGAGAGGGATCGTTGCTGCATGATTATTTTTAAAAATTCTTGAAACTTGTATAAATATTATAATTATGTTGTCAAATTATATCACTCCAAACTCTAGGGGTTATGGTAAAATTATATATACAAAATGTCATAACATTATTTTCCTAAAACATGTTTTTTTCTTAAGGGTAAGGTAACGCCGCCAATGTTAAAAAAAATCCCTGACACAAAAATTCTGAAAAAAATTTAAAATGTTCTCCTCTACACCCCCTATCAGTAGGTAAAATATCAGGTATACAAATACGATCTAGTTTTTGAGTTATGAATTTTTAAAGTTGGCTAATTTAACATGGATAAATGGAATTCCCATGTTAAATTAGTCAACTTTAAAAATTCATAACTCAAAAACTAGATCGTATTTGTATACCTGATATTTTAACTACTGATAGGGGATGTAGAGGAGAACATTTTAAATTTTTTTCAGAATTTTTGTGTGAGGGACTTTTTTTAACATTGGTGGCGTTACCTTACCCTTAAGGTGATAATGTACAAAAAAATCTTAATTCCATAATTGTCTTTTTGTTACGGCCTTGCAATTTATATTATACTTTCCTCTTCTCGAGCTCATTGAAGTCACTGACTTTATTTGATCTAAACTCAACTTGTTTATTGCTAAAACTTGTAAATTAATTATAAGTATATTCTTGATTTCTTGTTATTTTTATTTATATTATGCACTATGCATATTTATAATAACTATACGTATAAAATATAAATACTTCTTGCATCATTATGCTATTTTAAATAAAGGATTCGACTTTGATGATTAGTTTTAATTTATTTAGAATACTTCATAATTTATAAGTATATATTATATAATATAAGCAGCTAGGGATTGAATATTAATAATATTATAGTTTGGCAAAAGCCCACGTTCTGCTTTTAAAAACACGAAGCTAGGCTACTTGTCGGAAAGGCTAGCTGCTAGCTGTCACTAACTCCTACACAAATTTGGCGATAAAACGTTGTCCGAATCCGAATTGATAATCGAAATTCACCAGCATGGCCCCAAGAGCTTCTGCGGTCGCTCGACTCTTCAAACTTCAAAGTAGTAGTACGAAAAGGAATTCACAAACAGTGTTGCAATATTGCTAGCCACCATAACCAATTGTATTTCAATAAAAAAAATAGCGCGTTCTTTCTTGAAACAAGTTTTTATATTGAACCGCAATTCGATCGATTCATGGATAAATTTCCTCTTTTCTAAAATACATGCATCAGATTCAGACATTAATACCATATATAAAATTATGGCATATATATAGTTTTTGTATGACCTCGGGAAAATATTATAGAGGGAGTACAAGAAACTATTTGTATACTGCATGTATAATAATTAATTAAATTTGTTCTAAATACTTGACTGATATATATATACATGTATATATATATATATATACATATATATATATATATATATATATATATATATATATATATATATATATATGTATATATATATAGAGTATAGTAAGTGAAGGGACTACTATAATATAGAGCTTCCTTTAAATACAAATTAAATGACGTTCGTGTTTGTGTATTTAATTTTTTGCTACTTTAAATAAAAAAACAATTTAGTTAACTAAAAAATAACTGCATGATAACTTATATTTTAGGGTACATCCAAAATGCAAGAATATCAGACCTCATAATATACCACGATACAATTTAACTGCATGTAAATGTTTTATAGTTTATAGTTCGATCGTCTTCTTATATTATAATGTTCGTATTTATTGGTCAAATTTATTATGCTGCAAAATTTCTGCTGTCTCACTTAAATTAAGAAATTCAATTGCATTTCCTCCCCAAAGCAAAATCTTCTGTTCCTGAAATTGCTGTACCATCACCTCGGCTTATGGGAAAAAATAGAGGAATAATTCTGATTAATTTGAGACAAAAATATGAAAGAGAAAACCGATACAGTAAACCGCCGTTACAAAATCACCAAATTATTTAAAAAAAAAAACAACATGCTACAAATTATCAAACAGAAACTATTATATATAATATATTGATAAATTCAGTTGATATAGTTAATAAATTATAATTATTATCCAGTGGTTATTTATTATTATGATCAAATTATTGTTAAAACATAATGTTAGATTATATATCATTATTACTCCCATCTTCTAATACTAACTTTATAACACAATAAACGATTATTATGATTGTACATTCAATATTCTGCAGGTAAGTTATTGTAAAATGTACACATTATGTCATTAAATAGTACATATTTACACTTGTGATGATTATAAATAAAATAACAATGAATCAGACTTTTAATTAACAACTAATATAATTATAACCCACACTGAAAAATTGTAACTAACACTAATAAAACAATAATCATGGTTTATAAATAATACAATTTAATCTCTTATATAAATTTATTTCAATAACTGATACAAACTAAAAATATTATTCATAAAACTTACATCTTAATCAGAAAAATTAATGATTTTTTAAAAACATATATTATATATATCATATTACACAACTAACTAAATATTTATTCACTGTACATAATAATATTTAAAGCAAGCTTATGTAAACCCAACCAGCTTAATGGAAAAAAAAAAGAGCAATATATTTATATTTTTTTTTACCAACATGCATATTATAATAAGCTTGGTTGAAGCTTAGTCCTATTTCATATAACACTTAATAATAAAAACATTATAATTAAAAATAATTACAAAAATTTAGAGGTGGAAAAGATTAAAATATTCATTTAATAAAAAAGAAAAAAACAAAACAAAAAAACATTTGAACATTAAGAAAAAACAGATTTTTTTTTTTTTCAAAATATAAATATTTTCTTGAAGCATCAACAATCACAATTATTATTTATTAGCCAATGCACATTCAGTTCTTTTATTTTTAATTTTTGATGCAAAATAATTAATATAAGTGTGTGTTTTTTTCACCTTTACGGTCCACCACTAAATTTTAAGATTAATCATCTACATGTCCATTACAAGACAAGGCTCTGGTGTGAATAAAATGTAAGTAAGAAATTTGGTGAATGTTTTCTGATTAAATATAACAAAGAATCAAATACATGTGCAGCCAGTAACTGTACGTTACCATAATAAGACTAACAAATACAGGTGTAGATCCATAAAAGAGAAATTAAGGGTGTACTTTTTTTTTTTTTAATGGGAGAATTCACATAATATTAAATTCAAATTAATATGCTTTATTTCCCACCATCGGATCTACTCCTGAACAAATACTGTTCTATCATAATTAATTATAACTACATGATTTTTATTATTATTTTTTTTTGTGAGCATTTAATATTTTTTTGTGTTGTAATTTCTTTTTCAAAGACATTGACTAGAAAGCATATGTCTATTTTATTATTTTTTTTTTTAAATATAATTATTATTAAAAACTAAAAACATACAATTAATAAAGTAAAATCTAATTTTTAAAACTTTTTTGTAATCACTGGGAAAAATAACAAATAATTTCACAAATTTAAATTCTATATAATTAATTAATTATAATAAAAACAAAACAAAGATAAATTTGTGTTAATTCATGAAGCTTTAAATAAGTTCTTAATTTATAAAAGCGCAATAGCTATTAGTGGCTAGAGCATCAGCTACACTTTTCACAGCAACTAGTGGGAGAAACAACCAACGTTATTAGGCCATCAGATCGATTAAAACACGGAATACATCATATTACAGAGACACAGACAGAAAATTAGTTACAAATATAAATGTTTATCAATCCACACAATAAAATGATAAAAAAATTATGCTACACACAGTGCTATCAATTTGTTTGTTTTTAATTATATAATATGTACTGAGAAAAACAATATTTTTTTTTTTTAAAAAAAGCACTGTGAAAGTGTGTAAAATGCAGCATGTTTAGATTAAATAGTAATTTATTATAGATCAAATGCACTCTTCCTTGGAGAACCAATAAATAAGAGAGGTGTATGATAGCATTGCACATAGCAATATCAAGATCTTAAGATATCACTATGTTTTTTTTTATGGCAATGATTTGACGTCTTAGAATATAATTAATAGCTGTGAGGCGACTTTCAACAGTCAGCTCCTTCTTTATTATTTGTTTTATTCTAAGGCTAAAAATAGAGACATGTCTCTTAAACTCTCAGGTTTTATTTCTTTTGTTCTTTCCATAAAATAGTAATTTGACTTATAATAAATATTAAAAGTCCTTGAAAAAGGATCTCTCATTTAAAAATAATTCAATATGAAATGATATTAAAATCCGATGGCGTAATAGCTTATAGTGATTTAACACACGGCAGCCTCTGAGATTGGGTTCTCGGTGATATGAATGTTGGTGATGGCGGTGTCTATGCCGTCGAGAGATACAGATGTCTGGGCCTGACGGCACGTTGCCACGCCTTTCACCCTGTTGCTGTGAGCCACTGAGAGCGCTGCAAAGAGACAACGGTAAGCTACGGCCCGTACCGAGGCCATGGGTCACTCACCACTCAGCTCTCAGACGCATGCATTATTCTGAGCCAGATACATCACTCTGTATCAAAAAACAAAAAGTAAGTGATGACTTAAATTAAAATGTGATTCGGTTAGTAAGAATGATAAAATGGATATTATTGATATTTAGTTTTAATTTGATAAGAATTATTCTACATTTATAAACTAAGTAACACCAAATAACTACTTAAATTGATTTCATTTTAAGTTAATAAATTAAATTTATTGAATAGATAAATTTTATTCAGTTTAATTTAAAAGAGAATCAATTTGAGTAGTCAATCATTAGATAAAAACATTCCAACATAACATTGACAGAAACAACCATGCCCAGTTAGTATGTAGAGGTAAGTGAGAAATACTTAGGACCAAGAGTTGCAGATTCAAACGACTAAACGAGATTTCTTGACTTAAGAGAGAAACATTCAGGAGAGAAGGAAATAGTGAAATGATAGAAATGATGATGGTAGATTTTGTAAATAATTACTGGATTATGATTAATATGACTTGAAATGATAAAGTTTGAATATTTGTAAAGAAATAGCTTTAAGATGAAAAAAAAGATGACATTTATGTGAGAAAGGATGAGCGATAACGACGGACAGGTTTTGAGATATTTATAAATATATGCCATATGTCAGACTGTGGCATGAAAGTCATACGCTATGAAATTTTAATATAAATCACAGGGAAGTTAAGAACCATGATTCCCATTCTGTCAGATTTTTCTTTTAGATTGTCACGACAGTATATTCGCATTTTACCTAATTTACATTTTCAATTAAAGTATATGTCACCTCTCTTCCTCCACCCCCACCCCCCCACTGATTTTTTTTAATAAAAGGCCGTTTAATTATATTTGCTTCTTATTATTTTTAGTTGCATTATTTGCAAAAAAATACAGTTCATTAATTTTCATTCCACGGAGCATGCTGATTGTGAAAACTAAATCACATTCACTAATGTCACTATTAGTTTTATAACTCTATTTCTTTCATTTTATTCTTTTATTCTACAAAAAAATTGACTAGTGAACATTTAGTGATGATAAAATATTTTAGTACAGAAAAATTCATTTATTTCTGGTCATGTTTTTTTTTTAATAATTAAAAAAAAATAGCTCTTATTATTTTAAAAACAACATTATTTACTTAGATACCAAAAATATGAAAGAATCGTAACAAAAAAATATTACATACCAAGTGCATGGTGACTTGAACATTATTAAAATTAAAAGATTGAAATTTCTTGAATATATTTTTTTACAAACGTTATTCTTATGTGTTTTTTTTTAACAAATTTTCATAAATTAAATGAGAAAAAGATAGAAATTAATTAGTATCAACACGTACCCATGCACACCATACAAAAATGTTCTAGTACGTAGAGTTAGAAGAAAGACAAATACCAACGACATCCACCGAAAAAAAAATTACATAAAAAAAAATCTCATTGACACTTACATTACAGTTTTATGAATGCGGGCAGAACCTCATCTTGACGGATCGAGCGAGCGAGCGACAATGAACACGTACATGATTGATGGGAGGGTAAAACGGGCGGGCAGGTGAGAAGGTTTAATTGTTTATTGACAATTACCTTCAACAGACGCTGACGACATCTTCCTTGCAAGCTTCACGGCTTTGGGATAAACAGAGAGAGAAAATAAAAGCATTGGTTAGAATTATATTGTTTTAGTTACAAACTAACGTTAACAGTAACATTACAGCTGCAATATTTATCATTACATAGCACATTCACATGGCACTCATGCTAAAATATTTTTACAATTAAAATTTTGTAACTGTTTTTGGAATAATTAAATATACGTAGACAAAATATTATATTAATATATTTTTCAACATACAAATGAGATGTTTAAAATGGTAAACAAGATGCCAAAAGTAGTAAATTTAATACATTTCTAATGTATTAAAATATAATATTTTATTGTAATTCATCCGTGCATGTGCCATCCATTGTTATGTAGCAATTAAAGTACAATGCGCGCTAAACACAGTGTTTACTAACTCTAAAATAAGCGTAAGCAGATACCAACAATAAATTGCTGCATTTCTTATCAACAACTTGTATAAATTTGTAATAATTGTTGCAACATTAAAATTCACTTTAAAAATGTTTAAATAAAATATTATAATTTAGATTATATGAAATATAACAATTAATATTGTAGGTATCTTTAAATACAGTACATAAAACTAATTGTTATTTTGTTTTGGAAACAAAAAGACTGCAGGGCATAAGGAGGGAGAAGAAGATTGATAATTTTATATGGTAACATTTTTCAAGTAGTAATAATAATTAGAAATGTAATGTAGTACATACCAAGTTTATCTATCCCTCATGAATCAGTGAAAAAACAAAAACAGGTTTTGCACCAAGCATAACGAGAGAATGTGTATAAAGTAAATGTGTGGATGACTCAAGTGTTAATATATTGGCACAAAACAAAAGTTAATGTTGTTTAAGATAATATTTAGCTATGCTAACAATTTTTTTGATTAAAACTAATGACACGTAGATGAAGAATTCAGTTAGGATAAAACCATAAATATGAGTTTACCTATTGCTATTAAAAAATAAAACAATTAAATGATCAAATTAATTGTAATATTTTATAAAATTTGGATTGACTGAAAAATATCAGCAATGAATATTCTAGCAATAATGAAATAAAAAAAAAAAACATATTAGTGATAGTAAAATATAATTTTTCTATAATTTAAAATCACTAAAAATGTAAAAAAAAAAAAAAAAAAAAATTAAAAAAGAAAATATCACTAAAAACATATTTTTGAATGTTTTTAAAGTACTTTATTTCTATGAATAATAAATATTACAGTTATAACTACATATATTATGATTGAGAGAGAAAGATTTGGTTACAATAATAATCCTCAGCCCAGCAGCAGTGCTAAAAGCCTCAGGCCTACGTTACTCGACAAAAGGCTGTGGGCTGGTGACGCAATGTGCCGTCACAGAGGTAATGTACACGGGCAACGGGTTGGTTCTACAGGGAGACCCTCACTTACCATAACCCTGACCCTGAAGGAAGAGGCGGAAGGCCTCAGAGACCTTGCCGGGCTGCTCCTCCAGCACCATGCCGCAGTCCTGGATCTGCGGACAGAGAGGTTGGGGGTGAGCGAGGATACAAGGCTTTACTCCTTGGGCTTATTAATTAGCTTCTTAAATGGTGATGATGCAAATCACAGGAATATTTATAAGTAATATACTGTATAGTAAAACACCCCTAGAATGACTCTCTCAAAAAGTGAGTGTCCATATATGGAATCACAATTAGAGTTGCTACTTCATGCAACCTGGCTGTCACATATATACTCATATATCAGATGACACACACATACTGTAGTTACTAGCTGACGATTGAAGAATTGAAGAATTTTTATTACTTGAACAAAAAAAATGGATTAAAAAAAAAGTCTCCTCACCTAAAGAAATTTTTTCTCAAGTACACTGGGCTTTCACAACTTCCATGAAATGCCAATTATGTATATTATTATATATGATTTCTAAATTACTTATTTCATTAACTTCAAGGGGGAAAAAAAGACACAAGCAGATCAAAACCCTGCTAGAGTTTGAGGTGCTACCTTCATCCAGGTGGAGTTGGTCGGGTCAAGTCGTCCGTTGAGTGTGACTGTGTCATCAACATGGGGGCTGTCTGCGCCGGTGATGTTCATGACGGCCATGCGCAGAGTGTTGGCATCCTTTTTCTTTGCCGGCTCCAGCTCTCGCACGATGTTCAGGTCGGAGCGGCGGATATAGCTGTCGATGAACAGAGCCAGGTTGGCGGGCTGCACCGTGCGCTCGAAGTACTCCTTGTACACCTGCACCAGGTCGTGGTTGCGCTCGTCCGTAGACTGAAACATGGGCACAATGAGTTGCCTTGTAAATGTGAGGTTCAATTTCAAAACACAGTAACTTTAGCAGCATGGTTACCATAACGAGATGCAGAGAAAGAATTAAAAATGTCCAGTCAATGCAATGATGCACCCCTCAACGAAATCTTCCAAGTACAATACTAAACATAATTCTAAACAGTCAAAACACACAATTATAATTAAAGAAGCAAGTTGTTTTAGCCTCAATATTACAAAACCTATATTAATATATGTAATATTATGTAAAAAAATCACTGTTGGATGAAAAAAACTACATGATTACTGAAATAATGCGATATTTATAGTATCATAATTCAAAAACATTATTGATTGAATTACTGTTGTTAATTATTTAAGAAAAAAATAAAATCTAAATTTTGTCATGAATTTCAGACATAAAATGCCTGCACCAATTGCTCATTTTTCTTTTATCAGCACTTTTATTCACAGCTCTTAAAAAAGCAGCAGGGCATGGAGAGCCACTACATTCCAAATATCTGTGTCCCCAACTGTAACTCACCTTGCCGAAGTGGTGCCACATGAGATAGTCGAGCACGCCCTGGGTCATACCCTTGGAACGCAGGTGGCGGGCGTTCAGCTTCTGGTAGCCCCACTCAATCCAGCCGGCCTGGGTGGACACACAGTTTACGAGGCATAGCGCCTCCACCTGCAATACCACACACTCGGGTTACTATCACAATGTTTTGGAAAATGATAGCTAACAACTTTAAAACAATCCAGTCTTTACTGTTGCAACTGAAAACACACAGATGTGAGTGTGATTATGGAAGCACAAATGTTTTAATTTGAAAGCAATTATGTCAAAATGGCTTTAACTGTTCGGACTAGCGTGCCTCTATCAATACTGTATATCTTTTTTACTGAAGCGCTGCAAATAAATTTTAGAGAGTTTAGCTACAGCCTACTGTATGAGTAACCAGTATATTATACAGATGGCATAATTTGGAGATACCTCCAGCTGCAATTGAATTTGACTAACATTCACTCTAATCTATATATAATTACACATATTTTTTGCCTTCATTTATCCTCCAGTTTGCAAGAGAATTACAAGAGGAGTAGCAAACACCATCATCAGCTGTGTGGTGCTCACCTTGTTGGGCTGCAGCAGGGCGAAGCGACACAGCACGTTAGCGCCTGCTCCAACTCCAAAGCCGATGATGCTCTTGAGGTTGTAGTGTGCCATCACCACGTTGAGCTGGTCTGCGAGCTCCTCCATGGTCGGGTACACAAAGCTGAGGACAAGCAAGGTTAGTTAGAGCACTCGCGTCTTGTGGGAGTATCAGGTTTATGTTGAGGTAGAAGGAAAAGAGATTTTGTATACAACTGGGAGTATTTATTAAAATATTTGAGAGAAAATTGACCAAAAATTGGTGAATTGGAATAAATTAGGGATGGAGCTGGTAAGACGGTGGTGGCTGCAAAGTCCAAATCAATTGAGTTAAAAAATTTCAAATATCACTGAATTTTTTTCTAACCAAAATTAGAACACTGAATTATTTTGAAATGTTCACTTCAATTAGTTTGTGCCCTACAGCTTTGCAGCCCACCTCATGAGCTACAACTGGATTGAACTTTATCATACGTCAGTCTCCTTCACATATGTCTGACCAGGAATGAAAATGTTTTGAATTAGGTGGCAAATAAAAGTGAAGCAAATTCATAATTTTTAGTTTATCAGATAGATATAACTGTCTGGTTTTGATTTTAGCTATATTATTATGTGAGCAAAATAACTAAAAAAAAAAAAAATATTAGTCATTTGATGGAAGGCTGGCAATAAACTACCATGTAAAACATGTAAAAAATAATACAATATATATTTTTTTTTTCTATTTAATAGTATTTTATTCTATACTCAATAGAATATATATATATATATATATATATATATATATATAAAAAATAAGTAAGTAAAAAAATTATATAAAATAAAAAAAACTTGGCCTCGAACGATTCTTTCCCCTCATGGCCCTGCTATTAAAATTTTGATTGAAATTCTCGGTATTATAATTTCTGCTGTCATTAACATGCTGCATGGCCAGCACTGTACTGACATGCAGAGCAGCTGCAAGGAGATAGCTGCAGGCCCACCACAGGCCGACCTTGGCACCGTCCCACACCTGCCTGCATCGTTGGTAATCTGCTGGTGCCTCCTGCCAGCCACGATCGTAATAAGTGGAAGATCAGAGTCCTCTGCTTAAATATGGACACTCAAACGTTACGTCACCTCCGTATTTTCAGAACAACTGTTTCATTCTATCATTCGTATTTATTATTGTACTGTGTACATTGGTGTCACAGAAATAATGTATCTAGATATACGATAGTGTTTAATTCTGCAATTAATACAACGCATTATAATGATCGGGTCGCGAGACAGTGAGCGCAGAACAATATTTTAAATAATATAGACGCGATTTTACACTAAACTAGGTATATTTTGATTATATAAAAAATAAATATAAAAGTAAATGATATGAAACGACGACGTATAAAGAGTTGCCTAATATTATAGTCAACACATTAGGGAAGTTATCAATATAACGTAATGGATTCCTAAAGGTAGCCCGATATAATGGAGGCGACAAACGACGTAGAACATCGATCCCCCGTGGCGAGTGTTATCAGCAGCAAGCGGCGCGGCAGGTTGCTTGATACCGTCAACAACAAACAAGCGTGTCCGAACTAACTATTAGCGTCATCGATGCATGCATGCACCGGCCAACTGCATCTAAAACGTCGAGGTTGATGACCCCGAGCTGCGAGCGTGGTGCTCACGACATTCTGTTATTTTTACTGACGAATTGAGTCAACAATTGGCACGTCTTAGAAAATAATAGGAAGAAATTACAAAACTATTTTCTGTTTGAAAAGTGTTGAGGATATTCTTCAAAAATTGTATTTTTTATTTAATCCACGCACGATCTTTTTTTTCCAGGATGTAGATTAAGTTGTGCTGCTGACTAATGTCACGAAATAGGGAAATACACATTACATTTTGTTTAATATGTTATCACGTTAAATTACATGATGCAGTCAAATTACGACGTTGTTGTATGAGGTTTTATGTATAATGTGTCTGTAAAAGAAGGCTTAAAAAAAAAAAAAAAAGCTTTAACATGCGCATTTAAAAGCATCGCCATGCATAATAATATAATACGGTATAATGTAGAAAGAAAATTACAATAAAAAGAATGAAGCATTAAAACGTTTTACTTTGCTAGAATTTTACCACAATTAAATCATACAAAAATTATGACAATTTTATATACGGCCTTAACTCTAGTCTTCGAAAATCGCAAACAAAGCTTTCTTTAAAAACAAAATCCTGGGAATGCAGAGGATGCAATGAAGAGACGATGGAAATTAAAAATATAATTGAAATTAATTAACGATTCCACCTAAACAAATTAAACGTTTCTTTAAAACTGACAATATTATTTTATGCGTAATATAATTTTGTTTTGCGTCGTAGACCATGCAATTTGAATGTGTTCTACTTTTGTTATGCTAACGTTGCACACACATAAAGGTACAAGGTGCAATCAAGAGGATTAAACAAACTACTTAGGTCGGCTTTAGCGTGCTGACTTGTTGGCATACATGACGGTCATAAAAGGCTGTAAGGCAGCAACCGCCAGCAAGCAAGTGAGACAGGCAAGTAAGAAGCGTGTTCCGTTTGTTGGTCTTAACACATGCTCTTATCATCTCGGAAAGATAAAAAAAATGTGACCTTTGCTAGAAGAACCAAACGCTTGGTAGACCGGTAATAGGTTCGGTAGCAAGGTATTGGCACGCTTCTAGCTTGAATATCCGGCGTGACAATTATTTTCCTCGCTATAGTGGGGGGTGTCGTGAAGGGTAGGTGGAAGGATGGATATTTCTTTAACTTACGAATTTCTGCTACAATAAATCTGTCCCATGTCAAATATGGCTCATCTGCATTTCCCTAAAACGAAGCTAAATTACTGCAGTTAGCCCCTCAAAAACTTCTCTATTATATGCCTATCATAACCAGATTGATCGGAAAAATAATACAATAAATTTAATATTTATTTTCTCTCGTCTTTTTTTTTTTTATAATTAACATAGACATTTATGTTTCTAAAAAAACACTATGTAATGCAAAGTAGTACTCGTCCATTGATGATTCGATCCCTTTGCTACCGCAAAAAATATAGATTTACGCCTGGCACATGTTTTGCAGTTTGCATAACCACAAGGAAATAATGGCTGCTTTCAGAGGCTTTAGGAGCATAAAAATACAGTACATTAATATAAATAAAAGGAGTGTCTATTTAATCTCATTATTTGTTAAATATATGAGTCACAATTCAGCAGTTACAGCTGAAATAGCATAATTATATCCCATCACGTGATTCAGCGGAGATACTAGCAAGTATATAGCGTTACATCTTGAGCAATCGTTTCTCATCAATTAAAGTGATGATTAGCGGCACTCCCGTCATTTACTACGTTGTCGATCATATAATAATATAGACTATGTCAACATTATCGCAAACTGTACTGGGTAGATTAATCATGAAAAATTAATGATAAGAGAAGAAATTGGAGTGATACGAATTAAATGTAAATAGAAAATATTACAATCATTTCAAAATTTGTGTCTCAATGGGGGACATTCACAAAGCACTTAAACCCCCACTTTAGCCCCGATTTTTAACCCTGGTGCTAAACATGGTACTAAACCAGGGGCTAACCATGTTAAGCTCATAGCTTAGCACCATGTTTAGCACCAGGGTTAAAAATCGGGGCTAAATTGGGGGTTAAAATGTTTTGTGAATGTCCCCCTATATGTAATCGATATGTTCATTCATTGTTAACTCTCCTTCTAACTTTACAGAGTATTGCTTATCGAACCTCTCTTACTCTTTGTCCTCAATCACTTTGTACAAGACTCGAGAGAACGTGAAATGGTACTCCAGAGAATCTTATAAGAAAAAAGATCATCCACCTGGCTGCATGGTAGGCGATAAAAGAAATGGGACAGATAGTTCTGTGAGGACTTTACAGCAAATACTGTCGGCCAATTAACAGTCAAGTCTTAAAAAGGAATGTCTATTTGATATAAACATTAAAATTATAAGCCATCCTTCATGGCTTTTAAAATATTAGAATACAAAATGTTGTACCAAAGGGGAGGGGGGAGCTGGGGGGGGGGGGGGGGCCGCGGCTCCCCCGAAATTTTGGATTTAACATGGGCAATATAGACATTTTTCACTCTTAATTTTTTTAACGTTGGCCTTGTATATATATTGTGCCCCCTCTCCCTCCTGATAGAAATTTGGTTCTGGATCCACGCCTGGTACCATCTAATACTTGACTAAAAGATGACTAACAATACTGGCTAGATTTGTTAATGCATATTTTAACAAATTATTGAATAAAAAATTGAAAACTGTATGAATTAATCAAAACAATCCTTTGAAAATTACCTTACTCGATTTATCATACAAGTTAAATTAACTTAACTTAAAGTTTTCTTACTGCAAATGCTCTATTTGCTATTTGCTGATATTCAAAGTTCTTCAGTTAAGCAATACCTTTATTTCACAAAAAGAGCTCCATTTCAAGAGTCTAATGATGCCTAATCTCAAGCATATAAAAGGAATACTGCGCCATGCTTTGTTGCATGCTATACATTTCAGAGAGGGCTGTGCTCCATTTATAATAACATAAAATATAATGTATAATTTAATCTTGGTTTTATATTTTATAATAAGTTTTGACTTGATCAATGTTTGTCTCTGTACAAGCCAAATGATTTAAAATAAAAAAATAAAATATAATCTTGGTGGAAAGCAGGGCAGAAACGAACGAACGTGGTCGGGTGTAGAGCAAAGGATAGGAGCTTTATTAAAATAACTGTCCAAGATAGGCCGGGTGTATATGTCAGATATAGTCAGGGGGGGGGAAGGAAGGGTCAAGAGGGTGGTACTCACTCCTCAGGCAGGGCAGGTGCTCCCTCCTCCTGTCCAGGCGCATTGACGTGGTACACACAGAAGTTCTCGAGGAGTGCGCGCATGTCGATGTAGTTGAAGAAGGCCTGGAAGTTGGCCACGTCTGCGCACACCACGTCAAACAACACGTCAGCGACATTTATTTTCTACCTAACTTTAAATTACTCTCATTCCACAAAACAATCACGTAATCTCACTTCTTACGTATTTGTCTGGTAAAAGTAAAAATCGATTTAGAATCTTATTGTCTGCACTAGAATAAAATGGTTAAAATAAAAATTCGAATATAAACGAGAAAATTAAAATATAAAGAGTCGGAATAAAAAAAATAAAAGGGGGGAGGGGGGAGGAAGTGGAGATATAGCGTTAACTAGTGCAGAAACTGTATAATGATATAATGAAGAATCAGAGAGTCAGCAAATTATAAGATATCATTTTTGTGCTTAGTGGGTCAGGAATTTTATCAAAGTTGCGTGAGGTCAGAATTGACATTTTATGCCGATAAGTGTACATTTTATATTGATTATTAATGCAAATTAGTCCACGCTTGACTAAATTTTATTGTAATATTATTCAAAACAATACATTTTAATGTTAAAATAAATACGTTTTGACGTCAATATTTTGTTCCAGATTATACCGGTTAACATTTTTCTCGCTACGTGACAAATTACGAGACAATAATATTTATCTATTTAAATATATAACAACTTGTAGTTCAACTAATAGTATAGACCCTTGAGCTAAAATAACAATTTAACTTTTGTTTATACCATGAGGACTACGAGTCAACGTGAAAGATTCAAGTAAATTCGATATTATCGAGACCCCTGTGCTATAAAACGGATTACACACATCGAGCTAAGTAAGTTATATAATTTAACACATCCTTTTTTAAGTTGATTGCTGACTATATATAAAAAGCAACGTTTCTGTTGTTTCAATTATCCGAATATATAAAAAAAAAAAAAAAAAGACACGCTCGTGCATATATAATTTGTATGATATAGAAACGTGATATTTTCTATAGAAATGATGGCCAGGTACTCACAGGTGAGTCCCAGGTCGTGGTAGGTGAGGATGGCGGGCTTGCGACGGTCCCCCTGCACGGCGACCAGCACGGCCCCACGCTCGGTCATCACGCGCTCCTCGGCCACGCTTGAGTCGTCACGGCTGAGGGTGCGAGCCGCAGGGAACTGCAGCTGGATGTTCTTCAACTCGATGTCGTCCATGCTGTCGCTCGGCATCGTGCTGCAAACACCGCGGAACAGTTAGCCATAGCTGCAGGACCTAATACGGAATTATAACAATCTTTCTCAATAAGTATATATCTGATAACATTGATGTTACTGTTGGTTCGATATAAATATATAATATATACTAGAGTTTTTCGATGTTTCACTCCTCATTATTATATACAATAACATTACTTACTTTCTCATTATTAATCTAAGTTTAAGATGGTTATTTAGACCCAGTAATTAGTAGTTCCCCAATAATAGGACGCAGTTCTGATGCACGTCGGAATATGGTTGACAATGGTACGCTGTTGGAACTGTAGTGAAGGCTTATTTTCTTGACTGTATGCTAGCCACATCCTTTTAAACCGGAACTTGTAATTGTATGCAACGGTAGTTTAGTATTGCAATATATGCTATAAATAGCAAAATGGTTTATTTGAAATAAATATTAATTGTTTACGTATAAAAGCAAGCAAGTAGCAAGCATACTTTTTTTAAATTATAAGCTTTTAATTTTGCCATTCGTATTTAACAAAAAGTAAACTAATATATATAGATTATCCGCCATCATATAATGCTATTTAAAACATCAGCTTCCATTTTTTTTATGTTATCTATCTGGAATAGTTTCAATTTATAATTTCCATTTAATAATCAATATACTTGTACCGACTCCACTTTATATTCAGCTATAACTAGTATAGTACGTATAGAGCACTCCACATTTTATAGCGAAGAGAAATTAATTTCACAAAAATGGACAATTAATTTAATTTTAGAAAATGAGTAGTTGTATAATATGCATTTTTGTACAAATCTTTATTATTTAATGTAAAACGTCAAGTGTGTATCATGAGTAAAAACTAATAGCAATTAGGATTAGTGAAAACAATTTGAATTTTCCATCAAATTATGCAAATATAAAACTAAGTTATAATCTGATTAATATAATAGAAAGATTGGGACGCGAACTGACAACTTCATAAGTTTTTGAACTAGTTGATAACAAAGCAGATATATTCAGATTAAATTAAACTCAACACAAGCACCGCTGCTGGCTACGTAATTTTATCATCTCTGCATATAAAATCGATTTTTAGGCATAAATATATCGTGACATTACGGAGTTACAACCAAGGCTTATGGTAATAAAGTGTAACCACTGCAGTCTAGTTCACTAGTCTACCAGCTGATATAGGTCACGTCGCAGGACATTATATCCAGTCTAGACCGTACTTGCTGGGAGCTACACTATACGTCAAAACTATAGCCATTAACGCCCACACTAGGACGTGCTGACCAGTAGGGAATTATACTTTTGAAAAAGACAATGTAATAAAGTTTACCATGGAACTCTGTCCATTTCAATCCATGTTGATGCATTTATTGAATTAAAATAACAACTAGTCAGAGCTGAAATATATTTGCCACTCCCATTTGGAACGTATTGACCGCGGGTTGCAAAATCAATTCAATATGCACAACAGTGCAATTTACTCCACCCACACGAAAAAACTGCTCTTGGTGGGCGTGCATTTTCCTGGCACGCCAGTTTGTATTTCATACAGAGATATTCAAACCTCCCTCTAAAGTACATCACTGCTCCAGAGCAGACTATGTACTCGATCAATGCAGCAGCACATTTGTCGGATATGAAACGTGATTCATCATGAAAATTAAATGTGTATAAAAACTTGATGCTGCATGTTCTATTAAACGTACGGATGAAAGTAACACTCATTGGATGAGTCATTGGACCAAATCTGAATATTTGCTTAGAAGGTTGCATATCTATGAATTCAGCAGGCGTACGTTCTACTATTTCTAATACGATTAGAATTATTATATCACCACCACATGCAATTACGTATGAATTATAAGCAATTCATATTGAATTCATTGATAGAGTTTTTGTCAATGAATACAATGCCTACTAATGTGAACACTAATTTGCATTCATTGTTAGCTTACTTCCCCTGTGTTTTACATCCTGGGACTTGAGACTGGGAGCTCCCACGCGGTCCGCGGCTGCCACGAGGTGCATGGTATTGATCCCAGAGAACTATGGGGTGGGGGGCAGACGGAGCCCTCCCACTGCCTCGAACCCGGCACCGCGGCAGACGGCTCGTAATCCACTCTATTTCATGCCTCATTTCATTCAAAATCCTCTAACTTATGGTGTACTGCAGGATGCTGGTCTTGAATAATTTAACACTTTATTGTTGTCGTAGCGAATTGTATTATTTTTATTATATGGTGTTGCTTTACGAGAAAGAATTAAATTACTACGCAAAAAATGTCTGCAGCCATTTGAAAGCATAATAAAACTGATTTTCCCGAAATGCAGACTAAATTACACATAAATCAAATTTCTCTATCGTATACTTCAATACATAAATGTATTTTTAAACAAAACTCGAAACAAAAATTAAAAAGTTGACAAGGCAATATAAAAAAAAAACTACCCGCCGCAAGATGCGCGTCAGAATTACTGCATGTAGTTAACCTTCGCAAGGGCATTGACCCCCGGGGAAATGCCGATGGCCGACCCAGCATCCTCAGCATGATTTGGATCAGGGGAAAGTGCTCTGTGGTCCTAACGTTACGCAACATGGTGTTCATAGGGCAATGAGGTCATACAACCATGCGGCCTTCACCAATCGATTTGGACTGCATTGTATGTAACCATTTTTATGTAGAAAGTTGCGTAGTAAGTAAAATCATATAATATATGGTAAAATTTACCTTGACTTCAAATGAGAAAATTTCATTCATTAAAAAAAAAAGGTGTTCGAGTTGTGAATTTAAATAATTAACACAGTATGTCTTAATTAACACCCAATAACGGGAGGACATTTTGACGTCTATTCTATTGTTAGAATATTTTTAAGCTTAGTAATCTGTATCATATATTTAATGACGAAATTTACTACTCATATACTGATAAAAAAATACACCAGATGAAATTTTCAGTATAGTACAATATACTGCATGATTGTATTTTTATATAAAAATGTAATATAGGGATAAAAGAAATATAAATCTACAGCAACAATGGCAGAGCCACCAACCGGTTTTATACGTACCCCCACATTCATGACTGATTTTTTAAAGGTTGATATTAGTCACGAAAGGTGTTTCAAGAAGTTCTGCATGAGGTACAGTGATTTGTAATAAAAACGCATCATTAATTAGGGGGCCTTAGGGGCATCATTGTAATACCTATGCTCTTAATTTTTTTTTATTGACATGCATTTAATGTTACAGTTAATTATTTGATTTAAATGATTATACAAATACTCCCAGTGTCTACTCGATGTATGACCAAAATAAATCGTTTCTTCAGTGTAAATAAAAACAATGACATTTGACTACGACACGCAACTCTGGTACACAGCGGCGACAGCGGTATAGCAATAATGAAACTTGGTACCGTCACGACATGGAAATATTAAGTATACAGTTATTATTATACATGCTGTATATATTAAAGCTGTATGTACTGAGTCAACCAGGATATCGACTATTACCATGAGCGTAAGTTAAATAAAGATGCTTCATATTTCTTGTTTACAATAGTTTTGCTGAAGCTACATTACTATATTATTGTGTACTATAGTGTTGTAAATCCCATAAGCCTCACTCAGCCATGTGAAGCAAAAAAACTTATGTCGGAGCGAAATTGTATTGTGTCGTATCTCTGTGTACAGCCAGGCTAATGGTATAAAGAAGTATAACATTGCAATGTAGTAACAAATAAGGTGTTGCTTGATTTAGAAGTTAAATAAATTTACGTTATCTTTCAAAAATACGCTTTAAAAATATATCACTATTTAATTGTGGAATTGATTTTAGTGGTGTTTAGAAAAAGCAATAAATAAAAATGAAATTTTACAGAAAATGTTAGTGTTTATTACTTATAATTTAATTATTATTTTTATTTTTTTAAAGAAAAAGTTGAATTTTTGAAGCACTAAATATTCATTATTTTTAAATATTTTGTGTCAAAATTAATCTATAGACCTTCAACATTTTTTATTTATTTTAAGTTTCAAACAAACATCATCAAGATTGTTTGCCGAGTACATAAAACGAAATCTCTGATCGTCTCATATCGAAATGAGATTACGGCGCCAATGCCAAGTCAGGTAAAACACAGCACGAATGAGATAAAGCTGTGCACGTGCTCGGGTAGAACGCACGTGGGGTGAGACGTGGGGCTCGCCCATTGCGAGGGTGTGGGTGTCGTCGTGCCATTGATTTTCATGCAGGTAGAGGGAGTCTCCGTGTTACGTCACGAGCTGCTGCAAAGCGATGACCTCTTTTTGGTCTTCCTAGACAAAAGCCAAAGAAGTTAAAACAGGAGGTTCTATTTTAAGAAAGGGGTGTTATACTGACGGCATACCCCTTATATGGACCATTAACTTATATAGTGTACCTACTGTATTGATACCTACGTCTTTCTATTTTACCACACAACAATTTGTGATACGAGTTTTTAAGCTAAACATTACAGTTTATATTATCACAAGCAAAAAGAAAAAATTAGGTCTATCATCAGGACGATTTTTTTTTTATCGAAGACATCAAAAATTAAAAAATTAAACTGTTTCTATACAACAGAGATAACAGCAACCGGATCTTACACTTTAAAAAAAAAAAAAAAAATTAAATTGTATTTTGTAGAATTTATATGAAGAATCCCTCCGAATTTTCCATTTAAAAAATTCGTTTTCACCGGAAAATTCGTACGAGATTTTTTTATTATTTCCATTTAAATTTTACTATAACATATCATTATAAAGGAAAGGAAGTGTAAGGGAATTTGATTTTTTAAACGTTGATATAATCAGCACATAATTGACATCAAGAAATGCGACATCATTATAAAAAGTTATATCGGTTGTGACACAGACTCGTCAGCTGCTGCCCGTTTGGCTGACGTCCACATCGAGTGAAGGACGCCGAGTGACCGGCCTTTGTTTATGTGCGCATGTAGCCAAGAAGCCGTGCAAGATCGTCCAACATTATCGGAGCTGACGGCTCAACGTGGAACCCCTGTGTGTAAATTGTACGCTTAAATTGTTTGTTTGTAAAATTATTGCACGGGTAACGTTATCAAACTATTCCATCGCAACGTTCGTAAATTTAATAATGTACACTCCATTCAAATAAATTGTCCGATCCGGCCATGTTAAAGTATACATTCGGATTGGACATTTATTTTTGAATGGAGTGTACTATAACGTTTTCAATTTGACAGAAGGTGAAAATATAATAACACAATAAATTTGAATAAATGCAGTAATTCAATGTGTATTTATATATTCTGTTTTCTCAAAACAATGCATTGAATATTGTAAGATAATGAGTAATGAACACTACCTACAAAGATATCTAGATTTTTCACCTACAACGTTTCGTGTCAATTTCACCTTATTACCGCGGTTAGTAAGATATCTGGACATCTTTCTGTATAACTCCTTAGTGAATATATCACGCTCAGCTTCAGTCTTCACATTATAACAAAATCAAGTAAAATTTCTATTGAAATGCCTACATCATTGATAAAAAGTGTCATGTCTGCTATGCAAATGAAGCACGTGACGAGACATGACTACGGAGGTGCACATAACCAACATTATATTTTATACCGGATGCTCTCAGTGAAAACATCGGCTTGCAAGCAGCAGGGCCCGGTGAGCGACACGCGCTCGGTCAGGTGCTAACTGCCTCGGCTTGCAAATTAACTGTTAGTGCCACATGCGTCATTTGGATGAGAGTTGCTACCGAGGGACGCCAGAGAGTCGCGATACTCAAGGCCGGCCGCAGACCAACAGATTGCTTTACCTTTGCTACCAAGATCTACCTTCTCGCGGTGGTCATATGGAGTAAACACCAGCAGCTGCATGATCGAAAATATCATGTTGCTAGTTTGCGAGGTGTAGGAGGTGGAATTATGATCAAGCATACTAACGTATAGGCTCAGTAATTCCTGGTCATATGGGAATATAGCAGCTAGCAACTTAAAATAAAGGAACAGAACGTTAAATCAAAGAATTAATATCTACTAGAAGACTTACCGCCGTGTTAAAGTTTCGTCTCTCCTATTTTAAAAGAAAAACCTGTTCGCGCTTATGAAGTGAGCTAACGATGACATGGACACTAGATGTCCCTTTTGTCTGAGGCTATACAGTTCGGCAGGGCTAGGGTTGACTTAACGTCACGTGACTCCTATTAGTATTGTATTGGAAAGTCCGTGACGTCAATCAACCCTAGCACGGCCGGAGCACAGTCGTAAAAATTGAAGAAAGAGAGGGGAAGTTAGAGAAGGGTGAGGTTAGAAGGAGGGCAACTCAGCAGAACAATAGCAGATTTTACCGAGGCAATATTGTTATCACGATCTATTGTGTATTTATTGTTGTCGTTGTCAACAGGGAATTCTTTTAAATATTTCTTCAAGGAGTTGAAATAAAATCTTCTATTCGCTACCAAGCTCTCCTCTCGTCTAATTTGCTCTCATTTTAAACCATTTTAGAGGAAAAGAAGAGAAAAAGACGAGATTACATATTTTTTCCTCTACTCACTACTTGAACATAAAAATGTTAGAAATATTGTTGTCAGGCACTTTAAAAAAACTAATGAAGTGCGGAAAATTATATTTCATAATTATTTTTATTGCTTTACTTTTCGATTGTACCAAAATAATGTAAGCACTCATAATAAAAAAAAATAATCACAGTATCACATGACATTATATTGACTTAAATTAAAAGAAGCATGCGCTGTCGGGGTCCACCTAATAAACAGTTTTAATAATTATTTATTTTTTAAAAATAATTTTTAATTTTAATCAGTTTGAAATTGCTGAAGATTTACATTAAAATGAGAAATCATCCTTAAACCGGGCTTTTAGTTAACGTCAGGAAAATAAAATAAAACTATAATATTATACATACAAATACACACATATATAATATATATATATATATATATATATATATATATATAGATATGTATGTGTGTATGTATATATGTATGTATATATTATTATGATAGTACAATAATGTAGAATTGTATATGAATTTTTATTTTACGATAATACGTAACATTCGTAGGATCTTTACTGAAAATATAAATTAATATAATTAATATAAAATGTTAGAAATGTTGACTCCATTTCATCCTCACATTCATCGAAGATGAAATAAGGTGTGCATTAGAGGTAAAAAGATTAGGTTTATTGTTACTGCATTGGTTGCAAATAGATTTGTAAATAAATTACAGTGGAAGAGAAAATATTATTAATTTTTTTACTATTTTATTTATCGGTCGAGGAATCCCTAGTTGAAAAATTACGCTTTAACTTGTCCCGTAATATTTACCTGCAATAATTTTCGTTAATTTCGATCGAAAAAAAAAACAACATAAAATCTTGATCCTTGAAATAAAATTTTAGTAATCAAGTTTAAAAAAAAGAAGAAGAAAAATGTTGATTAATTAAAATTGTGAAATTCTGATTTATTTATTATATTTCTGAATAAATATAATAAATAAATAAATCAGATTTTCACAATGGCTACTTTTCAGCAAAAATAATGAAAAAAATTAAAATTATTTCTACTGATTGTTCGACTTTATTTAAAATAGCATTCTCTATTTTTAAATTGGCGAATCAATTTTATAAAGCATTGAAAAATTAAATTGTAAAATTAAAAAAATATCATGACTATATTAATATTGATTGAATGTTACAAAATGAACATAATTTATAATAAATATTATATATTAATATTTCTAAAGTGCTGCTACTGAAGACGATAATGCACCTGCTTCTATTTAAAAGAATGACTTTAGTCATTGTTATCCTCTGGCCATTCATCCCTAGCATACCTTCCCCCCACTCCGGCCAGCTAGATCTGCCCGTCACCTTCTTTTACTTCCCCTCTCTGCTCTGAACAAACTCGATCCGTCGATCGCGACTGTCGCGATACCTTGCGTCCATGTCTTAAAGCTTTCTGCTAAGATAAAGTGGACGAAAGCCGCCATAAGCGGTAAGTCTTCTAGTAGATATTAATTCTTTGGTTAAATGGTATTGATAATTAACAGTGAGATTTTGCAAAAAAAATAATGTTTATTTTTTCATCATTTAAAATTTTTAAACGTCAAGTCAGTTAAATATATGGAGCTTATATCATGGGATAGCACAAAACTTACTTTACTACGACGAAGATACAAAGCTAGGTTTATGTTAGCAGCAAATTGATGTTTACATTTATTAGTAGTTAGCTTTAGTAATGACACAGTGGAGAAAAAAAACCCAATCATTAGTGTTTCCTGTTTTGGTTTCTCTCTCTCTTTTTTTTCTTCCTATCACAATGTAATTTTTTTAGCTTTAAATTCACTTTTTATTTGAGACTTTATAAATGAAGCTCAAAGTACTTGTTTATTTTTTCCCTGAAAAAGCAAAAGACAAATGACGCAGAGGAGAAACGAGAATTCATCGTATGTTTCTTACTTTTTTTGTATTGTACGATTTGTTCATATAACTTGTCTTTTAAATGTTCTGTAGTTGAAGAAAAAAATTGCAATAAAAGAAGCTTGAAGTATATATGCACACAAATTATGTAATGGAATACAGCAAAGTACTTAGGTATAATTGGATCAATACTGTATTCAAACGAGAGGCTATAAATAACGAATGGCTGCAATTAAAAAGATTAAATATCCATTTGGCTTAACTTAAAAAAAAAAATCACGATATTTTTGCATAATTGTCCATTAATAATTGCAAATTTATGCCAATGTTACTCTAGTATTTATGCGCGTCTTATTTAAGTAAACTAATATAAACGATTAAATCTTATCAGTCGAGTCATAAATTTAAAACTAATTAAACCCTAAATTTAGCATATAATGTATGCTAATTAGTATATATTTATATTTAGTACATAATGATACACTAAAATGATATCAATGAAATTAGAATTTGGTTCTATCAGGTTAGAAATTTCGACCGCATTGCAGATAAATGCAATTTCGCAGAAAGATCGAGAAGAATTTTTCAGGAACTTGATCATTGATCTCACGAGCCTACTGCAGATATATTCTATTTGCACTCAGCAAGTTCTACTTGTTTCACACCCACATATGATGATACTTAGAGATCTGCCACGCCCCCTTTTCCAGGAAGTGGGCAGGTTACATTATCGTCTATGGCGGGTCAGGGTCGTTAATTGTCTTGTACATGATGTAGTCTAAAGCTGCGGGCGCAATGACAAGAGGCCATACACCCCCTTGCTGCTATATAGACTTGGTAGATATCGCACCTGCGGGGGTGTAGGTGTGGCGTGCTGCACCGAGACTCGATCGATCCATGCGGGTCGAGGCGCTCTCTACCGTTCGCTAGGCAGCAGCCAAGTTTAACACGCTAATCATAATACCGACCAGGGGAACTGAAATAAGCTGCTGGCTCTTCGAAACATTAAACTTGAGAGCATATCGTTGCAACTTATTCCTTAAAACGGCGAAGTATAACAAACAATTGCAACGCGAGAGTTATTCTGTTTTACATTTATTTATGTGCAAAATGTATTTAAATTGACTCACAATATATGAAATTCTAAAACTGCTGAGTACCTAATAAATTATAATTTATTCTTGCTTCAAAGTGTCTGCGGTATGTATAGCTGTAAAAAGAATATGTTCCTGTTGTATAAATTTAAATAAATATTGTTCGATCAGCAAGCAGTTGTCTTTGTACCCAGGCGATTTGTATTCCACAAAATCATATTGAAACAGTAGTGTACTATGATTTTAGTAGCCATTTTCCCCTTATAGATATGCAAACTGCTGGACAATAATCGAAGTTCAATACATTCGCATTCAGTACGGACATTTGGCTGAAGTCATAAAAGATTCTAAGAATTGCCAACTGCTTTAGATAATCGATAAAACACACATTGTCAAGAACCAATAAAAAATTAAACAAGCGATATTTATAACTTTTATAGCCACGTAGTTTAGACATGCAATAATTTTTTTGTTTATTATTCAATTGTATATAAACATTTTAATTTATATAAATCTTAATTTTGCATGTAATAAATCAATGAATTAATAATTCAAGAAGAAAAAGTTCAATATTATCTTCTAGCATAATTTGATCACACGCGAACTTTACACATGAACAACATCGAAGTTTATTTGCATTTATAACTGGATCAAACTTTACGAACGATAACGGTGATATGCCTGCAGCTGTTTTTCAATTATAAAATTAAAATTCTACGAATTATGCTGCACATCTTCGCTTTCTATTGTGACTTTCCTGCATCAGGTTTTACCTGACAAGGGTCAGGTGGTATCCAGGGTGTTTGGTTTCCCTCCTCGTCAGCTGGTCCGAGTCACCAGAGCGTCACGTGACACGCGAGGTGTGACGACAGTGACATGAACACGACACCAGCGTAGCGTACTAAACTGCACGTCGGGGAAAGCCGTACAAATTGTCAGTGTAACAACATTTTACTACTGTCACAGTGGTCTGAATTCGACCTCAGCTTGTACTTTGCTTACTATGCTCTAGCCCTCGGCGTTGATAGATTTACAATATATATTATTAATTTATTTTGTTTGTAAAAATTTGACGAATTTTTCAACGTATATATATATATATATATTTATATATATATATCTATGGCTTTGGACCATAGCACTTCCGGTTCATTGACAAAAGATGTAGCGTCCATCCTGGCTGAGGTTTCCACGTTTCCCTCAGCCGTAGGCAAATGCCGGGATGGATTTGCAAGGCCGTGGCCGCCCCCGTTCCAGAAGAGCCCGCGAAACGCTCAAGTTAGGGTTTCGGAAGGTTCGGGGTTTCAAAGTAGTATGTAATTAGTATATAGAAGTAACCAATAGGGTTTGATTAAAATTTAAAAAAATATATATATAATAGCCTATACTACGTTTAGTACTCAAGTTAAATATTCCGGATTTGGGTACTGAAGAGGGTATATATATTAATATATTATACGTGGACAACCTGCATGTTTGTTTTTTATTGCATAAATGAATAGATGGCACCAAATTCTCTGATTTTTTGTTAATTTTTTTTTAAAGGACAGGACGTATTTCTACAAATTTATTCAAAGTTTAGATTTGAACCCACACTTTAATTTTTAAATTCTATCCTTTAATTAAGAAGGTACGTTTCCGGTCTCTGTACTTTAATTATTGTTGTTCTCACCAGGTTCTAAAAAAAAAAAAAACAGAGAGGGCAGCATAATTTGGTTCTCTCTTTTCATTTCTGCGATAAAAAATTTCATGCAAGTTCTCCACGGTCACGTGACATAGCACGCGTCGGTTCTCCATCACGTCAGTCTGTGTGAGTCACTTCCGGTCCCTCATCAATACCCCAGCAGCGACCGAGCCTTCCTTCCTATCGACAATGATGTTTCAAAACACTGATGGGAAATTTACAACAGGACATTTGAACTGAAAAATTAAGTTGAACCAACGTGAGTTTAGATGACATCAAAAAATTATTAACATTCGCTTTATGCTGTCAGTAGGTCGGCTATTCATGGTGTGTTTTAAGGCACAGGTTTTCGACACCTATACCAGGTCTATGGAATCTACATATACAATAAAATTAGTGTTGAATATTGCGTGCCTCTAGTGCGAATACTTTGGTTGAATTATTTGGAATTGATTGAATTAAGGTGACTGCTTTATAATAATCAAAAAGTAACTAAAATGTATTCTGAAACAAAACTTTACGTTTTCCGTATTTACTGCAGTCTACGATTTCAATTAATTTCTGTGTCAGTATTATCGAAACAGGAGCTTCGTACGGAAGCTAAAAAGTTTCAAGACGGATATATTGCACTGCAAGAAGTGAACGCTTTCTCCTACAGATAAACGTAGCAATCAAATTACAAGGATAAATAACATTACACGACCAACTCGTCTGTTATTTGATAAACGAAATTGAGAGCGGAACGATTTTATTCTCACTCGCTTCCTTTCACTTCAAGCAGTTGGACTGGCCTTTTTTAAAAGAAAAAAAAAAAAAAAAGTTCTCAGGCTCAAAATGATGAAAAACCATTCGACGTAGGCACGTCAATCATAATACTATTAGCTTCAATTGTTACGAAATTTTGGCAAATTAAGTCGACTGTAATTTAACCAATTCCAGCAATAATTGAATGCAATCAGAGTTAGGGAATGTATTATATATTTAATTTTTACATCTGTGGATTTACACACTTCTCAACTGTTTAATGGATTTAACCTTACACATGTTTGGAAATAAATTTCGTGAAGAGGGGTAAAAAACGTAAAAAAAAAAAAAAAAAAAAAAATGCTTGCCTTGCCACTAAAAGACATTTTTTTAGTGGTAAAAGTGCATTATGACTTTTTCGGTGTCTCCGATTTTCTTCAATTAAATTCTGATTTCAAGCCAGGAAGCTTATTTATATAAATTTTATGTTAATTCTTATACTGTCGTTTTAGAACATACTTATGCTTTTTTCAATGTTTTTATTACCTTTAATTTCATAAAGTCCTGACATAAAGACGTCTCAATAGAAACATAAATTTATACATAAGCTCGTCACGTTGCCTCTTATCCAATTAAGTTACGTGACGACACCGTCCGATATTACGAAGACGATACTACGTCGTCAATTATCGAACGTATTGGCGCAGCAAGTCAGGGCAGGAAAATAGTTAGCAGGTTGCTAATACTCCAAATCAAAACACATTGGTTCACAATAACAACTGCATGCTAAATAAACATGCTATCATACCTATAGGGATTGGGAATACACATACATGTATTGAGATTATTGGAATAACGTAGCAATGGATGCAATAAAAAAATGACCTATAGAATAAAATTAAAGTTACCATGTGGAGACAGGAACATTTTTCCCCTGAAATATAGGTAACAATATAATGTTTCATTGCAACACTGATTGCAAATGTTTCAATTGTTGTATGATACGGTACTTGAAGGTGCTATATTGTTGTTATTACAGTAGAATCCATTTTCCATTGTTATTTTGTTTAAATAGTAAACATCTGAAAAAAATTTGAAGTGTATATTTTTATTTCTAGATACAATAAACTTAATCCTAAACACATCAACTTAACCTACATTATTATTTCTCTACGGTTGTAACAGCAGAGCAAATAACACACTTATTAGTACACAGGTGAAGTGTTAACCCTTGCCCAGAGTGTATAGCTGTATACCCATGATAAGAAAACACATCCTCATTAAATATCAACATTTATACTATATATATATATTTGTAAACAATATATCATGCAAGCTGGAACAAAAAATAAGCAAAGTATACATTGCATTTTACAGAAAACTATGTACTTCCTCTTAGGATTTTCCATTTCGAAAAAAAAAAATAAATAAATAAATAAATATTATAAATAATAAATAAATAAATAAATAAATAAATAAATAAATAAATAAATAAATAAATAAATAAATAAATAAAAAAATAAAAAATAAATAAATAAAAACAATAATAAAATAAAAACACAAGTATGTGGATATATTTGTATGAAAAATATGACATAGTGTACACTTTCCTTCATAAATGTTAACATCAATAGCCTGTGTTATACAAGCTTGTGATGTTAATATTTATGAAGGGTACTTCAATAAAACATACTCGTGTTTTTTATTTATTATTTTTTTGTGTGAGATAAACCAAAACAGTAGTCAAGAATTAAAGGACACGAAATTTCATGACTAACTAAAAATCACACAAATATTTACATTGATCAGTAATGGAAAGCAAGCATTAGTATAACACAATTTAACATATGAAATTTTAATTTTTTATTGAGGGGTGGGGGGTGAACTGTTAGATTTGAACTTGAAGTAACTAGGAAGATAATAATTCTTCCAAGTCTTTAATTTTTTAATTAAATAAAAAGGGAATTACTGTTTCAATGTAAATTTCCGAGTTCAAAAGCTCCGAACCAGATAAATTTCGCTCAGTTAAAGAGTGCAGCTACGGTCCGGTTCGAAGCACCCACACCAAATACAGTGCTGTGACGTCACGTTGGAGAACACAGCTGGAAGTTAGTGAGCACCAAGCCCCGTGATGTGCACCAAGCCTCCTCCCCCAGCACCAGAGTAATTGTGGACTGAACACATTTCATTACTGTCACCTTCAAAATTAAACTGACAATTTAAATTCATATCACGAAAAATAACGATGTCTATATTTTAGTTAAGACGGCTATAATTTACGTTTTTTTTTTCTCCATATATTTACGTTATTTTTGTACAAAAGATTTTGTTGCATGATAAACTAAGTAGTGTTTCTTTGCTAAAAATTGATGTAAATTAATGCAGCGACCTTTTATTATGTCGGGCTGACAGTTCACGCACATACAATTGGTCCGCGATGTTTTACATTGACGTCACCCAAATATCGTCCCCGTGTCGATCGTCATTGCGATATATTGACGGAGAGAACGTTTTACGCTGCTATTTTTTCTGACTTGTGCATTACGAACCATTATTCCAGATAAACCTTTTTTTAAGGTCCCTTTTTAGATGATTATTATAATTGATAAACAATGAATTAATTTTGCATTCGATTCAAGGATCTTAGTTGTAATATAGAGCTAGTTTTTATGTACGTAGTGATGTGCTGTAATCAATTTAAAAAAAAAAAAAAAACGATAGAAAATGGTTTTTCGAAAAGCATTTAATGCATAATAATTTAAGTTTGATATTTACGGTAAAAATTACGTGCTGTAATTTGACATTAATGATAAATGATGGATTAATTAGGGTTTCTTCAATATAAAACACTTTCTATCAATATAGAGATTTAATTCACAAATACAAAGATTTGTTAGTCACATAATTATTTTGTGTGTACTACAATGTTGCCATAGGTCCACACAAATCCACGTGCTCATATATGGCAAGTGCGAGTGTGCATAACGAATTTATCTACTTATGTATCATTGCCACAATTATAAGAAGATCAAGCGCAAACAAAATAAATAAACATCGTCTAGTGGAAAATTTCCGATAAATCATAGCTTACTATATTTCTAATATTGTGCTGTAAAATTTATTATTTAATTTTTCTATGAGTTAAGTCCACAATTACTAAAAAAATATTATAATAAAAAAATAATGTTAGTTATAAAGCCCATGAGTGCAGCATAGCCCAAGACACCTATGAGAAGAGTGCACAGAAAAAAAAGAAAGAACATGTTAATTATATATAAGCTGCATGTGATCTGGGATCGTCTTACCCCAAAAGGGCTGTTTCTTCAGCACTTGCGGAGGTCGGCATTGCTCTCTTCGGGTCCCTAAAACATTAAAGTTATCAACTGATATTACTTATTATTTATAACATCAATAAAACATCCTATAAAAAGTATTATCACAGACTATATCCAATGTAAAATATTTACTTTATAAAAGAAGGAATAGACAACCGAACCATCACAACGAGAAAAAAAGTACGTCAAAGTAGTGAAAATACTCAAAAATTGATGTAGGGAACATGTAAATTTTAATAAAATCGCATCTGCGACTAATTCACTGTTTATATAATATATTATTCGTATTATCAATGGATTATAGTCTTTAATAATACTGAAGAAAAATTAATGACCTTTTTAAAATATTAAGTTTAGTCATTATGTTGAGTTTTCTTGTATGCACGTAAGTAATCAAAATGCATTGACATGCAGTGAATAAATGCAGTAAAAAAGCAGGCCGTGCAAACATGTGAAGACACAAAACAAATTGATGACATTATTATTTCTCGAGCAGTGAACTTGACGTCCTTCGCTAAAATTTTATCCGTCAACATTCCTCGGCGATACCAAAGATACTTCTCCGCAATTAATTCTGTCAACTAGCCTACTCACAGAAAACCTGCGTCACTCTCATAGACGTACACAACAGTATGTTTGTTCTTGTAATATAACAGAAACTTAACCAAGACAAAATCTCGCTGAAAAATATTACAAATTTATTCAAATTCATAAAAAGATTAGTTAAAAAAATGTGCTACTAGTGCTTTTATTATATAAAAATAATGATGCTGTGATATTTTATTTAAAAAGGTAAAAAACAACTTGCAATATTATTTAGAGTATAGTATCTGATATAAAATCAATAAAAAATATACTGCATAAAAAAAAAAAAAAAAAACGGTCTGCAGTGTCTGCATTTAACATAACATTATTATCCCTCCCTATATAAACAATATAAAATAACATCTGTAATATATACAATAAATATTACATACCTATGAATTATTGGTTGAGGTTCATCGACATCTGTATGAAGACTTACAGTATCTAAAGATGAATGTCGTCCAACATTTCCAATATTTAATCTACTTGAACTGCCTTTAAATTGATGTGGACTAGATGCAAATTGAAATGCTTTCTTCATAGAGTCGAGAACACTGAATTTATCTGGAGTAGTTGCAGATGTTGTGGTACTTTTGTACACATCTTCAGACAGAGAGCTATAAGAAGCTCCCAAACCTGCAGGCATTTTTGTGTTGGCAGCAGCAGAGACGTGCTTGCTTGATTTTTGTAGATAGCTGCTTCTGAGATATCAGCAACGCGAGCGATAGCCAAAACAAAAAATAATAATAAAAAAATAGCAACAACAAAAATAATTATAAAAAAACATGCACATGCTTTAAAATATAATAAAATGCATAAAAAAATAATTAATAGGGGCAAGGAGAGGAATTATCGTGCAAATTTATAACGATTACAAATGTTTACTGTATTTCTATGTAAAATTGATTACCGGTAATAATTAATTACAGTTAATGTCATTTATTTATTCACAGTAAACGTTCGTGAATCATACCTAAAGTGACGTAGTAAGAGTTAATTAGTTTCTATAAAACCAGTTTCATTTTTTTCCCTTGTCTCTTCGTGTTACAGAATAAATAAAAAAAATACTGACACAACTGGTTTCCGTTTATTTTGCAATGCTTATATTGCAAATAGTATTGTTTAATTGTTTGACAAAAGGTTGCCTTATCAATATATCAATAATATCTTGAGGAGTTTCCAAATTATCCTCATAATGAGAAAATGAGAGATATTCGGATATTGCTTCTTTAATTATTACGCTTCTAGAAAACCCCGCCCACGTTCTAAAAATTTAATATTAGGTTGTATTTCAGGACCAAATTCATAGTGCTTTATGAATAATATGAACTTCATTTATAATTATTCAAACTGACAACAAATTAATCTTAATTTGAGTATATTTCAAGCCCTTTTTTTCCTTCTCATTCTTTACAATTTTTAAAATTTTCAGAGGTATCATACGTATCAGCTGATCAAAGCAAAGCGTGTAATAATTAAGAAACGGTAGTAATTTCTCACCTTTGAAGAGGAGTTACAATAGAAGAGTGAACACACAACACAAGTTTAATAAATCACGTAAAAGCTGCACTTGAAAGACAATGCAACCACTCTCGTTCAGGGAAGGTAATTTTCTGTGGCTCAATAGTTCTGTGCAAATGACGACACTACACCACACACTCGGCAGTTCATGGAACACTACTAATCTCGAACTCGGTCTCTCATTGGTCAGAATAGACCACGTGGTATAAATTTATTTCGATTTTTTAGCGCGAATCTATGATTTAGGCCAAAAATATGTATCTATGTTAAAACTATTGAACAATAATGTTATATTATGATATTTTATTATTTATTTTACACAAAAATCACATAAAAGTATTTTAATTGCAATTTTTTTTAATGTATGTAGTTCCTTGTGAAGTATTTCCATGTGGCCAAATAGTTCAAACAATGATCGTATGTGTCGCTAATGCATAGAGCTGAGTTGATTTTTTTTTGTAAGCGTATGCCATCTAGTAGAATATTCCTGAACTATTTGAAAGGGAAATCCAGAGAGACTAGAGAATAATTAAAAATAAAATATGTAATGTAACAAATAATAATGAATACATATAATTAATTAAAATGATCTTCGACTTACAAAGATGTCGTTAAAATTTAGTTCTATAGCACGAGAAAACTAACCAAACATAATCTAAAACATTCTTGTTGTTATAATAGTCGATCTCGTGAAAAACCCAGCGGTTAGAAAGTTCTCTTCTTAATATATCGATCCTTATATTTTGTATATTGACAAAACATTTAGTTACATATAATAACAAAAATACTCACGTTTCCATGTTTCATGCACGTTTCTCAGTCTTGCAATTTCTCGTCAGTCTTGCTCACAGTTCGGCGCAGTATTTCACTTCACCTCTCGAGAGTGAGAGATATGCGAGATGATCGACCGGTCCAGAGGGAGGGATGCTGCTGCTACTACACCCTCTCAAAGTGCGTGAGGGTGCACAACACGCATGTTCACGCAAATAGCATGAAAGAGGGAAATTTTAAACCATTTCGTTTTGCATGATTTAGGGTTGCGATATTTTTATGCAACCATTTCAGCTTACAAGCATAGCAGGTTGCAGAATATTCAGGCGTCTACGTTCATCGCGACATTTTATTTTGGCAAGTGACTTTTACAGAAATTCATTTAGTAATAAATAAGAACATTTTTATTTCATCTGAATTTATTAATACATTTTATAGAAAAATATCAAACGTAATTCCGCACTTCTCTTCTTCTTCCGATCAATTGGAAAAAGAACTAAAAACAATCCCGACACGCTCATGCACGCAGCAAAGGATGGATACCTTAATCCGAATAACAGATTTTTAAAAAAATTTAATTATTATTAAAAACAAATTTTGTTAAAACTTGAAATCTGTATTTTCTATTTTGCCATGTTATTATATTACACCTCGTGGTAGCACGAATGTAACCCCCGCTTGGTTCCCTGGAGGAGCTTCAGATATGCAAATTTGTAATTTGGGAGCTAAGAAAACCAACCAGTCTAGCCATCCCAATAAGACTTAAACTCACCACGTCTCCATATTAGACTGTGTGACAATAAATCTAAAAAACAGCAGAGATAAAGTTCCCGAGGTGTACATAATTGTACGTCTAATTTATGCTAATGCTTATAAAATAAATTTTCTTTCGATTCACGATTATAGAGAAACTAAATACTATTTAAAATTCAAGTACCGTATACACATAAAATTAAAACCGTATATATTACAATGGATACAACATACACCTTTATAAAGCTTTGATTATTAATAGTTTATTTATTATAATTGAAAGTATATACTTTCATATTGAGGAAATCATCTTCTTATAAGTTTTCCCATAGCAGGTCACAATAACGTACGTGTATTTCTTGGAAGCTGACATAGGAGAGCTACTATCGTTGCCATAATTAAGAGCCTCGCTGTTAATGAGGTTGAATCGCTGATGAGAAGTGCTATGTTATGATGGTGATACTAGGAGGATGCTCACCGTCCCACTTTCTCCACTCAATGTTTTCCCTGACCTTGCTTCGGACACCATCATCTCCTTGAGTGCTGCTGGTCAGATCATTCACGAGAGATGTGTACCTTGTCCATCGCTAATGGCTCAGCTCAAATGTATACAAAGTGTACACTAATAATCTGTTGTCTTTATATTGTCACTTGGTGTAAAATTTGTTGTTTGTCTCTGAATATATAGCCACAATTTGTTTGTCTTCTAAGAATTAATTACATTAAAATGTTTTGAGATATTATCAGAAATTTCAAATGTATCTGTATATGTAAAACTGACGTTCCCCGTATATACGAGTTTTCCAAATTCTTAATTGGAGCTTATTGAAAAATGCAAATGGTTTCTATGTAATATATGTAATATGACTAATATGTCATTATATATATATTATATATATATACGTATGTATATATATGCTTTTTTGAATGGACAAATTAAAAAAAAGCCTTCTCTGACAGCTAATATTTAATATTTTTATATATCGTCATATTTGATGTATTTTGCCATTTTATGTCTTTGACGTTTTTCAATTTTCCTTTTTCCTTATATTGGTATTTGTATGATATCATGCAATCACTTTAATATATAGACGCTTTATAAATCATAATTATAATGGCTTCTTTAATATAACGCTCGAGTTAATTAGGGTTTCGAATAAGATTTGGGTTGTAAAGCTAGTTTGTATAATTAATATACATATAGAGCTTCTTTCCAATTGTATATATTAATGATGTTTTAAATTAATAATCAAAATAAATTATTATAGCTTCTTGAAACTTTGCAAAGTCTGAAATGTCCCGTTTTTAATTAACAGCAGAGAAAAGAGACTATTTTTTTTTTTATAGTAGCAATATTTTTTACATCGCTGAATTAACGTGATAAATTAATGCAATGTTATAAAAATTTTGAAATCAATAAGTTGAAAGTTTTCTTCAAAAAAATAGTATGATTGTGCTGCTTTTTTTATTATTATTTATTTATTTTTTTATATGAATCATGGAGCACTTGTTATTTACTGAAAAGGTACAAATCCTTAATAAAAATTCCTAAAACAAATTGAGATCATGTATAGTTTTCCTTTTTTTTTTTAAATATTGAAAATGAGAGTAGTAGAAATATTTGTGTCTTTCTTTGTATTATACAACATGCACTCAAAGGTTGTGTAGAAGTTTACAAAAATGTAAGAATTTGTGAATTAATCACTATACATGCTTAGTATATTTTATAAAATTTGTGCTTGAATGAATGCATTTTTTTCATTGTCCACCAATGTTCAAATTTGTGATTTTCATAACATAACTATAAAATATAATAAAGAAAATAAAATGGAGAAGTCGATCAGAATGAATAAATAGGAAAGCAACAGCAGTAATAGTTTGTATTGTATTTCTTGCGAAATTATGAAACAAAAACAACGCAAAATGTGGCATTTATTGCCAGTAAAATTTTATTTTTTCTTCTATTTGGCAGGCAGTTTGTAGAATAGCTTTGTTTGCAAGACACGTTTATACTGTACAATTTATTTTGTAAGACTTGCCAATTTTGTTTTTGCAAATTCTACATGTTTCTCAGTTTTTGTTTAGCGTTTGATTTAATGGAATTTCAGTAAAAGTTTGATTAAACAGCATGCAGAGCTCATAAATCGACTGAGCACTGCAATTCTTCTTTGGTAAAGTACATAAAAGAATTATAATTTGTGGATACCTTTTCATTATATTATACCATGAATTTCGAATTTTTACTGTAAACTTTTTCATTAATATTTATTTGCACACATTTGCAGCCAATCCTTTGCAGATCATAATGTATATATTTACTAGAATATTTAGAATATTTACCTATTGTGTTTATGTTAAAAAGCTATTATGTGAAATTTGTTGCAAATTTCATTCGTGACTTTCCAAAACTTTGTTTTCCTATACATTATAATACTGGATATTTAAAAAGTTCTGCTCCTTAAATTTTTTACTGAATTGATATTTGAAAGAATACATATATAGTCTACTCAAGTCGGTTCGGCATTATAGTAACTACTAATATAATAGCTAGATGACATAAACTCTACTTACTGGTTTACTGATCAGCTGTCACCATTGAGCCGACACGATAAGTGTATTTCAATGCGATTCTTTGAGTAATCACTGAAGCTTCTGCTACCATCAGTGGTTCCAACACATAACGATGTTCTGTTTCCGTTTGTTACATTATATTTCCTTCCTTGTACGAGAGCTACGTATATATGCAGCCGCAGTTTCACATGGTCAGTCAATACTGTTACGGAAACCACCGCCGATACTGTTTACTTGCTCTCCAAAGTAAAAAGTTGCCAGCCTGTAGCTTGCTCTGGCTTCTGTTATGGGCATCGAGCCACCGTCGTGTCTTTCAGTGGTTGCACCGCGGCGGTCATATCAGGCAAGCAATCGTGGCGTAAACCCAACACTCAGTGGCGAAATTTTTTATATGGGTTAAGAAAATGTTACATAATTATTGTAATTTTTCTAGTATGAAATCTCTATTTAAATGCATCTTACACTGGAAATTGCTAGGGAAACCTAGGAAACCTTACTTTAGATGGCCGTTGTCAAACTATGATTTTCCTAATGGTTAAGTAACTTGCTGTGACAGACAATTAGCTTTCATAAACTGTCCACTTAATTATAACTTTGACTTTGATAATGAGCTAACGTATAAAATTACACTATTAACAATTAAATATACATAGGTAAGGGACGTTTTTAAAACAATTTTTGCGTACACTTAAACAATTTAAAACTGTTCTCCTTGCTGTTGCCTTGAGCAACTTGATCAGCACTAAAATCGCTACGTGAAAGTTCGTAACTTCCATTAACTTTTATGGCTGATTTGACTATAAAGTCTATTGTATTGAAGCCCAAACTTTTTGTATTAATTATGCAATATAATTTTTTCTAATAAAAGCCTTTTTGAATTGAAACTCTCCGTTAATAAGGTTTGATAGCGAGCAAGTTGCTTAACTCTGAGAATTTTTTTGTGGAAAGTTTTAAATTGTTGTTGATTGTTAGATGATGTGTTATTTAAAATATTTCTGAATTTACAATGGATATTTTCTGCTGATGCGTTTGTTATGCTAAATATTACTCTTTCATTACTTATGTCATCCTGGAAAATTTTATTCACCGAGAACCACGATCTCAAAATTTTTATTACAGAAATCGATAAAGGCTACAAAGTTAAGTATGATGCTCTTTTTTTTTTTTTTTTGTTTTTAGATTTTTTAGAGCTTGAGAATTGTTTTTAAAAATTCATTGAAAGTTCAGAGAGAAGCGTCAAGACTGTCAAGAGGTTAAGAGGATAAGACTAAAAGGGACGTGGGCTCAAACCTGAACTTTGAATACATGTTAGCAATACTTCCTGGCCTCTAAAAAATCGTTAGAGAAATCGGAGTGGCATAACTTTGCAAACCTCACTTCATTTCTGCATTTTTTTTTTATTTTTAAAGTTGTAACAATCATCGACGATAGGTGAGAATACAAAGGCAAGAAATGATAATATATTAGTCATATTATGTATATAAGCTTATACAATAATTTAGCCTAATTTAAGCATTGTTAAGAATTACTATAGTTCGAAGTGTTAAAATATAGAAAAATGGAACAATACCAAACATATAATATGTATATATATATATATATATATATATATATATATATATACATATTATTATATTATTGCATGTCACATTAAATTAAAAAAATATAACTTCCCCCGCCATTCTACTTCCCTCTGCCCACTTTCCATATCATTGCAAAAAAATTGTTTCTGTAAAATAAATTTTTAATGTTTTAAACAAAAAGTTACTTAAAGTTTAACATGTTAAGTTATGCTGTGAACTTTTAGTTTGTCCGGTTTAGTTACGCCACACAATTGAGGATTCTGTGTACCAGCACAAGATCAATATGTCGTGAGTGCAGCGTCGCAAAGTCAATAAAACTTGGGAACTTGGGAATACTGGGTCGTATTTGCCCCTAAATTTGTCAGAAAGCAGCTTAGTGTGGTTCTTCTGCTCAGGACTTCAAAAAACAGGATGTATAAAACAATGAGGGATAAAACCAAATTTCCATGCGAAAAATTCATATAAAAAAATGTAATTGTTACGTTTGTGTATAGCGTTATTATCAATCATAAAAAGACCTTATACAAAGGCAGGCGAGTTGTAATGTGTTTATTTTCAATTTGCCAAAGGCTTGCTTACTATAGTACAATAGAATATCATGTCATTATTTAACGAGTTATTTTTAGGTTATTGACCAGTGTATACATAACAATATAAACTAGCTTTTTATTGATCGTTAACTTATAATTAAATGCCAATATTTGAATACTTTGTTTATAAAAAATAATAAAATAAAAAACGGTAATCACTTTAAGTGTCCAAATTTATTTTACAATGTTTCTAGCAAAGTCCAGATTTCATTAGGTTTTTCTGACGTCATCACTTATACTCATCATTAACGAGAAGATCCATTTTAATGTAAATCTGAGAGTCCCGCGTGATAGAAGATTCCTTCGAGATCTGTTAGGGACTGCCAATTGATTACCAAGGACTCTAAGCAGCAGGCTAGTCCACTCGTCGATGGTGTCACTAGTTTCACCCAATAAAGCATCTAAGCAAAGTTCAAGGCATGACTTGATGGTGTCCCTCATATAAGATAAATTGGAGAATAATGACATTGCTAATAAACAGCTAACACATTAACCACTTACTATAGCATTAACACAGTTGCAAAAGTTATAACATTTTATTTTATTTACAATGACCTAATTAAGGCGACTTTCAGTGTAATATTGTATGGTTCATTGATCTTCAATTACTATATATCACAACCTTCTTTTCAAAACAAAATTATTTTTTATCCCTTTACTAAAAGTTTTTATTTTCTATTTTTGAACTACTTTTACATATTATTTATAAATAGAGACTCCTATGTGTTTTTAATATGCAAAATAATTTTTCGGTGAATATATTTAAGGTGGTGTACCGTTCTGGTTAGCCTACTCTGGACCAATTAGTTGGAGAAGACTCCTTATTGAGCGCACGACGGCATGAACGGGCCAGTAATGACGCAAGCCTACTAATTACAAAAAAGAAAAGAAGCTTAAACAATGCAAATCAAAATCCTTCAACACTCTCGTCAGCTCCATGCTAACTCCCGCAGTAAATAAAATTAAATGAAGCAGAGGATTTCAAGCTAACAACAATACTCAACGTGCATTGTTTAATCCAGTACTGTACTACTGTACTAATTATCATTGGAAAAGTAATTTATAATGAACAATGAGTTTAATTTAAGGGCATTCTTGTGGAAAATTATCTTATTGAATCACGATAATTACTGTCTCTGATAATAAGATTTCCCCATATTTTTTTTTCTTATTGTTATAGAAATCTTTAGAAATGATATATAATAAGAATGGCTGAATTTTTTATAGGATATAATGGCTTAATTATATTTTAAGAAAATCAAATAATATTGACTGAGAAAGAGATAGTTTTTCTTTTTTCATCCCTAAAAATAAGGAAATAAAATCATGCTTTATGTTTTAAAATTTGCTTCAATAACGTAATATGAAGCTTATATTATAATAGCGGTAAAAGCATACAAAATAAAGCATGTTTAAAATTTCAAACATAAACACAAGAACTGCTGAGATTTAATGAACTTTATATGAAACATTAAGAAGTATTAATTGCTTACTAAAATATTTAATAACAGTAATTATTCTTCTGCTCCACATGATGTATAGTTATATGATCCCCTCTCATTATATATAAAATGTCAGAAAGATTTCCGACTCTAAGCAAAATTTATGGCAGTATTCGAAAGCTTTACTGTGTATGTAAATATGCTTAATATGGTAATCGTGTTTTGCACTTTGATAAGAGAGATTGACACAATAAAACAACAAGTCCAGCAACGTATTTGGTATTGCTGGATTGACAAGGGCTGAATTCAAAATATTTGAATAAAAATATTCACATCAACATCAATGTGTATCATAATTGTTAATAGTTAAGAGCCTTAATAATTGTGTTAATATGTTAAGTGTGTTTAATTTTTTTAAATTAATGTATTATTTACAAACAGACCTAATAGTGTTTTGTTAAATTTAAAATCCATATATAATATATAATTATATTTATATTGTTCATTGATGTAATTGAAAGTTCTTTTTTTACAGATATATATTATATTGTAATCATCTAATCATACAACTCTGTACTATAAGTATGAAAAAAAATATGAAAATATTACAAGAAATGCTAGTAAAATATGAAACAATAGAATTAAGTAAGATGACAATTAACCATTATTGATTGATGATTAGAACGACTAATATATATATAAAAAGTTGACTCAATACGGCGTCTCCCACCCACCTGCTCACCACCTTCTTGAATTTACTATCCCAAAATGGATTTCGCTTCCACCATTATACAGATATAAATTTTTGGATAAATTTTGAGACGAAAAGATTACCCCGAAGCTAACATAAGCTCTAGTAACAGACACTGTATACTCTGAGAGCATTGTGTGTTTATATAGAAGCTTTAGGTTCTGTTTCATGTTTTGTCATCTTTTGAATATCACGATGATCTGGCCACATTGTGCTTTCCCATGCGGGGATTTAACTAGTGTCGTGTGTAGGTGGGTGGGTGGCGCTGTAGGTGGCGTCAGGCGGAACTAACGACTGTGGAGAACCATGTGAGGGTTTAGTGAGCACCAACTCGTCACGTGTTTGGTGGAAAACGCACACAGTGGAAATTTTAAGCTTTTTCTTCTCTACCTTGATAAAATTTGTGTTCCTTATGAAAGAAGTAAGCTGATGAGAAGGAAGAGAGGAGAATAAAGAGAAAATATAGTACCTTTGGTTTGTCTGTATTTCGTAGACATAAGAAATACATGAATATTATGAATAATTATGAATATAAATTTTATAAAAACAAACACATTCCACTGAAACGTTGTAAAAATTGTAATGAAATTGATGTTCAAGAAAGGTATTTATTTCATTCGTCAGGAAAACAGATTTTTTTGTCGTGTATATTATGTATTATTTTTTATAATATCTTATTATTGTTTTATACTGATATCAAAATTTTATAAATGAACACAATTTGTAGAAGTTACAAGTTGCTAAAAAATGAAGTAAATAATTTATAAGGGTGCGCGTGCAATGCATGAACATAATACGCTGAAATAAATTTGTAATAACTTGGTGACGTTCTTAATTGAAATGAATATCATGCACAGTACATTTTCCTATCCAAACTTCAAATAAATAAATGTATGCAAGTAACTTATACACCAATAAATCAGTAAAAAAAGAAAAAGCAATCTATGGAAATTATATTATACTCTTTATGTTGTTGTTTTTTAACTTGTTATAATTTCTTTAATTTATAATCGAGGTCTATTAATTAATGAAGTGCAGTTTTTAGCTCTTTATACAGTTTATGCTGGAAACTTGTATATGAGAGAGAGAGAGAGAGAGAGAGAGTGAAAAAGAGAGCAACATACTTTTTTTTTACTGTAAATTTGTATTTTTCGTATAATATTTTAATAACACTAAAAAAAAAGAGAATACCCCATTCATTTTTTTTATAATTATTGATTTCAATACAGAGCTTTCAATCATGAAAGTATACTCGCCATTTCATTCATGTAAACTATCTCGAGCTGAAGAGGAGGCTTGGGTTCGATACTTGGAAGGCTAAATACGCCACGGCAAACAAGCCGCTTTTCTAAGGGCTATTCAGGCTAGCAACTTTGACCCAAGGGGATCAAACGTGAAGAGAGCGAGATTGCGATCTGTTGAAGGTGAGGCCAGATTACAAGAATGATGCTTCTAAAAGTGCTTCCTATTTATTCAATATGAGAGTATACTGCTCACGAGGTTACTTCCTGAAATAATTAACGTACAACTATTTAAACGCTAAAAGCTGCAACGTGTTTCATAATGCTCTGTAATTATTAAGAAATAGTTATGATTTTACGTAAATGTTAAACACAATGTATAAATAAATTCTAGCTCTTTTTCCCTAAAATCATAAATATTTTTTTACTATACTTTTTATATTTTAGTAAATATATTGGGTGCGATTAACGAAGCAGTTAGCCAGGTTTTTAATCAAGTGTAGCTGAACCACGTTTAACTATACCTGTTTACGTGCTAAACTACCTAGTTAAACGTGGTTAAGCTAAACGTTAAAGTTAGTCTTTAATTAAAGGCGTTATTTTTAAATAATTCTTTCACAGTACATGTTATAGTGTACTATATAATATTTTTTATAAATTTATAAATATTTATATGCATCTTGAGATCATTATTGATTTATATATATATTATATGATATGATATTGTTGTATTGTTAATATTGTTACGTGCTATTTTGTACAATATAATTATAAACAATGTATGCATGTTATTCAGATACTAAATTTTTTTGTATTCTGGATTTAATACACAAATGAAATGATAAGAATTAAATTATGAATTATAGTTACATTTTTTTTCATTCAACTTACAAGTTACATGGGTAGTCAAATGGTAAAATTTATTTTTCAACTATACTATATATAATATGTATTGCCTATTTTGTATGGATTCATGGATAATATTACGGTATACGAAGAGACTATCCTATATAGAGATTCTTTTTGCCTCGCTCATGCCGATCTGTATTGAACAAAAAATAGAAATGGAGGGCCTATAATAAGTTCAAATTTGTGGAAAGGTATAAAAGTTTTGGAAAACTTTTATCCTTCTAGCTTTATAAGATTTTTTTTTAGCGATAAAAATTTCAGCTGATTATAACTTTTAAGTCACTTGTGATGTTCTTGGTTTTCCTATCACCTTTCCAAATAAAAAAGTAATGAGAAGAAGTATTAATAAAATCAAGAAAAAACTAAGAAACTTTTACTAAATTATAAAGAAACTAAAATTTAGTTTTTACATTGCTAGAATACTCTGTTTCTGAAGTTCTCTTTTTCTTGTAACGTTACCAACTCGACTGGTGCCTTAGAGGTGCATATTGTTCTTTAGTGGCTCTCAAGGGGGGGATTTTAACCCGCTTTGATGACGCCGGCGGTGAGAACAGAGCGTTCAAACAAGAGCAAACCGCGACTCTTTCTTATTTGCATGCCACTTGCAGATTCTTTTGTCAAGACTTTGAATTACGTCACGATAGCAAAGTTTACATGTGTTCCTTTAATAAACTGACCTTATATATACGAGTACTGTACATACGGTCGTTGAAAATTTATGGTGCATTTTGATGGCATCTGGTCGAAACTATCAGTATAATTATGTTATTAGCTAGGTGGAATTAAATTTATTAAATATTATTTTTAATTTAATTTTAAATTAATTTGTTTGTTTTTAAGACTATAATACTGCTATAAATATTTTCAAATTTTAGTTATAATTGTGGAATAAATATCATTTTAATAAAAATTAATCAGTTGTATATCTTCAAAGTTGTAAATTTATTAAATTTAAATTAGTTCAATTAAATCTTCTTTCATCGAGATATCATTGATCAATAAATGCCTCGTTTTGAATAGATCAATAGAAAGATACAATCCAAAATATTACACGAATATGATCGTAACGCACACATGAAATATAATATTCTAGTTTTGTTGCCCGTTTTGTTTTCAGTTGATTCATTGGTGTTGCGAAATCTTATACAATATTTAACACGTGGCCCTGCACACATAGAGAAGGAACTGTGTGTGTGTGTGTGAGATATTAAAATTTTAATGTTTAAATTAATAATGTATTTTTCTCTCCCCTTTTATTTTTCTTTTTCTTGTTTTACACTTTTTAAGAATAATAACTTCATATATAGGCAGTTTTATAGGTCGAACAAATTTTTAATGCAGTTATTCAACTGTACACTGAAATCTATAAAATATGCAAGAACTTGAGTTGAAAAAAAGGGATTTTGATGCAGTTCATTGTACACTTAATTCCAGATAAAATTTCCTAGAATTTCATCCCTGAAGACATACAACTTGTACAACTTGTCCAGCATATGAAAACAGAGTGGGTGAAATGTGCAAATATAAACTAACTCAGTTTTGGTGTCAAAATTAAATTGTTCAATCTTAGGGTAGGATATTTTATGCTATAGCAGAATTATTGAAACATTAAATGAATATTCGAAGTACTAATAATTAATATAATATGCTCATACAGCTGACGCGTCATATAAAATTTTCTTATATTACCCTATCTTGGTTTTAACAACTAATATTTTTTAAACTGTTATAGAAAAATGAGGGTTATTCCGTGGACACTCTAGTATATATTATGTTTGCATTTGAATTTAAATCAAAATAAATATCTGCATCTAGACTGCATGCATACACTTTTTGTAAATTTTATAATAATCAAGAAATAAGAAATAGAAGAGATTTATTGGTCTAGCATAATAGACAAGTCATCAACATTGGGCGATATTCACGAAGCAGTTAACCAGGTTTCTAACCACGTTTAGCTTAACCACGTTTAACTATAGGTGATTTAACACGTAAAACAGTTAAACGAGGTTAAGCTAAACGTACGGTTAGAAATCTGGCTAACTTCTTCGTGAATCACTCCCATTATAAATAATCAGAAATATTTTATGAATATAATACTATATTGTTTACTTTTTAAAATCGTCCAAATTATAAATTATATTATTTTCTTATACAATAAAGAATAAAATAATAATCCTTCACTTTAAGTCTGGGATTTCCAGATTCGTATTTGTTAAATAAAGCTAAAAGAGTTTATAAAATTTAATGCTGCGATCGCGTATGAAATTCAGCAATCGTATATTTAATTGAAAGTAGCAGAATAATCCAATTAAATTCGAAAACATTTTTTAGAAAAATCGTCTTAACGCTCCAACGCTTAAAGCTTAATGAATTTAGTTCTTCTTCTTTTACTTTCACTAAATTAAAAAATGTAAATTCGTTCTTAATTTTTTTTATGAAATTATGGTAAAAAAACTTTTTTTTAGATTATTCGTAAAGAAGTTAGAAAACAAGATGGGTCTCAATTCCCTCGCCCACAGCATCGTGTCAATTTCGTTGATGTTTTGACCATACGTGGAATGACTAGAAACGCAGGTGTCAACTTTAACCAAGAACAAAATATCTGTGCACTTTAGTTTTGAAATATATATGAAGTATTTTTTTTAATTAATAAAAAATATAAATATTAATAAATATTTAGACTGTAATGATAATATAAAATTTTGACGAGTTGTCAGGTAGCAGTAAATTAATTTTTATAAAGTATACAAAAGAATATTTTGCAATAATTTTAACTACTTCAACATTTTGTATGTTTTATATAGTAGTATAACATTAAATGTAAATTGTATATTATTATTATAGTGTTGCTCTGATATAATCTAATTTGCACAAGTATTTAAATAAATTAAATTACCTGCAATTATTTTATGTAAATGAAAGTTACTAATTTCATTTTAACGCAATGCACGTGCTAACTAATCCACGGTTCACACTAAATTTTTAGATGCTGAATTGGTTTTCAGTACTTTTTGTCAGTACAAAATTGCTCCAGGCAGTACAAAATTTTCCAGTTTCGTCTTACATCCAGCACTTTTTACCTATAAAACACTTATTCCAAGTACAAATTTGGTACTGAAAAAAGAGAGTCAAAAAAAGTACAAAATATTGACTCTCTTTTTTCAGTACCAAATTTGTACTTGGATTAAGTGTTTTATAGGTCAAAAGTGCTGGATGTAAGACGAAATTGGAACAATTTTGTACTGACATAAAGTACTGAAACCAATTCAGCATCTAAAAATTTAGTGTGTTGTTGAATACAATTATAATGATGTAATGAAATCATTTCATAGTGAGTTTGTTGCTCAGAACCAGATAACAATTACACTGGTTAGCAACCTTGACATCATCTCAGTGATAATATCGTCTGGCATGTAGTTACAACAATAGGATGTAATAATAGATTAATACTTAAAGATCTTAATTGAATGTTGATATTTTAATGGTAAGGATCCATCTTGACGTCACCAACCCTTTGTCCTTCCATTTACTTACAAAAAAAGATTGGGCGCACGTAAGATCCTATACGGAACAATTTTTCGATCGCTTATTGTTAACCCTCTAAATAAGTTATGAATTTCGCGGTAGTAGTGTTTTGATTTCGAGCCGAAAAAACATGCGCAGAAGGGTTGCGCGCCGATGCGCGGTGGTTGTAGCAGGAGTCAAAATCAGCAAACGAACATGGCGACTATATAATTTTTGTGATGGATACTTACCATTCGCACAAAAACCGATATATAGTGTCTGCTTTTGCTTGTATATGAGTTTTTATTAGGTAACTTGTTTGTTTCAAAATTACGCTAATCAAAATATGCTGATTGGCCAGAATTTTTGCATATTTAAAACTGAATACTTTGCCGAACCCCTTGGCACTATTATTTATCTATAAATGATTGCTCTGCATCGTCTTAAAATTTGGCTTAAAATGGATAATTTTCTTAATTTCAATACTTTTTAAACATTATATCTGTTAGTAAACCCCGCCCAAAGTACACTTTCTGCACCCAATCGACCGTATGTCTTAGTACATAAGGTCGATCGGGTGCAGAAAGTGTACAATGAGCAAGGGTTTACAAACAGACCTAATAAAACCTTGTGTACTAATTTTCCTCTTTCTTGTAAACAAATTTTTTGTTCAGGGAAATTAAAAAAAAAAAAACATTCCAACGTGCAAGTTTGCATTATAATCAAATTGCAGACAAAGTTTGACTCAAAACATCAATTGTTGTATCGTATAACCTTTCATATAGAGCATTCCTTGCGGTTCAAATCTTTACTTTGGTTTGGTAAACTTTTAGCATCTCACTGAAGAGTTGGTCACTACTTCATCATTAGAGCCATGCGCGGGAGTCAAGGGAATTATTCATCAGACGCTCCCCTAGCTGTGGGGTCACGAGCTGACCCTTGCCCTGCTGCGTGCGCACCCTTTCTTTGAAGTCCATGTAAATCTCAAGTACTCATCTGGTTGATATTATCGCATGAATAAGTCTTCAAGTGTATGACCATGTTTTTTTGGTATTATTATATATTAATTGGAAAACACATGATTTTTTTATTACCGAAATGAATGTAATAAGAAAATTGACTTTAATTTTAAAAATATTTAAGTTAAAAGATGGCTTTCTAAAAAAATATTTCCAATTAGTCACTCTCTATTCAACGTATGTCCTCTCTCTTTATTAAATACACACAACTTTACTGTTTATGATGTCAATCATCAATTTGTGCATCAGTGATTATAATATAATCATAATTATAAAAATATCATTATAAAAATAAAGAAAATTAAACAAAAATTATATAGCAATCAGGCCCAGATTTTTTTTTCATAGGTTTGTAGCATTTAAATGAACTTTGTGTCACTTTGTTCGTTTATCGTTATATAAAGGATGGCTAAATATCGTTGTTATTATATATGTTCAGTAATGAAATTTAATAAATGGATAATGTTAAGTTGTGTGCGAGGTATAATAGAAAACAATATTAGATTCATTTATTAAATGGAGTATCGACCTCATTTTTTTTTATTGCAGAAATGGATAGAGCTTGCAAAATTGTGTTACCCTGATTTTTTTCAGATTTTTTAGAGCCCGGGAACTATTTTTAAAAAATTATTTAAAGTCATTTTTGTGACGTCACGAGGCGGCAAGTCCTATCTTTTTCTGAAGGAGCGGCGTCTTGTGACGTCACAAAAAGATTATTCAATAATTTTTTAAAAATAGTTCCCGGGCTCTAAAAAATCTGAAAAAAATCAGGGTAGCATAACTTTGCACACTCTATCCATTTCTGCAATAAAAAAAATGAGGTCAATACTCCATTGGTAACAGCAGAATACTACAAGATCAAAGTGTACCTATATACGTGCTAATTTAAAATATTAAGTATAAAATCAGATGTAACATTTTATAATTTATACATAATTTAGTATTAGAAGTTACTTCAGTGCTCTCTTCATGTTTATTTTCTTCAACAAACTTTTTAATCGAGTTTTCAAGAACTGATTTATTCTTGATGTATACTTAAAGCTGATAAAAAAATTGTATCCATAGTAATTACTCCATGTATATCAAGTAATGTTTACAAATTATAGGGCATTAAACTTGTCGATATAGATTATGTATCGCTAATATGAATTATTTTCATTACATTAATATAATTTCATTAACATAAAAGTAGATATGATGCTGATTTTGAATAAACATAATTTTTTTATTATTTCATCAGAATAAGCTTTAATCAAAAGTTTTCTAAACTTGGCTAATTTCAGTATAATTTAAACAATTATAAAAAGTATGGGTTTAGAAAAAATCAACTGAAATCAACTGAATTTTACACAATTAAGCTTGTCCAAGAAATATAAACAATTAATAAATTATATATTATTCAATAACAAATTATTAAATAAAGGAATCATAACGACAACAGAGCAATGTTAATTAATGTATTTTTAGAATTACATTCTTATATTTACATACTCATATTATACATATTATATTTGAATAGTGTTATTTTTATAGCATGATGATAAATTAAGTTCAATATTGTTATATTTATGTAATAATCGTCTATATTATTTGTTAACATTTGTGTTTGAACTTTTATAGCTACATAGTCATAGAAGAAATGGAGACCGTCAGACAAATAAAATAAAAGATGATTCAATGTTTTTTAAAACGTGGATTGGATTATACAATTCGGGACACTGGAAACGTTCCTCCTCTTACCTCTATTTGCAAAGAGCATTCAGTAATGTTAATTTTATTCTGATTATGCAAACGTACAAACGGTACAAACGTAACTGTATTTCGTATAAATACATGCATGATATATATTTTTTCTAGAAACAGTGTGGTATTGTTTACAAATATTTTAACATAAAATGTGCAACCTAATAATTAAATTAACACAAATTTATGTTATACTTCAGATTAACACAGAATTATTACTTTAAAATTTACATTAAGTGTACGTTTTAACGACAAATTATTGCTAAAATTTACATTTATTCAGTGGCAAATCCCCTGGTTGTCATTGTTGGAAGTAATGTTGCATGTGAGCGCCGTGAGAAAGCCACACTGCAGAATATCGCGGGGAAATAAATAAACCGATGTCGTGGTAAACATACGAATTATTAATGTGTTGCTATGTATAGCAAAAAAAAAGTCTCATCAAGTTCATGCTAAGCTACAGATTCTTGATTATCGTTCATTGTTGTTCTAAATTATGATAACTGCATGGTTTATAGTGAAGTATTATTCATTTAAGATTAATGAATGTTAATTGATAATTGATAATTACTATATTATGTTAATTAATCACATCAAAATTTACAGTGTTGTTGCAAAGTGCAAACAATATTATTTGTTAGATTTACTCCACAATATACGGTTTTATCAATAATTAATATTTTATTTATAAGTCCTGACCAAATGTACTGTACTCTCCTATATCTACCATAAAATTTAACAAACAAAATTTCTACCCACACATGATTTGCCTTTGTGTTGTTATAGCTTGATGGGAAACTATAAAAAAAATAACATTTCATTTACGAAACTTTTAAATTTTTTTTTAGTATTTTTTCATTGAAAATCCTGATGGTTGTTATTTAAATAATTGTTCAACAAAAATGTGATTGTGTGTAACCTCACTTTTTTTTAGAAACTATTGTTATAGTTGATGCAAATAATTAAATTTTTTGTATGAATTAATGCAGTATCGACCTCAAAATTTTTTATTGCAGAAATGGATAGAGCGTGCAAAGTTATGCTATCCTGATTTTTTTCAGATTTTTTAGAACCCGGGAACTATTTTTAAAAAATTATTGAAAGTTCTTTTTGTGACGTCACGAGACGCCGCTCCTTAAGAAAAAGATAGGACTTGCCGCCGCATGACGTCACAAAAAGGACTTTCAATAATTTTTTAAAAATAGTTCCCGGGCTCAAAAAATCTGAAAAAAATCAGGGTAGCATAACTTCGCACGCTCTATCCATTTCTGCAACAAAAAATTTTGAGGTCGATACTCCATTAAGTAGGTAAAATTATATTTGTGCAAAAAAACATCACCTTTCACTTAATAATAAAAAAAATATGGGATAAAAATACATTGTTTTTGGAAATTTTTGAAAATAAGCTAAAATCATTTAATTAAATATTATTAAATCATGGCAGCTGTTTATCTTTATTCTAATTCCACTCTTATATGACTGTGAACCCATAAACTAGGTAGGATCATTGTCACTCCATAAGGGGCACATACAATCGGCTTGGCATTTGCAAGGACAGCGCGTCCCATGACCATGTTTGCTTACAACAATTGAATGCAAATGTAATTGTTGTCACTCTAATAGAGAAAATTTTGTAAGTAGAAATCAGCTGAAATGATAAAATCAGTAACCCAATTCTTTATTTCTTAATGCAGAGTATACAGAAATATCGTTTTTATGACACGTTAATATATATGACAAAAATTAAAAATAACATTTGTAATATTTTGAGTTGATTGCTATAATTCACATATTGTTTTACTCTATCGTAACCACATTCGAAGCTTCTATTAGAATTTATGGGATGTATTAAAAGGGTTTAACGCTTACGCTGCCTCTATTAAATTCTTATCGTGTAATTACTCCAACAGTATGATGATATATTTTTACTACGACATGTAATGACTTCCTCCGCCCTCTATATGACCTTGGGGTTGGTGCTCACTTACCCTCTAGCCGGGTAGTCCGTCATGGGCAGAATGCTGTTGGTGCGCGGTCCTGAAGTGATCGGAGCGGCGGCCAGCATTGTGCAAGACGCTGGTGAGTGGTACCGCGAGTCACTGCAACAGTGGGGTGATTAGTGGCGATAACTACCGTGTCTCAGTTATGAGTGTGCTGATATTCGCAATACGCAGTTCAAGAATTAGTTAATTTTCAAGCAAATTACAGTACTAATTACTTAATTAGTCAAGCTTATTAATGAACCGAAACACGCTTAAAAGAAAACCACAAATTTGCCGGGTTCTTATCGCGGCAGTATGTAGAATTATTGTTAACATTTACAGTGCTCAAATTTCTGTTTCTAGCATGATGAAAAATATACAATTTTAAAATGTGCAACATGTAAAATTGCCAGTGTTGGCCATGAACGCGTTCAATGAACGACGTTCATTGAACATGTTCATTTTTTCATGAACTGAACGTGAACGACGTTCGTTTCACAAAAACTGAACTTGAACGTGAACATGTTCAATTTTTTATATATGAACGTGATATGAACGTACGTTCATATTTCGTTCATATTTGAGGTAATTTAAAAAAAAAAAAAAAAACATCACTGAAATTTTCTACCTCTCAGTACGAATTTGAGAGGTTTAGAGAGGCAGGCAAGTCAAGAGAGAGAAAGAGAGAATGAGAGAGGGTCGTTTGAATTTGCCGACTCTCTCTTTGAAGCTGTAAAATGTGCTAAAAGGTATAGACAATTATATCATAAACTTATTTGCGCTTCGTTGACTTTTTTTATAAAGATATGTTCGGAAATTTTTTACTATTTTTTAAATATTTTCTTTAGTGATGGGAAAAAGGAGATTCAGAGTTGAAGGTTTTCTTGTAAATCTTCCCTAACTGTTGTAAAAGTCACACCTTCCGCGGCGGCGGCGCAACAGCGGCGCGGCGGCTTCATAGAGGAACCGCGTGGACAAAGAGAAAGAGGAAATGAGTAGAAAATAGATTTTGACTTGCTGATCACACAGAGCGATACCACTGCAATTTTCAACCCTCCTTCCACCCTCTCTTCGTACGGTACCTCCTAAGTAGGCCACCGCTGCCGCTGCCGCTGCCAAACGAAGGTCAACACAGTAAGGGAAGATCTGAAGAAGTCAATGAACCCTCTTCCCCTACCCCTCTCCTTTTCCTACCCCTGATCACCCCTCCAACAGGTACACACTCCAAACATCAATCACGCAGTCTTTAGTTAAACGAAGATGGATACGCATGAATCAATCATTCTTTTTTTTAAAAAAAAAAAGGTGAATTAAATTTTTTCAATTAGTGTGTAATAAAACTAACAAAGTGCTAAGTGTGCGTTCTGTGTTGTGAAGGTGATTATGTGAATATTTATAAAAAAAATAAATATATACAATTTTTATATCATATTCATAATTAATAAGTAATAATAAAAAAAATAATGTCAGACTCCGATACCGCCGGTGATTAAACAATATTCAACAGATAAAAATTTGCAGCCAAGTTTTAGAGACATATTACAGTAAGTGCTAATTTTTATTTGTTGTTGTTATTTTTTTGTGATGTTTTCAGATTAATTTTATATAAACAAATATTCACGGTGCATTGATAAAAATTTATACGCATTATTAAATCACAAATTATTAATTATTGAACCATCCATTAATTAAAAATTAATATAATATTGAACTTCATAAATTTTATATTAATTTCATATTGATTTTTTTCATTTATATGTTGAATATGTTAAAAAAAAAAATTTTATTTTTTTTATTGGGTTTTTTAGTTACACAATTTATTTGCAAAAAATTTTGTTAACAAATGTCTATTTTCATTACAATATACTTGAAACACTTTTTTGCATTGGAGAAGCTAAATGAGCTCAGCATCCAACAACTTTCCAAAAAACGACAATCATCGGAAGGAGATGAACCCGGCGATGCAAAAAAGTTCAAGCAATTTTCTATCCCAGAAAATTTTCTATACAGCTGCAGCGAAGTCCCGTCAGCCAAGGTTCTTATAGTTCAGTCTTCATATTATTTAAAAAACTTAATTATACATTTAATTAAATACAATGCAATACAAATGATACAAAGTAGAGGTGTCCGTCCTGACTGAGGTTTTCCACGGTTCCCTGAGTCTCACCTCAGCTAGCAAATTATAGGACGCGTAACAGGCCGTGACCGCCATCCTTTCCTTACCTTATCGCTATATACCCATTACCCCGCCGCGAGCTGTAAGCTCTTAGGTGTGTTTCCTTGTAAAAAAAAAAAAAAAAATATATATATTTCAAATTACTATAACATAAATTAGCATTTACCGATTGTCGATTGTAGCAGTTGTTAACAACAACTAAAATTGAAAATGTAGGACATATGAGCATAAGTCTATACATTAAATAATTATCTTAAGTTTAAAAGTTATATTAATAATATCATACAGTCATATTATATATTATTATTGAATAAAAATACTTCCTATTTAAGATATCTTTATAGCACGTTGCGTTATTCGTTTGTTTCTAAACAATATTATACATAATTACGTAATTACATTTATAAATTATATATAATATATATAAAGCAGCAAAATGTAATATTAATGCCAATTGTTCCAGTTTTAAATATAAGTAACTCAATTAAGTATGTCGCGTCACTTTATTGAAGTATTGCTTTAAATTGACAAACTTAATTTTGTATCTAAAAAAATATTCATTTTAAAAATTTATAATGCATAATATAAAATAAAACTGTTCAATTCATTTTATACTTAAGCCACTATTACACGATACAATTTTTCTAACTATTGCATACAATTTTTTCTTACAAGAAAAATTGAACCCCATTTATTTGTATGGAGATGAAATTTTCTTGCAAGGAAAACTTGTATGCAAAATTGTATGGTGTAATATAGGCTTTACCCTAGTTAAAAAATTACGTATTCAACTCATCTTTTACTGCATGTCTAATCTTAATCTTTTTACCACTAAAGCACATCTTATTTCCTCTTCGCTCAAAGCGAGAATAAAATGAAGACAATATTTCTTACATTTTATGTTTAAAAAGCGGAAAAAAAATAAACTCGTCTTTTTTACCTCATTTTTTCCTCTCTAATGGTGCAAAATAAGAGGAGAAAAGACGAGAAGAGAGTTTAATACCGAAGAAAAGATGAAATTTATTTTATCTCGGGTAATGATTTCTGATTTGTCCGTAGGATTTTTGTGAAAAATATAATAATATATTAGTAAAAAACTTTTTCGTGAAAAAGTATTCTTAAGAAAAATGGAACTTCCATGTTAAATTAGTCAACTTTAAAAATTCATAACTCGAAAACTAGCTCGTTTTTGTATACCTGATATTTTACCTACTGATAGGGGATGTTGAGGAGAACATTTTAAATTTTTTTCACAATTTTTATGAATGGGATTTTTTTAGCATTGGGCCAGCTGATACGTATTATCTCTACCTTAATAATAATGAAAATAATAATTAATAATAAAACAATACTTCCTAAGTAAAACTCATATTTTTTCGCAAAATTTTTTTTTGTATTGAATGCATTATAGATATATTATAGATTCTTCTTTATTCATTTAACATGCAGAAATATATATTATTTTTCAGAAACACTGGATGACATATTTGTAGAAATCATTGTTGCTGGAAATCATCCTTTAGTACAGCTAATGAGCCTCACTTCCACAAACTATTAAGGAAGGGTTACCCTAGACTGAAAGTTATTAATAGAAAAAGAGTGAGCATAATTAAAGATCAAGAAAAAAGCTGCTACGAAAAAACAAATAATAATAATAATAATAAATAATAAAGGATGAATATCTTACGATCCGTGAATATATTTCTTATTGTTATAATTCAGAAATGAAACGTAAGTTTGCAATGATATATTGATAATGTATTTTATCATGTAAACAAAATAGACATAATTAAAAATTTTAATTAATTTTATAAAAAAAATATTTTCTAATTCTTAATGAATTGTGACAATGAGAAATTGTTTTATTTATTATATATATATAATTCCTGCATAAATTATAATAGGCTAGCTGCATTATTTAAAGCATTGATCTATAAAAATGAACGATGAAATGAACGCGTTCATATATAAAATGAACAATGAACTGAACGCGTTCATTCTCATATTAATGAACATGAACATGAACTCGTTCAATTTTAAAGTAAATGAACATGAACTGAACGCGTTCGTATTATATACGAACGTGGCCAACACTGATTAAATTGCAATTTCTTTTCAATTTTAGTTAACAGTTAATTTAATTCATAAAATCTATCATATACTTTTTCTGTGTTAATTAATTACAAAATGATCTGACTTATGTCGTATATAATAGAAATAAAACAAAATAAATTGCTAAAATGAATTTAGCTTGCAATATTACCATGCCACAAGTAAGGAATCACATTCAATTAAAATTGATATCCTTAATCTTAATTAATTAACTTGCACATCCTGTATTAAAATCAACGATACAATGAAATGCGCAGCAATAAATACATACGAGATTATAAGTGATTGCTGGTGCTGCTTTGCATGTGTTCTCCACTGTCGTCTGTGCACTGTGCCTAGCCATACAGACCGCCTGACTAGCTGCTGCCAGAGGGCCCACCCACCCACCACTACTGTGTGACATTATTATCATCATCATCGTTCGCCGCCTCCATTAACCAAGGAGGATAAATCAGGCGGTAGTCTAATCTCCAGTCTTTCACAGTATCAACAATGCGAGACCACAAATACGGTGCTCAAATCTCAAATTGTCTCCGGCTACTTTTGGATCAACAAGATTCATGAACTTTCCTCTAGAGGTCAGTGGTATCGAAGTACCTCCAGGTCTAACTATCCTGGTCCATGCCCCCTACACCCTCCAGATGGCCTCTTCACTAGCCTGTAAGCTTCCTGTACGAAAAAATCAACACGCAGCAGCCAGAAACAACAATACTGACATTGAAAATATGTAATATGTGTGAAAAATTTAAGCTGATGATCTTTATTTAAACTTTTCATTAAAGTTGAAAAAATATGAATAATGTTAAATGTTAATGACCTCGTGCTATTTCTTTCACTCTTAAAAAAATTTGGCTGAATTTTTGACATCTTATAAATCAGTGCATTTTTAACGCCTTAAATCATGATTTAAGGCGTTAAAAATATACTGATTATAAGATGTCAAAAATTCAGCCAAATTTTTTTAAGAGTGTTTAATTTAAAAATTAGTCATAATTTTGGATAACGAAATAAAAAAAAAAAAAAAAAAAAAATCATGCAAAGGAAAAAATATCTACTCCCTTTTGCTCAATAATATAAACTTACATATAATTTTATTTCTGTGGTTTAAATTTACACTTTACTAAGTTGGTTTCATAATTCATATTTTAATCTGTTTTATGTCACACAGCGCAATGTGATACCACCAAGCATGTGTAAGTATAATATAACATGCACGCTTTCCACAAAAATGTTCCAATTCTAGAAACATGGTAAATTGTGTATTCATATAATATATTTGGATGTTAAAAGAGTCAATTTGTCCAGGAAATCTCATCCTTCCTGTAATATCTCACAGTTTTGAGATCTATTTGCAAAATACTCATTGGGAGAAAAACACAGACTGCTAAAATTTGTTAGTAATTGTTTTTACACACAATTGCTTTTTTGTAAAGTTGCTTACAAACTTTATACGATATAAATAGTTATATAACAATTAATTTTCACAGAACCTATAATACTCGTCGTGATTGTAAGGAATATTGAATGTTAATCATGGCTAAATCCTGTCATAGCAATTGTAAAAGCAATTAAATCATCACCAAAAACCTTACAAGATACCCGGGTCTTATAGTGAAATAATAGTACACAAAATGTATTTACGCCACCGATGTTGGCAATGTTGGCACTATAGTTCTTAGTCTTTTTGAATAACATTGAAACAGCGCATATTTTATGCCATCATATTTTTTTTCTTATTATACGACTGTTTCTAATTATACGTATTGTATGGTACATGCATGTTATCATCATTGTATGATTATAAAATAGCTTTTCATTAAATTACAATTATTTTTAAACAACTACTATAGAATTTTCTTGAAATTATATATAATATATTTTATAAAATATAATGTTTAAAATAATGAGGAACACAAATATTACGTATATATACTTATTCATACATACACGTATATATTCTCAACGGTTTTCTCATTAAAATATTTTACTGGTTTTTCATAAGTTTAAATTAAAGCAGGTCGCGTTAATGATGACACATGTGACGTCACAGTAATGTTTTAAATCATTAGCAGAGGCGGAGAAGACGATGTTACCAGCACTGCGTAATGAACAGGCAATATTGTTCTCTTTGCGTCAGGTTAGAACATCACAAATCATGATAACAGGTCAAAGGTACGAGAGCTCGTATGCTGTCTGGATACGTGGCGTCACAATCAAAATAACTGAAATTTGACAGCAATTAATCAACAACAATTTTTTATATATATAAATTTGATTTATCTTGTGACGATTTTACTGCATTAAATTGTAAAATAAGGATTTCATAAAAACTAAAAATGAGATTGAGATGCAGAGTGAGGAATTTTAATACATTACTTTGATAGAAAAGGTTCAATGAATTTCAGCTTGAATTAATGTACAAGAAGTTCCAAAATCGTATGCAAAATTTAAAAATCTATACAATTCATGCGTCTTTTATAATTAGATTTAGTAAATAAGTGAGAAGTCTAGAAACTTAAGCAACAAGTGTACTTTCCGATAACAAAAAATGAAACACTGAACTTAAATATTGAGGGTAATCTAGCTTTTAGAATATTATTTTTAAGTAGTTGGAAATTATTTTGTAATACAATTATTATTTTGAATAAGAAAATTAGCATAGAATATGACTATATAAACTAAATAAGAAATTATCTGAGAAAAAATAGGCGTGGTCTTCACTTTTATGGCATAAATTAAAATATAAAATTTTGATAACAATGCAATCAAAGTGTAAATTAAGATTTTATGGATTTGCTGTAAACAAGCTTCTCTTGTAAACAAACATGTTGTTCAGACATAAGCTTGAGAGAATAAGGAAATGTAATTAGCGATTATATACTTGGAAAACCACAAGTCTTGGAGAATTATGGAAGGAATTGAAAGTATAAAGTTTGAAACTTCGATAATGTTGTAAAAATCAATAGCTTTTATGTTTTTTTTGCCTACCAAGGTAATCTAAAAAATGACTGTTCCAGTTCCTTTGAATACTTCTTTTTAATTATCTATCGTAAAGTTCTGAAAATGATTAAACATTACAAAAGAGTACAAGTCAATGTCTAATGATTAGACATTGACTTGGACATTGACTTAGACATGTACTCTTTTGTAATTACTCCACTCATAATAACATTTATAGTGGAGTATTGACCTCAATTTTTTTTATTGCAGAAATGGATAGAGGGTGCAAAGTTATGCTACCCTGATTTTTTCCAGAATTTTTACAGCCCTGGAAGTATATTTTTAAAAAATGATTGAAAGTCCTATTTGTGACGTCACGCGGCGTCAAGTCCTATCCTTTTATTAAGGAGAGACGCCGCGTGACGTCACAAAAAGGACTTTGAATAATTTTTTAAAAATACTTCCAGGGGTGTAAAAAATCTGAAAAAAAATCAGGGTAGCATAACTTTGCACCCTATATCCATTTCTGCAATAAAAAAAATTGAGGTCAATACTCCATTATTTTATTAATTTTAAACTTACATGATTGACAATGTCCATGTAGTTATATCTTCAAAATATTTTATGTGCAGGTCATACAACATACGAGTCATACTGTCATAATAATAATAATAATTGTTTATTGGGTTAAAAAAAATACATAGTTTGGAGGGAAAAATAATAATAAATAAACATCCAAAACCAGATTGGTGAATGTAATTATTGTTGATTACTAATATATTAAAATTTGCCTTTCTCAAGGATCATTAAATTATCGGATGAAATGACACTAATATAGTTAAGCTTATTTAGTTTCTTAGATTTTTATTTTTGTTCCTGACTCGAAAACTAATCCTTAGTTGCTTAAGTTTTTAATTTTCTGAACAATGGATAGTCACTTACCAGAGAGTTTTGCATTAATCCAATCCCTCTACAATGATATAATGGGCGCGATTCATGAAGGAAGTTAACTAGGTTTCTCACTAACCACACGTTAACTTTAAATCAATGACGCTAACCGTGGTTAATGAAAAGCTGGATAATAATCTGGACACCCGTTGTTTATATAAACAAAGTACTTCAACACCGCTGCCATACGATGGAACTTTTATAATTAGTTGTAAACGTTTCTCCGCTTTGTATTACCTGCTGTAGGTAACTCTCCTTGCATCATTATTATTTTGTTTACCTGAGCAGGAGCTCTTGCTTGCTCGCCACCGTTTTCTGTGGAAATTACTATATTTTATCAAGGTAACGGAGTGTCGACTGCGGCGGCAAACACTGCTAATTAATTATCACGTCTACACACGAGAATTTCCCCAAGTTTGACCCATAGATAAGAGATTTGGAGTCAAGCGTTATATCAAATTGTTATGAATAATTTATTTTTATTATATGTCAATAATGTTTTTTTTTTTGCAATTGAAATATTGTTAATACTGAAAATATGCAATATACCAAATTGAGACCAAAATTTATTTTATACACGCTATTTATGTTTGGAAATTTTAATACAATTATTTTAGCATAATAATTAATTTTGTTGTCTAAAAATAACCACTTGTCATACAAGGTTTTCTCATGCAATGATGGAAATGGTAATAAACATTTTTTTTTTGCTCTGTTTAAGAAATCCACATTTATATATATGAATTTTACATTTACTTAGGGTTTCATCACAATGCAATTTTAATAAATATATTCAATGTACATAATAAATTTCATGGTTGAGTAAATTTAAATTTCCATCGAAAATAAATTAGCATATTTTGCTGTGACTTCTATGTATATTTTTTACAGGTACTATATATGTGGTAATACTTATGATTTTATTGTGAAAACATATTCACATAAAAAATATAAAGCATTAATACATTAATATAACTGGATGTTTTAATTAAATATTAAAATTAGAGCACGAGAAAAAAATTATCAGATCCACAAAAAAAAAAATAAATAAATAAATAAATAAAAAAAAATCAAAATTATTTTCTCATTTTTCTTTTAATTTAAAATAAGAGTTTCATATAATATATGTGCGATTAATTAATAACATTTAGTTAATAATTAACCTTGTTAATTCATTTTTCACAACTTCCCATTTAAAAAAAAGATATAGTGTTCGTTTTATTTGTAATGGATTGTACATTTCAGATCAATATATATTTTTATTTTGTCTTATATCGTCGGTCATACACAGTCAATAAATCAGTGATTGATGCTAGGCATGTATGAGTTGGTATAGATATCGAAAGAGAGAGGGGGAGGGGGGTACCGCGTCGAAAACAAGACGGGGGGTTTCTGTGAGCAGAAGAAGATGCGGTCTGTTCCATCAGGCGTCTCCAGGGACGTGAGATTCCTGTGCCATCTGCGTCACATTGCCACCACGAATCTGAGAGGAATGCATAAATCATGAGGTGATATCACATATACTTCAGCACCTTCTTTTTCTATATGGGTATTTGTGATACCAAAGCACGTCAACATATCTACAAGAAATATTCGCGAATCTTCAACGTTTATGGACAAATTAGAGCTTTTTTGTTGTTTATTTTCATACTTTATTTCTCAATATATCTCAATTTATATTTATGTTTTCTACCATATATACTTTTTTATGAGCATAGATATTATGTTTATTTTATTGAGTTGTAAAAGTTTTACAAATTGTAAATTTTATTAAAATACTATATATATATATATTTTAATTTTCGATATGTGCTTTTCTTTTTTCTTGATTGTTAAATTAAAAGTTTATCTGATTACGTATATACTAAAAAAGTAAAATATTATACTGATTATTAGTTTTTAAAATGTAAATTCAAAGAATTAATAATCAAAATATATTTAAATGTACGTATAAAACAACATTATAACAATTATCAAAAGATCATCGTACCAGACGCCCAGTTGTTATAATTTATGCATCATTTTATAGTCCGGAAAATCTTTGCAACACCATAATAAGTCTCGATAAGTGAGCAAGTAAATTACAACATTTGCGCCATCATCAGAGGAAATGTGTACTTAAGATTTTTTGAACAAGATATTAATCAAAAAGACTTCCATCTTTGACTTGTGAGGAATTATTTTATAATCAGAAGTCATAAAATTAACACCCAACTTTCAATTTCGCAAGTGTAAAATATTTACAATCTCTTATAAACAAAGACATACAATAATACTGAATCAAGTATTTTGTAAGAAGTAGCAGCATCAGCAAGTTTTCTTTTGTGTGATCTCATAAAACGCGAGGATTACTGCATTAATCCCAGCCAATCATGTTCCGAGCACGTTTCTCGCAGTTTTACCAACTCTTCGCAAATCAAAGTTCCGCGAAGAAAAGTGAAGAATTTTTGATTTAACCTTATAGGTTAAAAAGTACACTCCACTTCAAAGTTCAGAGAGCTTGCAGTAATAGGCGTAATAGCCCCTTACTATTTTAACTTTTTAAGTTATTAACACTCTACATTTAAAACAATTGCAATTATAAAACAAAAATAAAAAAAGAAAGAAGAAAAAAATAAACGCTTTAAAATGAAAAGTCACTGATTAATACTGTCTGAACTTTTGAATGGTTAAAACCCATGAAAAACAAACGCTTTCGAAATACACTACAGTATATAAAATACAGTAACTATAGTAACATCTGAACTAAAATCATAATTATGAGTCATAATTTATAATTATATATTGTTTAGAATGAGAATGTTGACATGATATTTTACATAATGTACTATTTTAAATTGCCACAAAATACCAAGCAACCAACATACTATTTTATATTTTTTTATACCACTCCACTGCCCTGTCTTCGCCAACTTAATGCAGTAATGACTGACACAGAATTGAATCCACTTGAGATTTTCTTGATAAATATTGCTCTATGATAAAATAAACATTGCCGTAAAAGTCATAAAACAAACAAACAATATATGAAGCTGTAACATAGAAATGCAGAATCTCATAAAAAAAATCTGCAAGTGTTACCTCTAATGAAAAAAAAAAAAAATAAAAAAAAAACTATTTATTATTTTGTCAAGAACTGTACACAACATAAACCTGAGAATGTCATAGCAAGCACAAATCAAATAAGAGGCGCAACTTTAGTATTGATAAAATTTAATAATTCAATTTTTGATTGAAAAAAAATATTTTTTACCTGATGTTATTGCTTCACATTTTATTAATACTTGATTATAAGACAGGTGTTTGATGAGATTGCTTTCATAAGAAAACATTTTATTAAAATATATATGCAAATGAAATGTTAACATTCTTCACACCTTTCTTGTAATTTCAAAATGAAAACAAAAATCATTAAAGAAATGTCCACTTTTTGCTGCTCATGTTATTACAAGTTTGTAACGTTCCTTTTTTTCTAATTCAAAGAAAATTTTAATTTAAAAAGTTTCTGATAACTCGATCGATAATTCATATCTTTCTCTTTGGGTATTAATCTTCATTGATTAAGACAATCGCCTGCAGCAGATATTCTTAATTATTCTGCTAAGAGTTCCTAATTATAATAAGAAGCATATAAAAGATTGAAAATCAGAAATAATAATAAAAAAGGTTACCGAACTCATGAAATTTTAAGTTCACGTTGACTCATTTTATTCTTAAAAATGCATTAAATTTGTACTCCTTTACAATATACTGCAAAATGTTACACTTAAAAATTATATATTCTACAAAATGGAATTAAATAACAGTTCTTTATATTGTCTAAATATTGACGCTGTGTATCTTATTTTTGGTTTACGGCTTGAAATCTCTAGTCTAAATATAGCCATTGCAGGCTCTCGTGCAATGCAGCTGGCATACAGCATACGTACAGCTGAAATAAGCGAGTTGTTTAATTCACATTGTCAGTCTATAAACACATGTGTAGTAGCACTGCAGAATCCTTTGAGAGCGGAGTTTTTGTTTTGTATCACTACACTGAGAAAAAATTTACTTTACATATAATTTTTAGCTCGTCGTAAAACGAAAATTTGATTGAAATTCTAAATACAAATAGAAGATAAGGTCAGTAATAATTATTTTTATTTTTATTCAGACATTGCAATACCTACCAGGCAATGCAAAAATATTATGTTGAAATTAATTAATAATATATATATTTTTTTTAATATGAAAATTACTAACAAAAATTTTGTTGTAAAACATTGTAAATAGAATATTTTTAAACTTTTAAATAAGTAACACTAAACAAATATACAACGGATTTTTTTTAAATAAGCCCCTCTTTTCCGTCATACTTGGTAAAGTTGGATATTTTTTTATGGTCGAAGCGTAAATTTAATCTCTAAGTTTGTTATTTTTTTTTATCAAGGATTACTTTTAAATTTATTCTAACATTGTATAAATTTAAAAAGAATTATTTTCTGTAATGTTATTTTCTCTCTGACTGCAAAAATAAATTTAAGTACAAATAAACAAAACACGTAATCAAAACTAATTTTACTATACAAATAGTTGTGAAGTAAATTACGTTTAATTATGAATTTGTCATGCAACGCTTTACCATTTTTCTATTGTGTTTTTAAGTAGTAAAAAACTTTGAAGAACATGTACATTTTCCATGCAGTGATGAGGAATTTTCATATCAACAGGAAAATTAGCAGCAAAGAGAGTTCAATTATATCGGTATAATAGAGGTGAATATCACAAATTCTAGTTTTTAATTTAGTGAACCATTGTTCTGCAATTGTGTATTAATTTTACTCATCTTAAACAAACCCTGAATGGAGGAAAGGGGGAAGGCCCCAGTCTGACCATATCTTTAACCAGTTTAAGAGCAGCGAACTCAGCCTACTTTACAGGGGATGTGTGTAAACAATGCATTCTACGTTGTAAAATGTTCTGGTGTAAAGTGTAAACAAATCACCGTTCTGTACTTACTGAATTGCTACAAAATCTTACATGCTGACCAAACTTAAAACTTCTCATTAAAAATAATTAAAAGCATACAAAAAAGAAGAACAAAAACCTTGGTTTTAAATTTGCAAAATTTGAATATATAATTACACATAGTTTACTGTTTAAGTATTAAAATAATTTTTTCTATGCAATCTATGCTAATTAATGCGTAATTAGGTAATGGTTTCAACAAGTTTTTGCGACTCCAAATCTGACGTCATATGCAAGGGTCTAAAAAGTGAGCGTAAAATAATAATTTTAATATTAACAGATATTAAAAAAAGTATAGCAATATATAGTAATTGAAAGTTAATATGTTTTTTAAAGAATAAAAAGTGATAAATTTTGACGTCAACAAAGAAGTATAGGTGATTTGAATAACCTTTCAATTAAACCTTCTACCTTTGTGGGGGTATGTACCTTTTGAGGAAAAGAAATATTATAACATTGTAAATTTTGAAGACAAATATTATATTAATATTATATATTACTTATGCTTATATTGCTATGTACACTCGTCACCTTAGAAAATTTCCCATTTGAAGCTTTGTTAATAACTAATAACAATGCCCTGTGTTATTCATACGGGGCATGATGCCATGATTAACAAGGCTGCAAAGGGAATTTACCGAGGCGACGAGCGACGAGTGTACTGTACAATTGAAAAGCAATTAAATATTATTAATTAATTAATTAAAAAATTATTCATATATATTATATAGCTTAATTCTATATAACGTAATATCTTTTATTGTAAAATACGCTAATACTGTTTAAATTTAAATTTCCAACATTCTCACAAAGTTTTTTTTTGTGTGTAATAAAGATGGAGTTATTAGTTAACTGAGAAATTAAAGTAAACATTGAAGGTATATGAAGTACTTATTTAAACATTCCAACTACACGTATTTAAAATCAAAGCTGATTACTTGAAACTTAAAACCATAATCATTAAAACATATAACTGGCATTTTACAGCAGCAATTTCATACAGAGTTATTAAGCTTGTTCTCCTCTACAGAAAGGTGAGTAAATACGGACAAAGAGAATAACGTATAACGTCGGTATATAATGAGATTACCAGTTCACGTCGTGTTTGACTTTTACCATGCAGGTACTTCAAATTAAATATAGAAAAAAAAATCATATTTAACTATGAGCTAAAAGTTTATACACCTAAAATTTCTATTATTAATGGAAATTTTTAACAAACCCGCATTGAAATTATAAAGTTAATTATAGAATTATTATTTAAAAAAAAAATCAAATTACCTGTTATGAATTTTTTTTATAATTTTAAGTACAAATGAATTTAATATATTTATGTTTTTGAAAACATAATTGTTTTGAACAAATTAGGTACAAAGTTGTAACGATTTAAATATTTAAGATATTAGAAATAATATTATATAGGTGCACTTGATTGACCAAGTATAAATAAGAGGACATCGACTGCATATTCATGAATATACTGTGATAAAATGAGATAATTTTTTTATCTTGCATGAGTTATCATGACACATTAAAATGAGGTAATAATTATAATCATTACATTAATTATAAAAGTAAAAATAACTTGGATAGATAAAATTTCTGTTCTACATTAACTGAATTTTTATTATTATAAAAAAGTAAAGATATATTTTTAGGTTAATCTAATTAAAAATACAAAATCTTCATTATAAATATAAAACCCCCCTTTTTTTTACTATTCATTTTTATGGTAACAAAGACTATAACATGGACTTATTATAATATAGCATGTGAGAGCATTACACTTTAATTAAGAGAGTTAATAATACGAGAAATATAGGTGAATGAAGAGGCATCGTAATGTATAATATTAGATACGCTTGAAGGAAAGCATGACTTAGAAGTAGATTAGATGCGTTTAGAAAGATAAGTTGGGGAAAATGAACATTAATATTTCCATAGTGTGTTCAAACACCATGAAATTTGTCCCACTTGCTTCATGTATATCATAATTATATTGGTACAATTGTAAATCTTAAAATATAGTATTGATTTATTAACATGAAGATAAATTATATCATGCTTTCTAAATACTTTAAAATGGCTTGGAGCAATGTTTAAATATATGATACAAATAATAAATTTGAAATTACAATGACAATAAATCAAGAAGGGGTGTGTTGTATGATGGCTTGTATATAAGGAGTTGCTTTTGTTTGCGTTATACAAATGACTTTATCATGTAATGTTGGAATTATCAGACACGTGTATATAATATAAGGAAGCCACTCGGGGCGGGCTGTATAAATGTTTGTATACATTATGTACAATATATATTATATGCAAGAAATATATTTATTAGTAAAATTTGAATGCTTATAATATGTCAATAACAAAATGTTGTTCTAAAAAAAAAAAAGAAAAAAACATAAAAAAAAGAAAAAAAAACACAGTAAACAGAAAGAGACACAGTTTAATTTAATTATAATTTTGTTTCTCTTTGACGCAGTAAATTATATTATTATTTATGTTCTAAAAAATTGCAGACTCATTGTAATTGCTGACTTTCAACATTACGTGCCATGTGTTTGCATCATGTACATACAAACATACCGTTGCTTATGGACAGGAAGAGTGAGGGGCAACGACCGACTGCACAAAGATCGCAATGTACATAACTATGTCGGTTTTGCTGATCACGTCATTATCACAACTAAAATAAAATTCGAGACACTCGGAACGTTACTTACTACCCTTGAAGTTAAAACAGACAGATAAAAAAATTAAAGAGATGAAAAAAGCGCAATACATAGTCTGTAAATCTACGAAATTCAAGCTCACAGATAAGAGTCCCTGATGGAAGCAAAAGTCACGTTCAGGATGTCCCTAGGTGTAAAGTTTCGATCTAAAAGAGTGAAATATAATTTCCTCTCGACCATATGTGTATGAGGCTAGCACACAAATATGGCTTAAGTTTCACGTTGCTTTTTCTTATTCAAATACTATGTTGACGAAACAAAATCAAATTCATATTGATTTTTTGAATTAGATGCTTTCTAAATGTTGAATTTTTTGCAGCATAAAGGACAGAGATGGGCCGAAAATGATCATGTTGTAGAAATGAACTGAAGTGGAAAATGAAAAGTCTGTGCAAAATAATACACCTGGGCAATGAGTGATCTCGTTTACTTTATTGAAATATTAACGAGCAAAAAAATAACAAAGGAAAAGGAAAACTGCATGTCTGAGAATTATTATAATTTTCCACTTACAATATAGCAAGCTAATTATACGTAGTAAAATTATGTTCTATATAGACTTCAGTTAAATAAACATAAATTATTGATTTTTAAACGAATTTAGATATCAATGATTCAATGAACAACATACTAAAATTGACAATATACAAAACATATAAAGTTCAGTATAGGTTGAAGATCTGAAACAACTTTTTTTTTATCATGTGGAAATAAAAATGAATGTCATATCTATTATAATTAATGTTGTTAAGCAAAATGTTCTTCAATGAGAATGCGGAATAAAGAAATGGTTTTACCGTACAAATACATCAAAAGTTCTCTTTTTTTTTTTGTATGCTTAGAAATTTAGCACTGATATTTAGCATGTACAAGAACTTCTTTGTACATTTTTTTTTCTACAGGGAGAGAAGGAGAGAGGTGCCGTACATGAGCGACGGAAGATGGGACTTTCGGTTGACCCGCAACAACAGCAGGCTGGTGCCACCTTTGTATAGCAATCGCGTCACTTTCCCGAGTAGAGCCCTAGCTGTTCTTTCTGGCAGTCATCCTAACCAAGCCACTTTCTTACCTGTGGGGAAAGCTCAAAAGCCGTAATGCGTGGTCGCAACACAGTATATAATACCTTTTCGTATGCACCGAATTAACGATGACGCATCTTAACTTGTCTTTCAAAAGCTACAGAGCGTAGTCGCCAGTAAACATTTTCACTAAAAAAATAATTAGAGAGATTATTATATTTTGAAAATATATACTTTTTTTTAGACCCATTTTATGTCATCCATAACATTTTTTTTATACTACTACTTCATGCGTGTAATCAAAATGAGATTATTTATTAATATTCTAAATTTACTTTGAGAAATTTTACTGAGGAATTATTTTCACTTTCAATTTTTTTTTTTTTTTTTTTTACTAATTCAAAGTTTTTATTCTTTTTAAAACCTTTTTTTTTCAGAAACAAACTTTCAAAGTCTCAGTACAGTGTTCATGACTATTAAGGGCATTGGGTGTAGCACCGGTAGTTGGCAACACTGACGTATCTTCACCATGTTAATTTTTGATCATTGCTCCTCTGAGTAATTTTTATGCTAGAGCTAAGCTGATTGCTGTAGTATCAAGATAATTAGTAGCCCAAGTGCACAATTTGGCTAAATAAAGCCTGATATAAAGAAAAGTATTTTTTTTTATATTTTAGAAAAATTCATGCAAATTTAAAAAATTACTAAAAAATACTTTTCTTTAAATCAGGCTTTATTTAGTCAAATTGTGCACTTGGGCTACTAATTATCTTGATACTACAGCAATCAGCTTGGCTCTAGCATAAAAATTACTCCGAGGAGCAATGATCAAAAATTAACATGGTGAAGATATGTCATGACATCTTCACTGCAGTGTTGCCAACTACCGGTGCTACACCCAATGCCCTTAATGCATGTGTAACAGCAACGAATAATACTGCATATATAATTATAATATAGCATGTTTATTATCTATAATATGTAATTTTCTAGTACGAATTTTATGAATATTGTAGAATAAAGATTAAAATTAATGTATTATCTTGGAATACAACTCTGTAATTCCAATCATGCATGTCTACATGTCTAATATGCAAGTATAATCTGTATAATGAAATGTCAGCACTTATTTTTAATTCTAATCAGTCAAATTTTAAATAAATCGGGGAGTCATTAGTGCATCAGTTATATGTAAGAACATGTTCAAAATCAGCTATATATTTTAGAATATATTAAAATATTAAATTTGTAATTGACAGCTAAAATTTGTTGTCTCAAAAGTAAATATTAACTTACAAATTTTAAATGTTGTTTACTTTTAATTAACTTTCATTAATTTCTATATTTATAAAAGGTATATTATTTGATTAGTAATTAATTAGTAAATTAGCCTTGACACTGAAAACAACATCTTAAATCCATAATTTATCGTCGCTATAAAATAATTAACGATCGAGATAATCACCGCGATCGTAAACCAATTTAATTAAATTTCTCCATGACAATCACTACATAGTGACGCACAATAAAACTGCAGACATTAAAGTGTGATTTTCATACTTCACTTTTTTTTTATTATGACCACGCACAGCTTCACTTTGACATGAATTTCTCTTCTAAAGAAGCGAGTGAGTCATTTCAATGGAGAATTAATTCCATAATTTCCCTACTTATTCATAGCCATTGATTCTGATTCAATTGAAGGAGAAAACATGTAATAGAAATAGTAATTTTTGTATGAATTATGTACTTTATTATATACCTCTATAATTATATAGATATAGAGTATAGAGACTTACAATAAAAGGCAAAGAAAATTCAACACAACCAAAAAATTTTTTTTTCTGAATATTTTTGATTTTTTTTTATCGCACTATAATGCAGAAAATGCATTAAAAATCAACGTTTTTCAATGAAATTTTAGTATTTTTTAGTTGAAAATAATGCATTTGATCAACATAAATAATAATTTCTCCACCTTTATCACTTTCGCTTAAAATTTATCTACTCTATTTAATTGTTGACACCTTTTTGTTTACTATAGAATGATATGGTATCAGATTTTAGAAAATAATAACACGAAAATGTTTATAAACCACAGAAGCTAGTCTCAGCCCAATTCCTTTAGGACAATATAAAACCACAAAGATCTCTTATTTTTTTAATATCTATTTACTAATATATAATATAAAGAGTTAATACCCACAATATAATATATATATAAAAAAAAGAGATCTTGATTCCACGTCTTCCCCTCACATGGTTACAGAAAGAGGAGGGAGAGAGAGGGAGAGAGTCGCGGTAGCGGGTAAGGCCGCGAGTCGCTGTCTCGCAAGTTCAGAGCAGTGGCAAACGGCGACTAGGAAACGTCGGTGCTAGCTTAGGAAGTTCATCAGAATGGCTTTCACACCCAGGTGTCTGGTGCTTGCGTTAGCAGGGATGGTGGTGCTCGTTTGTTGCTTAGCAACGGCGTCATCCCAAGCTGCATCAGGCAAGCAACCTACTGCATCATCTTCAGGTCTTAAAGTGGAAAAAGTATCAGTACCAGAAGGATGTGTAATAAAATCTAAGTCAGGGGATATGTTAACCATGCATTATACTGGTACATTAGAAGATGGAACTAAATTTGATTCAAGGTAAGTCTAAAAATTTAATTAAATGGAATGTTTATATTTCTAATTGTTGTTAATAATGAAATATTTATTATCATTTTATTAAAATTGTTACAA